>CM028350.1:31681561-31993561 GCA_016618105.1 Dendrobium huoshanense | reverse complement strand
TGAGCTACCTGAAAATACAGCATGTTTTATCTCATTAACAGTCACCGGCCCAATGAGAATATGCCTAAAGTGAGGCGGAAGAATGTCTCCAACAAGAAAACAGTTAAGATCAGGTTGACCAGTAGGTGTGGGGTTATAGAGATTGTGAAAATGTTGGATGATATCAGCATGCCCATTAGGATTAGAGATCACAGTGGAGTTAATGATACCTTTAAGATTTTTCCTCCTCCTGATTTTAGAATACAGAAATTTAAGGTCATCTTCTCCCCTAGAAAGCCATTTAGCTTTGCCCCGTTGTATGATCCAAGAAGACCAAGAGTTGGATAGATCAGCAATTTTAAAGTTAAGGTCTTTCAAGCTAGCATTAAGGATTTCATTGTTAGGATCAACATCCAAACTAGAAAGAATGTCATGCTGTATGCTGGTAAGCTCTTTCAAAGATGTCTCAATTTTGAGAGAGGATGACCATTCTTTTTTCTTAAGAAGAGATTTAAAACATTTCAGTTTATCACAAAAGTCTATTAATGGGTTCCCATTAGCTCTTTCCAGGAAAACATTGAGGAGGATATCCCAATAACCCGGCATATTGGTCCAATAATTTTTGAATTGAAAACGATGAGGTTTAGAGGGCACCTCAAGATCTTTAATTAGAATGGGTGAATGATCAGAGCAAAGGGGTTCTCCCACCAAGTAATAAGAGCAAGGATAGGCAGCAAGCCAAGCATCATTTGACAAAGCCCTGTCCAATTTGATGTGTATGGGATTAGCATCTTGTTGATTATACCATGTGTAAAAGTGCCCAGAAGAAGCAAGATCGTTGAGATTTGAGTCAAAACACAATGATTGAAGTTCTCCAAGCTTGCTAAAATGCAGAAGAGAGCCCCCGGCTTTTTCATTTTGATACCTACAACAATTAAAATCCCCCACAATAATCCAGGGAATAGTGGTGTTCTGAGCAAGTTGTCTAATATGATCCCAAAGAGACCGATGCTCTTCAATAGAATTTGAAGCATAGATTACAGAGAGTTGAAATTGAGAAGAAGCTCCATACTTAATCAATCCACTGATTAATTGCGAAGTGCAAATTGAAGGAATAAAATTAACCTTGATCGAGGACCATTTTAGCCAAATCCGACCGGATCTGGCACAGTCAAAGTTGTGAAAACTGCTTTCATAAGGAAACACCTTGTGAGCATCACAGAACCAGGGGGCATTAAGACTAGAAACATTAATTCTGTTTTCCAACAGACAGAGCATATCCAACCTTTCATTTTTAACTAATTGCTTACAAATGAGGACTTTGCTAGGACTATTAAAGCCCCTAATATTCTAATTTTCCCTTTTTCGTGTTGGAAATTAACATTTGCAAAAGGAGTCGAAGGACAATAATTGAGGGAATTTATCTCTTTTAGAGCATTATCATATTTAAATTTATTTGTAAGTGTATATATTGCTTTAATTTTTTATGAAGTTGATAATGATTTAAAATAATTATTGTTGCATCTTGAAATGTTTGCGGTGGTTGAGAAATAAAAGAAATTGTTGGGTTCATAAGAGGCACCAGAGTTTTTTATGTGAAAAACCCCTGAAAAGGGGTAATGATCACGGGGCTTGACCCAATTTGAATGAATCCACTAGTATTTTCAATGAATTACAAATGATGCCCTTCTTTGGGGGGAAGGCCTTGGTTTGATTTAGAAAATATACATCATATAGAGTACATTACATGGTGGAACACTACAGGAAAAATAGCTATTACCGGCGGTTTAACCGCCGGCTTTTAACGGCGGCCTAACCGGTGCTTTTTGTACATTAAGCCGCTGGTACTAACGGCGGTCCAAAAACAGCCGGAAAACCATCGGATATCAATATGAACCGGCGGTTTAACGGCGGCCTGGACCGCCGTTGATAAGTTATTTTGTACCGCCCCGGAAAACCGCCGGTAAGTGTCCTAAAACGACCAGGCCCGCAACTCACATTTCATTCTTCCTCGTTCTTTCTCTCTCGTTTCGCTCGCCTCCGCTCGCCTCTGCTTGTCCGACCGCGACCGACGAAGCTTCTCCGACCGCCGCCGATGAAAATTCTCCGATCGCCGACCCAGATCCGACCGCCACTCCGACGTCCGACCTCGCCGACCCAGTCCGACCCCAAACCGACCGCCGACTTCAATTTTTTTCAACCATAGATTTCTATTTTAAGGTATATTTTATGTTTTTTCTTTGATTATTTGTTCTCATTAGACATTTGTTAATATTAACATGGATCAAGCTTGGATTATGATTAATGGTATATATAGGCCTATGAAAAATAATAATTTGATTGAGCCTATCTATAATTAAATAGTCTATATTAGTTATGTCAATGACATATCAATTAGTAATTTATTATCATTGTCAATAGCAAACTCACTTATTTTATTCCTTGATTAATGTCATTTGTAATAACACATTTGATCATTTATGATTATTATGAAAGGTTGTCTATCACTTGTACATGTACATATAATTTATACACCAAAGAATGAATAAAAGAAGATGTAATCAAATTTCTCTCTTTATTGCTATTAATTTATAGCATTAATGCATTCAATGGCCTCCACCCCCTAACCAAATGAGCTCGTCCACTTTCGTGGTCGGCCGCCACAAACATAATCCCTAATATTTTTAATATTCATGAATCCAACAATACCGCAATTTCCATCAATAACAACACTTCAACACCGCTAAAATTTACATACAAAAAACTATACCTTCTAAAAATTCTACAATGATCATATGAAATATGGCTTACACCCTATGAATTTGATAATATTAGATTAACCATAGGCCCCCATAAAAATCCCATTAATTACCTCATTCTCACGGTCATAATTAGATCCCTCATATTATAGCTCCTATAAGAACGTTTCTTGAAGCATGGACTACTCTTGCCACCACCTATGCAAGCTCTCTCATGGTCATATTAGTTAGTTGCAAGATCGCTTTCATTCTCTCTTCAAAGGCATTCAATTAATCTCTTAAATTTTTTTAGTAAATTCCAAGACGACTACAAGGCATTCTATTAAACTATTTATTTATGTAAAACTAGTTTCATATTTGCTGAATTATATAAAAAGTTGTTGAAGCTTGTTCACAACTTAAACCAAGCGAAAGCTCACATCTACCTCACTTTTAACCATCAATCATTCCTATAAGCCATCCAATTTAAACAACTGTAACCCATGACCACCCTGTACATGACCATCATATCTTTGCCCACCACCACACTATGCTATTGCCCCATCTCCATCCCACAACCATCCAATATTCACTTTTAACCACCACCACACTATGTTATTGACCCAGTCCGACCCCAAACCGACCGCCGACTTCAATTTTTCAACCATAGATTTCTATTTTAAGGTATATTTTATGTATATATACTTAAAAAGTAAAGCTAGTTATTCAAATGAAATAAGTCATGTTGGATGTTAAGTACTATAGATGCTAAGGTTTGTAGATTTGATTTGTTTGTAAATAATGTTATATTTTGATTGCTATCAATGTTGTTTTATGCATATCATATGTTTTATATGTTGATTATACATTAAATTGTTGTTTATTGAATATAGAGAGATAAAAGAGAGGGAGGGAGAGAGATCGAGAACAAGAGAGATAGATAGAGAGAAAGTAAGAGCGACTAGAAAAGTAATTCCACTCTTCCACCAAAACATCCTCATCCACTCATCCACCTAAACATTTCTGCAACACTTAACTTAGTATTATGCTTGTCATTTAATGGACAACATTCGGCACCATAAAGCATTGCATGTCTCACCATCTTATAATTTTCCCACAATATATCCAATAGATCCAAGATGTGTACTCTTATTAATGCCTTGGTTGCCAAAAATTACACTCCATATATTTAGTTTTAGATACACTTAAGTGAGAACCTTTAGACTCTAAGATTGACATCCATAATTCAAGTTTACCTTCAACTCCCCTCTCTAGTCTTATCAACTAGAAGAATAGCATCAACAAAAAGCATACATATTGTTATATTCTAATAAATGTTTTCATAATTATGTAGGGTGACGTTTGCTTCAACATCCAAATGACTATCCAAGAAGAGAGATATTGGATGTATAACAGATTGTTGTCGGGTCGAAAAGGATTGATAGTTGAATTTATAGAGGGAGTTGAAACTTTCATTCAAGTTGCATCTCAACTGCCTTCCTTTCAGTTTGATAAAATGTTTAGATGTCCATGTTCGAAGCATAAAAATCTAGCATTCCTCAAGCCGGATGATCTAAAGTTTGATTTATATCGTAGGGGATTTCTTCCAAACTATTGGATTTGGACATCACATGGCGAGTACGAGCCACATAGAGATGCTCATGCCGGTTCATCTAAAGCTTATGAAACATTTGATGAAGATCAAATGAGTAGACCCTATGAGGACCTTATTTTTGATGTAGCAGGTCATAATTTAAGGTCTAATGTGGAAGAGCCACCAAATGCAGAGACACAAAAATTATTTGAGTTATAACATTCAGCTTCAATGCCGCCGCCAAGCCGCCGGTAAACAGAAACACCGCCGGTATAGCCATAGTAACCGCCGGAAAAAACTGTCGGTTTTTGACGTTTTTTCTGTAGCGGAAATGGGAAGAATCGGAATTGATATGTTCATTCAGTCGATAGGACCATAGTCGACTGGCGACGTAGATCGAAAAGATTGGTGATAGTAGTTTGAAGGACCATAGTCACACGGGTGACAAAAGTCATAAAGATCATTGTCTAGCGATGAAGGTCATAAGGAACGTAGTAAGTGGGTGACGAAGGTTGAAAAGATCGTAGTTAGGTGACGGTTGTGGGAAGGACCGTAGTCGACCGGTGACGGAGGTAGAAAAGACCGTTGTCTAACGATGAAGGTAGGAATGACCGTAGTCGACGGGCAACAGAGGTCAGAAAGAACATAGCCTAGCAACGGAGGTCGGAAGGACCGTAGTCGATGGGCTATAGTGGTAAGAAAAATCGTAGTCCTGCGACAAAGGTTGGAAGGATCATACTTGGGCGATAGTGGTCAGAAATACTATTGTCTATCAACAGAGATAGGAAGGATCGTAGTCGGTGGCTAGGTGGAAACCTGGTGCTAGTTGGTGGTTGGGTGTAAATCCGGTGTTAGTTAGTGGTCGAACAGAAGTTCAACTTTAGATGGTGGCTAGGTGTAAGTCAAATAATGATTGTAAGTTGGGAGGAAATCCTACGTTAGTTGGTGGCCGGACAGAAGTCTGGCGCTAGTCGGTGGCCGAGGTAGAAGTTCGGTGATAGTACCATGAAAGTCAGTGATCCAACGGGTGGTCAAGGAGTCTGGCGGCAAAAAAGCTCTAGTTTATCTCTATTTCTTCCTCCGTCATTCCTTGTCTCCTTCTATGATCATCCTTCTCTCATCCTCCCCTCTCAATGAAGAATGTGATGTCTATTTATAATTTTATGAGAGTGGCATGACCAATAAATAAAAAAGAGATCAAGTGTAAGGGAGTGGTTTGAATGGACTGCCGATATTGATCCCCTTGATCATGGAACGTTCACTGGTCATTTAACTGTCTTAATGATATCATAATTTGATTATCTTGGAATAGTTGGATTTTTCTTTTCGAGCCGCTCGATTCAACTATAAGAATGTTACATTTGGAAACCATTTGGTTATCCAATTTATGGTTTGAACCTTTCAAAGGTAGGGGTGTCAATTTCGGGTCACGGGTCGGGTTCGGGTCGAACCCGGAACTGACCCGGGTTCAAACGGGTCGACCCTAACCCGACCCGGGTAGACAAACGGGTCGGAAATCAGAATCCAGACCCGGCCCGACCCGATTTTGGGTTCTGCCGGCGCCGGAACGGCGGCGGGCGGATGGCGGGGGCGGACGCGAGCGAGGCAGCAGCGCGGGCCTGCGCGGGACAAGGGCATGGGCAGCGTTGGCGGGCGCACAGCGTGCTAGGCAGCGGGCGCGCAGGTGGACAACAGGCGCGAGCGGGCAGCGGCGGGATTCGAATTTTTTTAAATTAAACGGGTTCGCGGGTGTCGGGTCAACCCGAATCCGACCCGTTTTTAAATCGGGTCGTGTCCAACCCGGATTTTTCGGGTCGGGTTTTCGTGTCATGTCAAGTATTGACATCCCTATTCAAAGGTGCTTCGGGTCTTTCATTTGGTCCCATTTGGGCTTGGATTAATTTAACTTTGGTGTCGCTGGGTTTGTATTTTCGAGAAGTTCAGCTCGACTATAAGCTTGCTGAAATCGGAGTTCATATGTTTCCAAATTTAAATTTGGAAGTTTACAACTTAATTTATCCTTGAGATTCGTGCCCGATCAAGGTAATTTTTTGATGATATATCAATTATATATTTATATATATATATTTCACTATATCAAGCGTTTTAAATAGTAAGCATTTAGTGTTTTTTTAATAGTAAAAAATAAATCTAAGTTTTATATGGGACAGCTTTCTTCTAATTTGTTTTTTAGATCACACTATAATTTTTATTTGGCTACTAATTTTTCGTAATTTAAAAAAAAAATATTTTCTTCATTACAACTTTATAATTATCTTTATATTCAAATAGACTAAAGTTTTCATATAACCTATAATATACCAACCTTGCAATTATAATTTTATCCATAAAATTTCTAAGTGTAATAGCTATGGTTTTATATGGGATAAATTTTTATTGTTTTTTTAAGTAATTTTTTTGTCTGATTTTTTTTAGTTTAGAACTTTTTTATACTAAAAAAATTAGTTCAAAAAACAGTAAAAAATTCATCCCAAACAAAATCTATGAAGTGGTTTCATAACAAAGAAAAGTAAGAGTTAGACTGATGAGGGAGAGATGTTATCTTAACATCTGTGTGGCAAAGAAAGATTTATTAATTATTAGTAGCAAATTATGTGCAAACAAATAGATAAGCAAAGACTTTTAGATATTATTAGGTTTTGTTAATTGCCCTAAAAATTGATCTATGCACTATTGTGTATTGTTGTGCATAAAATATTTTGAATTATTTTTTGTCTGCAATAATATACAGCTAAATATATGCAAATCTATAATATCTAGAAATAGATTTGTAAAATTTGTGTATAGATACCCTGACCCCCCACCCAAATTAGCATTTTAGGTCTTATTTACAAGAGAGATTATTACATACATAGCTCTATATGTGAATTATCGGAACACAACGATCAATATTCAGGCTTCGTTTGGGACGACTTTCTTCCTACTCCTTAAAGCAGCTTTTTAGTACAAAATTTGAAATTTTTATACTAGAAAGCCGCTTTAAGAAGCACGAAGACAACCATCCCAAACGAAGCCTCAATCTGTATTTAGGGATTTGTGAGCAACGAAGATTATTCTTTTAGCTCAAAATAATTTTAACTTTGCTTCAACTAATTTTTATATTCAGTTTCAATCAATCACTTTATTGTTTATATGTATTATGAAAAATCAATATGCTCTATAAAGATATGCTAGTAAATTCTATTCAAGTTTCTTTTTGAGAAACTGCTAGCTGGAAGTGTCGACGCAGGCGTT
The DNA here is from genome assembly GCA_016618105.1 of Dendrobium huoshanense. Lineage (NCBI taxonomy): Eukaryota > Viridiplantae > Streptophyta > Magnoliopsida > Asparagales > Orchidaceae > Dendrobium > Dendrobium huoshanense. The sequence continues at coordinate 31,985,995 of CM028350.1, read as the reverse complement.
TCTAAATTTCAGAGGGGAGCACGTGTCTCCCTATACCGAATTGGATAATGTAGTGCTGACAGTGGTCGTTGGCAGTGTAACGATGCTGACCAATTGGATAATAATGGCAGACAATGGTGGGCAACATTAATCAATGATAGTGGTGATAAAGTTTTTTTTTTTTTAACTAAAAAATTTTTAAAGTTGTTTTGAGAGCTTTAATAAATGAGTTGATTTATTTTTAAATAAAAAATAAATAGTTAAAAAACACACACTAAAATGTTCCCAATCCAGATTGCAGGTTTCTGAGTCATCTTAAGAACAAAACATCTTTAAAATTAAAAACTGAAGGTTATCCCAACACCCCTTAAGGGGCTGATTTATGTTTTTGTTTTATATTTTAATTTGAAATAAAAATAAATTTGATATTGTAATTATATTTTGTTGTATATTGTATCGAGAAGGTTTTAAAAATTTGAGAAATTCTTTTGAGTATTTTAAAAATACAAAATAACTAAAAAAATACAAATAAATATAGTTTTTAAAAATTAAAACCAAGTAACTAATTCTTGTTTTAATTTTTTTCGGGACATTTGATCCAATTAATGAAAACTCACACACACATCATATATGCAAGACTCTAACTTAAAACCTATAAGTTGATAGCCAAAGCTTTCAAGCAATGGACTAAGAAGAATTGTGTAATTATTGTTTTGTCAAATCAACACGCGAGCTTACTAATTAAGCCCTTTAAATACCCTAATGACAATAAACCTCAATCTAAATAAAATATGTGTCATTCAATTAGCCGACTCATCATTCTATCGCTCTTGATGTTGTTTTCCACCACAGAGAACAAAGGCTTAAAATTATGCAATTGGGTATTTCGGCGCTTTCTGCCCATGAGGTGAGGCGTAAGCCTCAAAGAGTTTTAAGCCATAGGCCTCAAAACAATGGCGGAGCCATAAATTTTTTATAAAGGGGGCACTTTTTTTTTTTTTTTTGAATAATAAACATCATATTACATTTCTACAAGTTGTACAATGATTATATAATTCATTTAAGTGATAATTTGAAAAAAAAAATAATGTAGGTTGTCTAATCCAATCCTAATCAACTATCCATTATCTTGCCAAAAAGTTTCATTGCTTCTTCCCTCATCAAACTATCAACACATAGACATTTAAAATCATGTTCCATGAAAATCTTTGTTCTGTGAGACATTCCATCAAACATCATTCGTGCATCGTGGAGCTCCCCACAAAATCCATGTAAATGCATCAATGTGTTCCGAACATAAATGGTCAGGTTAACTCTTTTGACATTGCCTCTGGTCAATGCCTCAAAATCATAAAATAGTGTAAAGTGAAAATAATGGTTAAACATGATTTTTGTGTAATAATCAAATAATATATTAAAGTATGACATATTACTTTTCTATTAAACTTTTTTTATCAAACTTTTTATTGAACTATGAAGTAATAAATTGACATACATATGAAACAAAAATTATAAAAAAACGTAAAAGACAATTGATAAATTACATGAAATGGAATTGAAATCCCAACATTGATAAATTACGTGGAATATTTTTTATAGCCAATAACCTCCTCCACTAGTCCTAGCTCTCCCTCTTTCCTCTTTCTCTCTGTCTCATGAGGGGTGAGACTTTCTCTCTTCATCTTCACATTACTATTTTATTTAAATTACAAATTTCACCTTTTTTTATATTTTAAAAACTCCAAATTTTAGTTTATAAGATATTTATGTTATTAAAGTCAATAAATTATATTAGAGAAGAATTATAATATTTAATTTTAAATCAAATTACCGAAACAAAAGCTCAGATGGTGTTTTATGATGTCTTTGGCCAGCCTTTGCATGAACTGAACCTTACCAAGCAGTTTCACAATTACCTGTAATTTGCTAGATTTAAGTGTAAATTATAATTGAACAAATGGGGGAGGGAGATTGTTGGGAATTGAGAATTGATATTGTGAACAAATAAAACTTATATGTGTCAATCATTTTGTATGATTATAAAGTGGAATTTTAGAGATTTGTATTAATAATTTGAAGATTAACGGTATGTAATTTTTTATAAATATGATTATAAAATTATTGTGAAGAAAGTATTTTTAAAAGTTGTTACATTGAGTAGCTTCCTATTATAAAAAAATCGTGAAAGCAGAGGAAAAGGAGTGGCAAAATAAAAATTGTGGTTGAGTTTTGTAAAGCAAAGCAGTAAGAAAGTTGTCCCAAACGAAGCCTAAGATTGAATGACTGATGCGGTTATATAGCTTTGATGAATTGGTTTTCAACATGAAAGTCTCTTAGCATCACCTAATTCTTAAATTTCATAAATTATGTATAATTAATATTGATGATAGAATTATAGGTAATTGTGTCAATCATCTCATATCAGACAAAGTGCCTACCCACAAACGACAGAAGGACACCAAATAACTAGAGGATAATACAAAAGGAAAAATACAACAATTTGCAAGGCAAAGCCGACCATCCAACAGACCACCAAGGTTGCCAACGAGCCATAGCCAACAGGGGAAAGCAAATTGAAGCCTCATCATTGTCCAAGACTTAGTCCGAAAAAGCACCAGGAAGCCAAAGACACCAAAAACAAACATTTCCTCAGACATTCCAACATCTCTCAAAAGAATCCAACGGTAGCCAACCCAAATAAAGAAATTCACAGTAGCAGAGAGAAGGCCAACTAATAGGATTTTTTCCTACCTCCCACGTGAGGAATCTTTAGCAACAGGATGACTGTGAAATCCTTAAACTTTCAATTTATTGTTAGAAAAAAAAATTTTGTGTGCAGTTAGTACGTACGAACTGAAGAAAGTTTTGAAAATCTGTATGGTTAGTTTGTACGAACTGCCTGTACGAACTGAGTAAAGTGCATGTTCGTCTGTACGAACCGTAAATTCGTCTGGACGAACTGAACAAATTTTTTTGCCTGAGCCCATCATCCTGAGACGAAAATCAATTATCGTCCGTACTATCAGTATACAGAGGAGATCGTCCCGGGATGAACGAAAAACATCACTCGGACGATTGTAAATATCTTTTTAAGCACGATTTGTTTCATTTTGAAAAGAGTGAAAGAGGAGAGAGAAAAAGAAGAAAAGAGGAAGAAAAGCCACAATTTGGATGTCTTCGGTTAGTTTTCGTCCATCGTCGTAGTTGGGAAAGTTGATCAACTCGAGGTAAGGCACATTATGCCTTTCTCAATTTTCAGAAATATGAGTTTTGACGGATTTTCTTATTAAAATTTTGTTTCCGTTAGCGAAAAACGGGTATAACTTTGCACCGGTAAAACTTTTACCTCGTAACTTTTGATATGTTATAGAAATGATGATTTTGCACGTTTTGAATATTTTCTGGCAATTTTTCACCAGATATTTTGAATTATGCGAGATTTTCATCGAATAAAAAATTATCTGGATGTCGGAAAATATTGCTTCAGTACAATAAAAGCTTTGAAATGATATTTTACATGTTTTCTGGTAATTTGATAAATTTTTGAAACTGTGAATTTTGTTCCATTGAATTTTCTGTTATCTGTCATCATACATTATGACGATATTTTAATATTTGTCAGATTTCTCTGAATCTGATATGTTTTGATCTTTGATATTATTTGATTTGGAATGATGTCAAAAGGGAGTTATAAGGGGCCAAAATCATTCGAGATTTTATCTGTGTCAGGGAAGGGATGCATAAGGGGCCAGAATCCTTCGAGATTCTATCTGTGTCTGGGAATATGAAAATGAATTCTGATCTGATAACTCTGTATATTTGATATGTTATGCTGCTGTCAGCACAAAGGGAGGCATAAGGGGATAGAATTCTTTGAGATTCTGTCTGTGTCAGAGAAGGGTGTAAGAGGCTAGAATCCTTTGAGATTCTATTTGGGTCAGAGAAATGTTAATTAAAATGTGATTTAAAATCCAATTTGAAATCTAATCTGAAATGTGATTTGTACGATACGAATTTTATTCTGTTCTTATATATTTGTTATTTGATTTTCATATGATTATTTGTTCTGTATGAATATTTGAAATATATTTGATTTCTGTTATGTACGAATATCTGCATTCTGTCTGATTATATGATTTATGTATAATTATCTAAATTTTGTATGATTGTTTGAATAAACTATTTTTTTAAGCTTTTGTGATGTATTTTGAATGTGAGAATCTAGAAATTTAGATCGGCTAGTGTGATCTTGCTGAGCTGTTAGCTCACTGTGGTTATCTTCATGGTTTTTAGGTTCTGAAAAAAGGAAAGAGGTTTTAGACTAGTCGTTCTGAATCTGATCTGAGATTAGGTATTTTTGTACTTTCAATTTTTGTACAGTCATGAATATTTTTCTATTCTACTTTGTATTTTTTGTTTATAGCTATGCACTGTAATGTATATGATCATTTTGATGATGAAAGAAAGAAAGAAGAAAATTTTGAATGAGCTTATGTATATTTGGATGTTTGTAGGAGCTCTGTGTTTTTGTTTTCTTTTGTGTATTGGAAGATAGTCTGAAAGCAAATTCCAAAGCTAGATCCCGGGGGTTCATCAGTCGCGACTCAACACAATGAGATCCGTCCCGGTCTGGTTGGGTCGTGACAATGGCCAATCCTCAATGCATACATATCATTTGAGTCAGCCCCAAGTTCACCACAAACTTTCCCAAATGAGGAATTAGACTCCTATAACCAATCAATTTGATGCAAACAACTACACTTCAAGTTATCCTGCAAATGAATTTTTAATTCATCATTGGAGATAAGGGAGATCGGGACTTCAATGAAAGGTTCTCCATTCGGTTGCATAGGAACATGACACATAGTTGGATCATATGTAAGCAAAGGAGGAGCATCATTAGTTTCATTAGGTGATACATCCAACAACACCTTGTTGCTAATGCACAAATCCTTTTCTACAGCCATAATCACATCAGCTAGAGGAGGCTCAACAGAAGAAATAAAAATGTCCAAATTAAAATTACGTTGAATCTCTTCATGCACAGAAGAATCCAAATCCACAAAAATACAATCTACCTTCTCTGAAACAATATTCCAGGAGAGCAATTGGTTGGACAAAGCATTCAACATCCATAGTCACGTTATCCAAATGATCAGCAGCCCCAATAGGCACCTTTTCGTGCATTGTTAAGGCAACATTACTATTGCCGCTAATACCCATATTTGCCTCAAGAACATCGCCAGCTATAATCACATTATCCCAATTCCCCTAAAATACCCGGGAATGAAGCTTAGAGCATTCTTTCCTAGAATGACCTACATGGTTTACAATGCTCACAAAAGGATGGAAAAGCATCCATCAACACAGTTTGAAAATAACCAAATTTCTTAGGACCCACCCACACCTTGTCAGGATAACATTTTGTGATATCAAATTCCACCAAAACTTTAGCAAACGACAGACGAGCCCCCACAGTAGTGGCATTATCAACACAAAGAGGATGTCCAAAGAGGGAACCGAAACCATGTAAGATACGGGCATAAAATAAATATGGCCGTAGGTTCGAGAAAGAGACCAAACATGGACAATTGAAGATTCCTCCGAAATGTCCATAAAAGGAGACCATTTGGTCAGTTTCATGAAGTAATTCCTAACAAAATAGGATATATGAGCAAACACACGACAATAATCCAAAATTACATTGCAGTTTGATCAAAACATGACGGGAATCCAACAAAGTGACAGAAAAATCTCCGATAAGTTTTAAATTAAAGAAAAACCTCCTAAATGACATCAAAAGAAGGCTGCTGATTAGGGAAATAACCAACTAAGGAAAATGCAAATGGAGCAGCAAGACCCAAAACCTCTTCCTAAAAAATCCATAGAAAGGGGAACCCCTCGAAAAGAGGACCGCTTAAGATCCAGAAAACACCAAGATGAAGAACCCTTAAGGGCATCAATAAAAGAACGAGAGTTAGATTTACCATCAAGAAAATCAAGATCATCTAACTTAACTGCCATAAGGGCGGACATGACATAGAAAAACCAAACCAACATGAATAAAGAAAAAACACACATAAATGAAGGAGAAGAACTTCCCTCAGTTGAGCGAAACGACAGCGAGAAGCAGAAAAATGAGATGCTAAGAGTTTTGATGGAACTTGATATCATGAAAGCTTTTCCCCGCTATTTCAAAATTTTGTATTTAGAAAGTTGCTTTTGAAAAGCATTTCTGAAAGTGGTTGATGGGAAAGTTTCAAAAGTAAGAAATAAAAAAATTAAAGCTATCTCTTACAAATTCGTAGGATATTTTTGATACGTTGTAATTTTTTGTAATGATGATTGTAAAATTATTATGATAATTTTTTTAAAGGCTAATGTAAAATATAACTTTCTAATTTAAAATTTTATTGAAATAACAAGAAATAGTAACCAAATAAAAATTATGATTCGCCATAAAAAAAATTAAAAAAGGTGTTTCAAATAGACGCTTAACTATTAATTAATTTCAGCACATGATAATACACATGAAAAACATGGAATCAAAGCAAAAATCAATTATGCGAGCTAAGCTTCCTTAAACAAGTGACATTTTTTTTTTCCGGCCTATTCCAGTCAATTAAAGTCAAATTCATGTGCATATCACCTACGTAAGTATCGAACCCAACCTATTGATTGATTGCCAAAGCTTTCAATCAACCGATCAACATAGCAAAATTTAGGCTCCGTTTGGGATGATTTTTTCACAGCTTCTTAAACCAACTTTATTATAAAAATAAATAAATTTTTGTACTAAAAAGTTGATTTAAGAAATAGTAACATCCCAAACGATAGTGTTTTAGTAATTTTTATACTAAAATATTATTTTAAGAGTCGTAAGAGAGCCGTCCCAAATGAAATCTAAATTCAATTTATAAACAAAAGGTACTAAAAAATAATGATTGATGGAAGTGGTTGTTGAATAACTGTTCTCCAACAGTTCTACCATTGTGACTTCCAGAGCATTTGGGCTGTTAAAATCTGCACGCAACAAAGGTTGAGAATTCCTCAACGGTAAGGAATGATTGCTGATCGTCCATCTAACGTTAAGATCCGTTCAAATGATATGATAAGCCAAAAAATTTTGTTCTCGGCTAAACCCTAAACTGTATAGGTAATATTTATTGCAAGCATATGAATATCATTAATTAATGTGACCTTGTTAAAATATTTAAATGTGGTCCTCGCAAGTTGGCTGAACTTTAGCTGATTTTCATGCTGGCCCTATCAATAATGCAGAGCTGATGCTGCGTCAGATGCACCGCCGGAATTGCGAAATTATTGGCAGATAGATAGATATTTTACGCTTGTTTTTGTAATAAATTGCTTTTGCAGTATTACTAAAATATTTTAAAATTCATGAAATTAACATTTGCAAAACGAGTCGAAGAACAATAATTGAGGGAATTTATCTCTTTTAGAGCATTATTATGAAGTGTGTATATTGCTTTAACTTGTTATGAAGTTGATAATGATTTAATATAATTATTATTGTGTCCTGGAATATTCACGGTGGTAGAGGAATATAAAATTTAACGTTTTAATTTTGTATGAAGATCCAGCACGCATTCAGATAAAAGAGATGGCGTAGCATTCATAAGAGACACCATGGGTTTGTGTAGAAAACCCCTGAAAAGGGGAAAAAATCATGAGGGCTTGACCCAATTTGAATGAATCCACTTGTGTTTTCAATAAATTACAAATGAGGCCAAATTCCTTGGGGGAAGGCCTTGGTTTGATGTGACAAATATCTGTCCATACATAGTACATTACATGGTGAAAATTGGAAGAATTAGAATTAATATGTTGGTTTGGTAGACAAAACTATAGTAGGCTGGTGACAGAGGTCGAAAAAGATTGTATTCGGGTGGCAATGGTCGAAAAGAACATAGTTGTCGGGTGACCATTGTTTGGCGATGGAGGTCAGAAGGACCGTAGTCAGTGGGTGATGAAGGTTGAAAAGATCGTAGTCAGGTGACAGTTGTTTAAAGGACCATAGTCGATTGGCGAAGGAAATCAGAAAGATCGTTGTCTGACGATGAAGCTCAGAAGGACAATAGTCGGCGGGCAATAGAGGTCAGAAAGACCTTAGTCTGGCAACAGTGGTTAGAAGGACCATGGTCGATGGGGGCTATAGTGGTAAGAAAGATCGTAATCCAGCGACAAAGGTCGGAAGGATCGTAGTTCGGCTACAGTGTTCAGAAATAATGTTGTTTAGCGAGGGAGATCAGAAGGATCGTTGTTAGTGGCTAGGTGGAAACCTGGCGTCAGTCGGTGGCCGGGTGTAAGTCCGGCGTCAGTTAGTGCCCGGGCAAAAGTTCAACTTTAATTGGTGGCTGGGTGTAAGTCTAACAATGATTGGAACTTGGGTGAAAATTCGGCGTTAGTTGGTGGCCAGACAGAAGTATGGCGTTAGTCAGTGGCCGGGGCAAAAGTCCGACGATAGTAAGACGATGGTTGGTGATCTGACGGTGGTCAAGGATGAGTATGGTCGGCAAAAAGATCCAGTTTCTCTATATTCCTTCTCTTCTTTTTCTTCATGCCTCATTCCTTCACTGCTTTTATGATCCTCCTTCTCTCATCCTCTCCTCTAAATGAAGAATTAATGAGATGTCTATTTATAGTTTTCTGAGAGTAGCATCACCAATAAATAAGAGGGAGATCAAGGGTAAGTCGGGAGTGGTTTGAATGAACGACTGATATTAATCCTCTAGATTGTGGATAATTTATTGTGCATTTAAATGTCTTAATGATATCAAATTTTGACGATCTTGAGCTCATTGAATTCGTCTTGTCGAGCCACTCAATTCGATTATAAGCATGTCACATTTGGAAATCGTTTGGTCCTCCAATTTATTATTTGAACCTTTCAAAGATGTTTTGGGTCTTCGATTTGGTCTCATTTGGGCTCAGATTAAGTCGAATTTGGTATCTTTGGGTTTGTATTTTTGAGACGTTCAGTTTGACTATAAATTTGTTGAAATCAGAGTTCATATGTTTCCAAATTTAATTTTGGAAGTTTCCAATTTAATTTTGCCTCGAGATTCATGCCTCAATCAAGATAATTTTTTGATGATATATCAATTATATATTTTTTTCACTATATCAAGCCTTTTAAATAGTAAGCATTTAATATTTTTTTAATATTAAAAAATAAATCTAAATAAATCTCTAAGTTTATTTGGGATAACTTTCTTATTATTTTGTTTTTCATATTGCACTATATTTTTTACTTGACTACTACTTATTTATTATTTAAAAAAAGTTATACTAAAACGTTGCTTTTAAAAAAAAATTTATTTTCCTCATGACAACTATACAATTATCTTTATTAAAAAGCTACAGGTGTCTCAAACACAAACTTAATTATATGTTCAAATCGGCTTAATTTTTAATATAACCTATAACATACCAACCTTGCAATTATAATTTCATCCATAAAATTTCTAAATGTACTAACTTATGATTTTGTTTGTGACAATTTTCTTATTGATTTTTAAAGTAATTTTTTAACATAAAAATTTTTAGTTAAAAAAATTATTATATTAAAAAACTTATAAAAAATTTGTTCAAAAAGCAGTAAAAAAATACATCCCTGATACGTCATGCGAAAATTAACTTGATCAGGCACGAATCTCGAGGCAAAAATCAAGTTGGAAAACTTCAAAAATTAAATCCGGGAGCACCTGAACTCCGATTTCAGCGAGCTTATAGTCAAACTGAGCGTCTCGGAAATACAAATCCAACGACACCAAATTCGACCCAATCCGAGTCCAAATGGGTCCGAATCAAGGACCCGAAGCTCTTTTGGAAGGTTCAAACCGCAATTTGAGTTACCAAACGGTCTCCGATTTTAACGAGCTTATACTCGAATCGAACGGCTCGACTAGAAGAATCTAATGAACCCAAGATCGCTGAATTCTGAAATCAGTTAAGGCCTCAAAATATCGAACGAACGGTGCACGATCGTAGGATTCACTATCGGCCGTCCATTCAAACCACTCCTTATTCACCCTTGATCTCACACCTATTTACGGGTCATGCCATTCCAAAAAATCTATAAATAGAGCCCTCATTCTTCACAAGGGGGGACTCAAGCAAGAAGAGAAGGAAGAGGAGAAGGAAGAGAAGGAAGAAGCGAGGTTCTGACGGTGGTCGAGGAGGAGCTTCTTCCTTCTCTTCCTTCTCTTCTTACTTGAGTCCCCCCTTGTGAAGAATGAGCTCTCTATTTATAGATTTTCTGGAGTGGCATGGCCCGTAAATAGATGAGAGATCCGGGGCGAATTGGGAGTGGTTTGAATGGACGGCCGATATTGAATCTCTTGATCGTGGATTGTTCGTCAGACATTTGAAGGTCTTAATGATGTCAGAATTCAGCGATCTTGGGCTCGCTAGATTCGTCTCGTCGAGCCGCTCGATTTGACTTTAAGCTCGTCAAATTTGGAGACCGTTTGGTAACTCAAATTTTGATACGAACTTTCCAGCAGCACTTCGGGTGCTCGATTTGGGCTCGGATTGAGTTGAATTTGGTGTCGTTGGGTTCATATTTCCGAGACGCTCAGTTTGAATATAAGCTCGCTGAAATCGGAGTTCGGGTGCTCTCGAATTTAATTTTTGAAGTTTTCGGGTTGGTCTTTGCCTCGAGATTCGTGCCCGATCAAGATAATTTTATGGGGACTATATATATATATATATATATATATGCATTTCCCTCAAAACATGAGGTGAGTTGCATCTCTGGCAGGTGTGCGCCTCAAAAAAGAAAAATAAAAAAATAAAAAACTTAAGGAATATACATTTTTTAGGGGTGTCAATTCGGGTCAACCCGTCGGGTTCGGGTCGAACCCGACCCGACCCGTATATAAACGGGTCAACCCGAACCCGACCCGTTTTTATAAACGGGTCGAACATTCCAACCCGGACCCGACCCGAGCGGGTCACGGGTTGACCCGACACGACCCGTGACCCGGTTTTTTCACTCGCGGCTGCGAGGCAGTGGCGGCAGCGCGGTAGCGGCGACGTCGCGGGCGCGGCAGCGGCAGCGGCGGCAGCGCGGCACGCGGCAGCGAGGCGCGCGGCACGCGGCAGCGAGGCGCGCGGCACGCGGCAGCGAGGCGCGCGGGGCACGCGGGCAGGCGGGCAGCGCGGCAGGGGCAGCGGGCAGCAGCGGGATTGAGTGGGAAATTCATTTTTTTTAAATTAAATGGGTTTTCGGGTTGACCCGGCAACCCGCCGGGTCAACCGACCCGACCCGTTTTATTAAACGGGTTGAATCTGCAAACCCGGACCCGACCCGTTTATCAAACGGGTCGGGTCCAACCCGGATTTTCCGGGTCGGGTCCGGGTCGGGTTGTCGTGTCGTGTCAAATATTGACACCCCTAACATTTTTCATCGAAATTGTACTAAGGTGTCTTGGAAGGCACCTCACACATTGAACAATTTTAAATAATATAGAGAACTAATCTCAGCCATCACATGAAACCAAACCATTCTACTTAACTGAGACTATCTTAATGAAGAATAGTCCAAAGTAAAAAAAAAAAATAATGACAATTTACATATATAGAGTTTACATTTAAATCATTTACATATTCAATATATACATTTTATTATTTTAATGTACCTCTAAAACGGCCCAAAATAATTTATACTATATTTATTTTATTATTATTATTTTTCTTATAATCAAACATCAATATTTTTATAATACCTAATGTACACCCATTTTATCGAAAAATTATTAGGTGCGAAGTGCACACCGTCCGCACAAATATTGAGGGTGCTCGTTACCACTCAGTACCGAGTGATACCGAGCACCCGCTAATACTTGTTGCGGATGATTCTCCCCGCCCGTACTCCGCACCTAAACATCCTGGTAATCACCCTACAAAATCCTCGTCAGATGATAAACTGACAAGAAAGTTATGACAAAATATTGGTGGGAATGGCATTGGCAGGTTCGGCGGCATGCGGATGACGAAGAAAAACAAAGAAAATCATAATGGAATCCCTAGCTGGAAGGGCATTGATGGGCTCACCATCATGCGGTCATGGCTGTTGGATTTATACTAGCCAACTCGTATGGGCTCCCAATCACCTTCTTGTTGTTCGTTAAGGGCAGCCCAAGTAAGGTCCACGATCAATGGCCCACTTAATTCATATTGGCAGCTCAGTTCTAGGTATTTAGTGGAGTCTCCGTTACCAGATAACCTAAAGAATTATATTAAATTATTATATGAGAATTCTAGACATATTATTAAAAACTAAATAAATAAACTTATTTTAAAATATATTATTTAATGCTAATATTAATTAATTTTAAAATATATTTTAAGTTAATTGAGTGGCTCAACAAGCTTTCGAGCTGTGCTAGACTGAGCTTAAGCTCGAGCTCGTTTAACATACAAGCTTGAGTATATGCTCAAGCTCAAACCTCATGTCTCGAAAAGTTTGACTCATGAGCTCCGTTAATGAGTCAAGTTCTAGTCCGAATCTGCTTTACTTACACCCCTATCCACATCATGTGTAACAATGTCATATCACATTCTTATCCCCCTTTAAAAGCCTTCTATTTTTCTTTTGATGATGACTCTTCAGCTTCCTAATTATGGGTAGCAAGATGATGATTTTTTATTTTTCGAAATCTCTTTAAGTGTCCTCATTTGTAATAATAAATATTTTTAATACATGCACCCAACAATACTTTATGCATATAAACTTTAAAGATAAGCTATATAATCACTTACACCCAAGTCCAGAGTTACAATCAATGCATATTAACAGATGGTTAATCCATCACATCAAACTTTTCATGCATGCATATCCTCTCACACAAATCAACATCACCATTAACTTCAATGAGATCTTTACAAAACATTTTTTTTTTGTATCATCAATATTTTCCTTTAATCATTTTTTTTATTAAATGTTGTCAATTGACTTGATTATTTCTTCTCATTCTTTTTCATATAGTATACGAATGTTGATATTTGATGCACCATTAGAAAATAATTGGTTAGAATGTAATTTCATTATTGAAGGGTCATGCATTCAAACAAATTAGTTCAAATCATATTTGAACATAGTTCCAACATGTGTTTGAATAAAGTCAAAAAAAGATTTGAAATATATTTGAACATTGTTCAAACATTGTTCGAATGTGGCTCAAACCTTATTCGAATTGTTCGAACAAGCCTTCGAAATTAGCTTGAACAAGGTTCATACATTTATTCAAACAAGGTTTATGCAATATTTGAATAAGGATTGAGCAATTTTCGAATGCATGTTCAAGTTCTATTCAAAATGATATATTTGAATTTCTATCTAGCTCAACATTAGAGATCTATCAAAATGGGTCTAATTATTGGATCATATGTATGTTGAAATTACTAGTAAACTGAATTTTTTTTTTTTTTTTTTTTTAGCTTCATAGTTCCAGTCATCTTATCCTATTGAATAAAAAAGTGACAGTGAAAGGATGATAAAATTAACATATGTCGAAATTTCAAAGATTTGAATATCATTCTTTATTAAGAAAACATGGATACAAGAATAAAAAAGGTATTTGATTCAATTCAAACTTTCAGGAATATTTTTTCCAGAAAAGTTAACAACATGCATATTTTTTCAATTATAACTATTATGAGACATATAAATTTAAATTTCTTTTGAAGTTTATGTATTATGCAAAAAAAAAAAAAAAATATTTTGATCAAAGATGATTTTTATAATCTGAAAAAAAAAAAAAAAAAAAAAAAAAAAAAAAAAAACCACAATCAAATGGGTAAAATGAATGTTGCTTACCCTTTGTTATTATATGAGAAAAGAGAATTATCACTAAAAATCATCTCCTTGCTTTGCACAAAGGGTATGCAAATTCATTAACATCAAAAAAAAAATGGATTAAAAACATTGTCTTCCAAAAATTTAAAATATAATCACTTGTTTTACCGAAGGCCATCTTCCAATTCTCTTCCCATGACAGAATGCTCCCATCACTACCAACAAAAGCCACCAATAGACTATAAAGAACAAATAGCCCCTTCAATTTTTTTATTCCCCTATTTATTGACCCACCTACTCTCCTATATTCATTTGAATTGTAAACATCAAATCATATCATAATACAATACATGTAGAAGGCTGTGAAACAACAAGAATAAAATCTATTTTAAACCTTTGAACACATAGAGATGTGACCATCCAAAACTAGTAATACATAAACCTACTTAAATGCGGCAGCTCAATATAATCTCCTAGAACACAATAAAACTCCTAATATAACATGTCAAGCAATACATACGGAAAAACTTTTCCAAAAATAATATCTTGTCTTCTGTAAGAGGAGCTAACAAGGTACTGTAGTGCACATTATTATGGTGGTTGCAATAGCCTAATCAATCGCGACCAACTTTGTTGAATATCTCTCATACAACAACAATATTTTAGCACTCTAGTGGAATTGAAGAACACTTGCTTCACAAGTCACCAATCCTAGCACGTAGAGTAGGCCATTGTTTTTGCCTAAGTTTTTGTATTATTGAGAGTTTTTTAGATGAGATTGCAATCAACTTGTAAAGATTAGATTCATACTTGTTGCACAGAGAGACATTTATGGGATAAATGACACAAGTTACACAACTATGATGGATAAGGCCTTTGAACTTGATGAAAAAGGAATATACGTGTAATTAATCCCTTAGAGACCACGACGATGGCCTAGTGGAGCCATCCTAAATTGTAGTAGGAAAGGGCATGTGCTTTGATTGGGACTCATTTGGAAGTCACCACCCAAGGTTTTAGCTCTTTAAATCTACCTAATAGGGATGCTATCAATGTAGAATCTATCCACAAATATTGCAAAATAAATTTCAGTTTTGATTTACTACTAATGTAACAGTAGAAAGTTAGCAATAATATTGATGTGATTAGGATACGTTTGAAATGACTGTAATTTTTTACAAAGGTGGTTCTAAAACTATTGTGAGAAAAATAACTTTATAAAAGTTGTTGTAAAATGTAATTTCCTTACATAGAAATTTCTTGAAAGCACAATATATTAAGATATATATATATAATATATAATATATTATATATATTATATATATAATATATATATATATATATATATATATATTATATATATTATAAGCAAATTGATTTGTCGTTGTGATCTGAAAGCAAAGCAGTAAGAAAATTGTCCTAAATAGATCCTTGAGGACAATAATGCACTTTACAAAACTCACTTTTTTTTTTAATGAGAGCATTAAATTGTATTTGCTGGGAACTGTACATGACAATTATCATCTTGTTTTTTGGGCTGGTTTGTGTTAAAACTTCCTTATTCGATTCTCTTGGTTTTTTTGATAAGCATAGCTTCTCTTTTCTATGGTCGATCTTTTATATTTTGTAATCAAGCTTTTGGTTGGTATTGGATTCATCCCTGAGCGATGCTTGATGAAATTGCTCAGTTTATGACTTCTGATTATTTGGCCTGATACAATGGAGTGGATTGGCTGTATTCCTTCTCTCCTTAGTACAAATTTCCTTCTCACTCAATTTTGGCGTTTATGCGACATCTACCTCGCTCTCTTTTTTTGATAGGGGATAATGAGTAATCGAGCTCAAGCTCAAGATACACTTACCACTCGAGCTTGGCTTGTCAGCCAAACTGTGCAAGCCAAGCTCAAACTCAATCTCGAGCTCAACTTGAGCTCAGCTTGTGATAATGGATGCGAGTTAGCGAGTAGCTTGCGAGGCATAAGAAGAACAAGCCAACATTCGCTTCTAATCTTTTAGATCTGGTTCCAGTTCTGCCTTTAGCCTTCCTTAGTTTCGTCTTCCATAGATTCGCCTTTCGCTTCTGCTTCACTGTTTTCATCGCACTTGAGTCGCTCAACGAGTCAACTAATCGAGCAACAACTCAGGTAAACAATTACTCAAGGAGCTAGGGTAAATCAGCTCAAGTTCAAGTTCAAAACTCGACATAAGCTCGACTCATGGGCTCGTTATCGAGTCGAGTTCGAGTATGCTCACAAATCGGCTTGACTCGTTTGCATGCACCCCTCATTTTTGTGTTGTTCTTACCTTCTTGAGGACTATGATGACTCCTAATTGCAAATGGTGCAACACAATTAATCGTGGTCTCTTGATGACTCTAACATGTAACACATGCAACAAATATAAACAAGTACCTATAATTAATAAAACACTGGTTAATTGGTTTAAAACTTAATTAATTAATTATTATTATATTATAAAATTATAATAAACATAAAACATTCATATTCAATTATTCATCATTTTCCTAACGAAACGAGCTCCATATCAAACCTCAATCACATTTCTTAACGAGTTTGTTCATGAACTCTACATCGAACACATGAACCGAGCTTTTTAATAAGCTTCATATCCTATATGTTCACGAGCTTTGAACGATAATGTTCACGAACATAAACGAGTCAAACAAATAAATGTTCAAGCTTATATATTTACCCATAGAGTATTAAAAAAAATGTATAAACTTATTTAATTTCTTTAATAAATATCATAAATAAACTATAAAAAAACCAACGACCAACCTGTCAAAAACTTAAAAAAAAAAAAAAAAATCCATTACCCAGGATTCAAACTACTAACTTCTAGTCTTGAGAAGCGCCAGTCAGGGCAGTACCAACTCACCTACCTATTTTCTTTGACTGAAATAAACGAAAGCATGCACTTAATTCTATATTATAAATACAAATGTCACAATTTTATGACTTTGCTACGAATTCAAATCTGATTGAACTCCATTGCATATTATAGTCCAGTCAAAAACAGATGAAGAGTTAGGTGTCAAGCTGGAAATGGCTCGCAGCTTCCCACTCCTTCATATAATTATAACCAAAATAATAAATTTCTTTAAAAATATTATAAAATAAGAAAGGAGATTGAATGGATTAATCTTTAAGAAACTCATCCTCTAATCAAATATTAACAACAATAATTGTTGCGGGCTGAAATATATTCTACGATAGAGTTCGAATTTTTCGTCTTAGCGTTGTATGGATATCCAACACACAAACAGAAGATGAAGAATGCAATGATTTTTACATGGAAAATTCTGAAAAAGAAAAAAAAAACCACGGGGCTATGCCCAGCTGAAATAGAATCCACTAGTGTCTGAATTGATTACAAGTGACTGACTCGTCTCTGAAATTGAGGACTATCAGATTACAATAATCAATCCGTCGAGTTGAAATTCAGTTACAAACGGAGATATGAAATATGGCGAAGTTTTGTGGTCAAGCTGAAATCTTTTCTCTTTATTGTGTTAGGTAAAAGTCAAATTCTCATTTAAATATAATAAAAAATATTATTTCTAATACTTTATAACCAAGACTTTTTGGATCTACCTCAGCTTTTCTTAAAATAGGTCAAATCTGACATATCTACCATCCTAATCAGATTATAGGCAGATTGGTGTTTTATGACACCAAATAATCTAAGGTGACTCTCTCTAATCTTATGTGCCACTGGAGCTAAATAAAAAGATTTTTCTAATTCTAATAATAATTCTATTTGAAAACTTAAAAAAACAAATTACAATTTTTAAAATATTATTTATATACAGTTTATACTTTCAATTAGAGTAAAAATTAATGTAAAAATTGGATGAAGCAAATATTTTTAATTAATTGAAAGGAGCGTGCTCATCATAAAATTTAAAAAAGAGTAAATGCCCAAAATGATTTGGGGTTTTCTAGAAAAATGCAAAACTATTTTAGGCATCCGCTTCTTAAATTTTTCTCTTAAACACACTCTTTTTATTTAATTAGGACTATAATAGCTCTTTTTTTAACATTTAACCTTAAATATATAACTAAAAATAAATGTAAAAATTGGATGAAGCAAATATTCTCTAAAACAAATAATCAAAAATATTTTATTTTAAATAAAAAGTAAAAAAAAAAATAACATATTAATTTTATATATAAATATTGTATTATAATATATCTTGAAATTACAATATTATGCTGCTTTTTTTTCTGCCAAATGTCATATAATTGTGGATCAAAGTCTGTGTACGGTGTTATGGAGTCCGCAGCTGATCAAAAGAAGATACGACGCACACATCATGTACCTGCCAGGTACCACTCTTTGTACCTTCCGCTATCTCGTCGCCTACCTCACAACCTTTACTCTCCCCGCAAATATTCCGCCATTAAAAATTCATTCGTCTCCTTTATTAGTTGAAGCATTCGCCACAGAAACACACTCCCAGCTTCCTCTCTCCTTCTTCTCTCTGCTTCAGCCAGGAAATGAATAAGCTGATCCGCCGGCTCGCCAGAGTGGCGGACTCTTCTCAGCGGCCGGGAGATGGGAAGAACGAGCGGGGTCGGAGAGGGCACGTCCGGGTGCCGGGAGGGCACGTGCCTGTCTACGTCGGAGAAGAAATGGAGCGGTTCTCCGTGCGAGCGGAGCTTCTCGGCCGGCCAGCGTTCGTGGAATTGCTCCGGCGATCAGCGCAGGAGTATGGTTACGAGCAGGTCGGTGTGATTCGGATCCCTTGCACTGTCGATCTATTTCGCCGCGTTCTTCTCGATGCCGGAGAGACCGGAGATCTGGCTTGGTATTTGGAGTCCGATCTGAATTTGGATAGCTCTTAGTTTTTGATTGAAAAATTCCTGTAAATTCTGATTTAGTAAATCTGGAGTGATTAAAATCCCCAAATTGTTTGCATGATAGAAGTAAAGTTTTGTTAAATTTTGGTAAGTTGTTTAGCGATTTATTTAGGTTTGGTTGACATTTATGACAGGAAGAAATCTATTAATCAATTTTAAATTTAATTAGTAAGTGGCTGAAAAGGGTTTGATCTAAATAATTAAATTTAAAATCACAAAATTCACATCCCCCTCAAAATTAGGGTTTACTGAATTTTATTGATTCTTACCGTATTTAAGATGCTTCGCTTCTGTTTTTTCTTTTCAACTTGAACAAGAAAACTGAGGGAAAATAAATAAAAATTCAGATCATTTCATTAGATTTTTTTTCCCCATTTAGTTTTAGCATAGAGTTTTCTACTCTTAAAAAAAATATAATCTTCATTTCCTTATTATATGAGTTTATTCCACATGGTGAGAACAATAAAGGAAGATTTACATACATACCAACCACTTTATTTCATGTAATTTACATATCGAATATTCAAAATATTAATATTACATTTCTACCACTCATAGAACAAATATGAGTGTATGGAATGAAATATTAAAGTTCATTAGGTTGTATGAGTGGTAGGAATGAATTATAGGAGTGATATATTTGATATTAAAGTTGTGTATGAGTGGTATGCATGTAATATTAATGCTTTAAGTGTTAAACATGTAAATAATATAAAATAAATTGTATGCATGTAAATCCCCCAAAAATAAACATTCACTTGTTAGTTTTAACTTTTTTAACATTACTTATTATTGTAAGTAAGGTAACTCTTATGTCGACCTCCTTAGATTAGGGGCTAGAATCTATGGGTAATTAAGGCTTCATTTGAGGCAGCTATTGGTCATTATTTTTTATTATTTAAAAAAAAAATACTAAAAAGCTACTTTAGAACCAATAAAATGCTATCCCAAATTAAGCCTAACATTCATCTACACATAGGCTTCGTTTGGGATGGCTTTCTTACTACTTAAAATAGCTTTTTAGTACAAAAAATTAAAATTTTATACTCGAAAGCTACTTTAAGAAGTAATAAAAAAGCGATCCCAAATGAGACATTAATTGGTTGGTTTGAATGAACAAGTTAGGGTTGACTAATATTTAGGGGCGGATCCAGCTTTTTTTGTTAGGGTGGACTTTTTTTTTTTTTGTGGGAGGAGACGAGCAAAGACGCTTAAGATTAATAAAACTAGGACAAAAAAATTTTTTAAGAGGGGACAAAATACCAAAAATATCCAAAATATTCTAAAATATCCCCTTTAAAATTTATTTATTTTTTCTTAGGGTGGGCATATATATATTAATCCTAGATCTCTATTGAGCTTGTAGGGGTGAAAAGGATATTTGCTGACCTCCTATAGTTACAACATCTTCTTAAGAACCTAGAATATTTAACATCCTATGTTTAGGCATGCAAACATTTTATATCAATATTCTTGATTATTCTTACATTCCTCAATTAAGAATATACATCACACAATATTCTAATTACATATATATCCCCTATTTACACTAAATAAAGAATGGGATATTACTAAAAGTATCATTAAATAATTAAAGAATAAGAATCTTCATTAGTATTTACTATGCTCTTTACATCATCATTCCACAATAAGAGAATTAGTCAGACATAGACTAAATGTTAAGCAGACTTATTTTCATTTAATTCATATAAGAATGAAAATACAAGATAGTGATATTATCATGAAATCAAGTATTTTCTCTACACTTCTTCTTTACTTATAGAGTCTTTAATAAACACAAGCTAAACACTCCAATGGATTGTATCTTGTACTTCCCTAGCCTACCTTAGATTTTACTCTAAGAGAAAACTAGAGAAGTACTAAATTCTATACCATTGACTGAACCCCTATAGAAACAAAATATAACATCTATTTATAGGAATACACAAAAGGTAACTAGTGTTGTGACAATTCAAAGATTGGTACCTCGGTGCCCTTAACATAAACTAGCACCCCTGTAATGAATTTTCTTCTTTGTCGCTGCGCTTGAACACATGGAATAGTTGCTTAGTGAACAATCACGACCTTTCACTCCAATAACGTGGGCCTTGAAAATTACAACTGCAATGCCATGACGCTATTGACGTTTGAGCGCTGTGGCACCCGATTGGAAAAATTGGCGCCAAGGCATGAGAAATTATGGCGCCGCGACATTTAAGTTTTCGAGAACTTAGTGCTACCAAGTTGACTTTCTGACGCAAGGTACTAATAATGTTGCGATGTTGAATGTGTCACTGTCGCAATGCTAAAAATTAGAGAACACAGTGCTGCTATATTCAAATATGGCATCGTTATGTCTGAAATATGGCGCCTTGGTAGTGTTTAAGGTTGTGCTACGGCGGTGTTTCTTCCTATGCAACGACATTGTGGGCTCCTTAGTATTTTTTATCATTTTGAGTTTTTACTTACAAAATTAACTAAAATAACATATTTTTACTAAAAATAACACATATTAAACATTACATAATTTATACTTATCAAAGTCTCTCCACTTTAAACTCTTGCTTATTCTCAAGTAAATAAAGGAATCTATATTTTTTATTCCTTAAACAACCAAATAAAAAAATAAAAATTTAAAATTATCAAAATATAGGATAATACATTATAGTCTAAAAATAGTTGAAATAAATAAAATTATAATTCTATTTTAGAAAAATCCTAACAATTATCCTAATCAGTCACCCTTACTATTGCTTTTTAAATGTATATGTTATGTATATAATTATTTGACATTTTAATTATAAATTGAATAACGAAGCTTAAAGACAAGATATGTTCATAGTTAAAAATTGAGATATTATTAATTCAACATCATCTGTACTAGTTATCCTATCTATTCATTTATAAATTTAAGCATAAGATTACAGTCAGACTTTAAGCTTTTAACTAATACCAATTTTTGAATATATTCATCTTTTTTTATTTTCTTTTTATAACTCTTTTTTTTCCTTTCTTTGAATATTTATGGAGTACATAATTAATAATTTTGAATATAAATTTTGCATAAAATGTATTACAATCTTACTGATTTTGTGTTAACGATTTGGTAAGATCACTAATTCTAAATTTAGGTTACAATGATTTTCAATTTTAATCTACCCATATCTATTCTTTAATCTTAATTATTCATCTTTTAATTCAAATGTTAATGTATAAATATATAAATTATAAAATCAATTTAAGTTAATAACTTAAATGATCTAAGTTAGTTAATTATTATTTTTCTAATCTATGAATTATAAAACAATGTTGATTTAAACTATAATCTAAGATTTTATTTTTATCCTAATTTTATATAATTTTTAATTATTTTTTTGCTCTAGTTAAATAAATAATCAGAATGTGCAGATACTAATGAAAGACAATATAACAATGCAAGCTTAAGGGAAATTCAAATTAAATGTAAATATAAACATAATTGAAACATTAGTAACAACACATGCTTTCATATGAATGATAGAAATGTGCAAAATATATACTAAATAGAGGATACAGGATAACTAGTGCTTTAAACATAAATCTAACATCACAAAGCATAGGCTCTCATGGCCATAACTTCTATCATTACACAACGAAAAACATAATAATTCATCACATCATTGGAATCTCCCCAAAAGCAAAGAAAAATATTCAACCAAATAAAGGTAGTATTCACTCTTTCTCATTTCTCCTCTCAAACTAAATACAAAGAAAATGAAGACTCCTAATTAGCATATTCAAGATATTTCTTCTTATTATCATCATCACAAAGTTTCAATCTATGACCATTAACCTTGAAGATGTGAAAATTTTGTTTATCCTAAATTTTATGGCACCATTAGAATATACTCTAATAATAGTAAAAGGGTCAGTCCATCTAAACATAAATTTTTCATAGTAAAATTTCTTCTTAAAATAAAAAAGTAGGATATCTTGACCAGGAGAAAATTCATGATTGAGAATCTTATACCAATGCATGTTCTTCTTTTCCATATTGTAAATCTTGTATCTTCATAAACTTCATTTCTGAATTCATGAAGTTTTCAACAATTATAGAACTTTGAATACTTAGAATAAAAAGAATCTTCATTTTTTAGCGAACTTCATTTTTATTAGGAAGAATGCTTTTGCTTCTTCCCATCCATTATTTTAATATTCAAGAAAAGAAAAGAAAACACTCGATAACACTTCACTAAAGATGAACGGTTACAAATACAAACCAAACTTTCAACTTACCCTTTATATAACTTCACGAGTGTCATAGTGATGAAATTCGAATTAAAACTACCATGACACTACTTAATTAATGAAGTGGTGCTACCATCAGCATTACATAGTAATTTTTTTTTACAAGCAATAGAGCACATTTAAACACAAATTTAGGTTGCCTCACTAATAGTGCTAAGTTCATAGTTCAGACAAATTTGTCCATATTTATCAATTTGGTTGGGGTACAACACCAACACTCTTTAAGTTGTTTTTTATGATATTTTTTACTTTCTCCTTTAGGTTAACTTTAGTATTGTTAGACAATGAACCAAGAGGTCTATTGCTAACTAAAATTACAAGTTAACTTAATTGAGTTTCTAATTTTTAAAAAAATAGTTTGATTTTACAATGGAGTCCATAAATGCATCACTACCTCTTCTAAAAATGATTTTATATAACCAAACTAATTATTTTGATTAAATCCTCAAGGATATGAAGGTATAGGATTAACAATAGATTGTTTAGGATTGTTTTAATTTCCTCCTTGATTATTTTTACCATAATTCTATTGATTATTATCACTAATATTATTTGACCAATTAAAATTATGATGGTTCCTCCAACATGGATTATATGTATTGGAGTTAGGATTATTATTTCGCCCAATCAAATTAATATTTTCATTCCCTTTCCCGTTGGTATCTTAAGTCAAATCTTGATCCTCCAATTGTATAAATGATTCAGATCCTAATCTAGAATTTACTCCTATCATGGTCAACTCCTTAAAAATTGCTAAAACATGTGCAATAAAGATCAAACGAAGCATCCAATTCATAAATTTCAACATCTCCCTTAGGATTTATCCTATCAATAGGCCACTAAAAATTATTAGTAGCTATTTATTCTATTAATTCATATGCTTCCTCAAATGGATTAAATATTAATGATCATCTAATTACAATATTTATGATTACTCTAAGAGATCATACTAATCAATTATAAATAGTTTGAATAACCAAACAATCAGGTAAAACATGATGAGGGCATTTCCTAAATATTTTCTTAAATCTCTCCCAACTCTCATAAATTGATTCTCTTTTAAATTGAGCGAAAGATGTGATATCATTTTTAAGAGTAGTCTTTGAAGGAGAAAAATGCTTAGTAAGAAATATATGTGCTAACTCATTCCACATTGTTATAGAGCTTGGGAGTAAAGAATTCAACTATATCTTAGCTTTATCTCTTAGAGAAAATATAAATAATCTAAGTTTAATAGCTTCATCACTAACACCATTATATTTAAATATTAAATAAATTTTTAAAAAACTAGCTAACTATAGATTAAGATCTTGAATAGGAGTTCCCTCAAACTAGAAATTTTGAACTATTTGAATTATGACAGGTTTATATCAAAATTCTTAGCTTGGATCGTAGGTCTATTAATGCTCTGATGAATTTCGTCTACTGTAGGATTATTATTGTTACATCATGGAGTATTCGTGGCAGTAGAGAAATATAGAATTTAACATCTTAACGTTGTACGAAAATCTGGCATGCAAGCAGATAAGAGAGGGGTGTAGCATTTATGAGACATCAAGATTTTTATGTGAAAAACCCCTAAAAAGGGGAAAATCCACGAGGCCTAGCCCAATTTTAATGAATACACTAGTATTGTAGTTGATTACAAATGAGGCCCTTCCTTGGGTGAAGGCCTTAACTTGATGTACATCTTATAGAGTACATTATATGATGTGAATACAAAGAATCACTGTTGATGTGTTTGTTTGGTCGGACGGACTGTAGTCGATGGGCGACGTAAGCTAGAAGGACCATAGTCAGCGGGTGAAAGAGGTCAGAATGTAGTCAGTGTGCGACGTAAGTCAGAAGGACCGTAGTCGATGGCGACAGAGGTAATTGGAAGGACTATTGTCTGATGTCGGAGATCAGAAGGATGGCATTAGGTAGAAGTCCAACTAAAGATAGAAATCCCATATTTGATAGTTATCCAACGAAAGTCCGACAACAGGAAGAAGCTCGGTGTCAGGTAGAAATCTAATGACGAGCGGAGGTCCTTCGTTGGGTAGAAGTCCAAATTCAGTCGGTGGCCGGGGAGAACTCCAGTGTTAGATGGTATTCAGGCAAAACTCTGGTGTCACTTGGAGATCGGGCAGAGTTCCGGCGTAACTTGAAAGTCGGGCAAAATTTCAGCATCACTTGGAAGTCGGGAAAAATTCTAGCGTCACTTGGAAGTCGAGTGAAATTCCAGCGTCACTTGGAAGTCGAGCAGAATTCTGGCATCGTTCGAAAGTCGGGCAGAATTTTGGCATCACTTGAGCAGAATTTCGACGTTACTCGGGCGTCAGACAGAATTCCGGCATCACTCGGGCTCGGCATCGGGCAGAGTTCCAGCATCACTTGGGCGTCGGGCAGAATTTTGGTGTCACTAGGGCTTCGGGCAGAATTCTGATGCCACTTGGGTGTCAGGCAGAATTCCGCGTCGGTGGTCGAGGAGGAGTTTCTTCCCTCCTAATCTTCTTCCCTTCTCTTCTCCTTCTTTTCTTCTTGCTTGGCCCCCCCTCTCATGAGAAATGAAGGGTCTATTTATTGATATTCTGGAGTGGCATGACCTGCAAATAGGTGAGAGATCAGGATAAATAAGGAGAGTGGTCAGATGGACGGCCGATATTGAACTCCTTAATCGTGTACCATTTGTCAGACATTTGAATGTCTTAATGATGTCGAATTCAACGATCTTGGGCTCGTTGTATCCATCTCATCGAGCCGCTCGATTATATTATAAGCACATCTTGTTTGAAAATTGTTTGGTAACTAAAATTATGGTTTGAAGTTTCAACAATGCTTCGGGTCCTTGATTTGGACTCACTTAGGCTCGGATTGAGTCAATTTGGTGTTGTTGGGTTCGTATTTCTGAGATGCTCAGTTTGACTATAAGTTTGATGAAATTGGAGTTCAGATGATCCCGATTTAATTTTTGAAGTTTTTGATTTAATTTTGCCTCGAGATTTGTGCCCGATAAAGATAATTTTTTGATGATATATCAATTATAATCCCTAAGAGCTATAGATTAATCTTAATCAGATACTAATTTAGATATTTTCAAAATCTTTTTAGTTATTGTAATTTTTGAATGTTCTTTTTTATTTCAGAATAAAACAACAAAGGTTCCTTTCTAAATCTATAAAGTTTTACAAAATTGAACACACAGTAAAAATAAAATAAAATGTAAGATACAAGTAGGTCTAAATATATAATTAATTTAAATATATAATAAATTTATAATAAGCATATCACTTCCCTGTGTCACAACCCAACCCGACTAGGATAGGTCCTATCGTATTAAGTTGTGACAAGCAAATCCCAAGATCTAGTTTTGGAATTATTTCAGATTTTATACCAATATTCATTAAAATAAATGACAAACTACAGAGCTACTAAAATATCCAAATATTGAAAAACTCATTCATCAAGTTTCTTTCATTCATCAAAATAAATATCTATACTATAGTATATGGCTACAGACAAGAGCTACAGAACTGAAAAGTAAATTAGTCATGATTGTACAAAAATAAAAATTGTAAAATACATATGATCTTAGATCTGATCCTGAACAGCTAGTCCACAATCTCTTTCCGCTTACCAGATCTTGAAAACCAAAAAGTAAAACCACAGTGAGTTACAATAGCTCAGCAAGTCATATAAACCAATTTAAATTTTCAAATATTCTTTTATTTCAAATATTTTACTGAAGATTTAAAAACAGTTAATTGCAGTTTAAATAATTAATAAACTGAGAATCATAAAACTAGAAAAATATAATAAATACATAACAATTATTCTAGAATTCAGATAATAGTAAATAACAAATGAATAAATTGAAATTCATATTACAGAGTTATTCATATCACATTTTCTCGACCCAGATAGAATCTCAAAGGATTCTAGCCCCTTATGACTCTCTTTTTTATTGTGCTTATACCACCAGAACATATCAGATATCTCAGTCTCAGACAGAAACTCAAAAAATTATGGCCCCTCATAACTCTCAGAAATTTCCTGACACATATAGAATCTTAAAGGATTCTGGCCCCTCATAGCTCCCAAAATATATAATTTAATCACATTTGCATATATATCATCACATTATAACAATTAAAGAGTAATTAAACATGTATCAAAATATTATCAAAATATCACATATATATAATGGTAGATAACAGAAAATTCAACAAGACAAAAGTGCACAATTTTAGAAAATTATTAAATTATCAAGAATTATGTAAAATATTTTTTAAGACTTTTATTGTAATACAATATAATTTTTCAACATCTCGATAATTTTTTATTCAATAAAAACCCTACAAATTTCAAAACCCCGATGAAATTTTTTCAGAAAATATTCAAAATGTACATAATCATAATATCTACAACATATAAAACGTTACGCGTTGAAAGTTTTACCGGTGCAAAGTTATCCCCATTTTTCGTTAACGGATACAAAATTTTAATCGAAATATTTGCAAAAACTTACACATTTTTTTAAAATTAAGATGGACATAATGTGCCTTACCTCGAGCCGAACAACTTTCTCAACTGCATCGATAGACGAAAATGACCCGAAGTTGCCCAAAATCCGAATTTTCTCTCTCTCTCTCCTTCTCTTTTTCTCTCTTACTTCCTAAGCAAGTCTCTATTAGACGTGAACTGCTTAGGGAAAAAATATATGACATTTATAAAGCATTATAATGCTTTAGGTATTTTTTATTTTTATTAAATAATATATAATAATTAATTTTTAGTAGAAAATTTATAGAAATTTTTTTAGGGAATAAAAAAATTACAAAAAAATATTCATTAATTAACTTATTTTATTTAGAAAATTCTGATAAAATTAGTTTGCAAATGGACACCTAACGGTTTCAAAACCCCACACTTGTACCCAAAGATGCTGAATTCTTAAGAAATTTGATAGTGCCCAAAATTATGAAAAAATTATGGAAGCTAAAACAAAACATTATAAATGTTCTAACAAAGATGGTTTATGATTTTGGACTTCTCTAGGTCAACCAAAAAAAATCATGAGGATTTAAATGATTTTACAATCTACCAACCTTAAGAAAAATATCGTTCTCGACATTCTCAAAGTAGAATGACTCAGAATAAACCTAGATACAGCTGCCTCATATCAGATTCCTTTTCTTAAGTAACCTCTCTAGCGGTCCTATGCTTTCACTGCACCTTAACCATAGGAATCTATTTGCTTCTCAATTTTCTCACGTCATATATATGCTATGATCTTTTTGAGTTCTTCTCTATATTGCAGATTTGGATGAATCTCAATATCCTCAACAGATAATCTCTTCCCAGAATCAGACACCCACTTTCTCAAAGATGATACACAAAATACATTGTGTATATCAGATATATGATCAGGTAATAATAACTTGTAAGCAGAACTATCAATCCTCTCAATGATTTCAAAAGGTTTAATGTACCTTGGACTGAGCTTGCTAATTCTTTCAAATCTGCTAACACCTTTCATAGGACTGACTTTGACATACACTAGGTCACCAATCTAAAACTCAACTAATATGTGCTTCTGATTGTAATACTTCTTATGTCTATCTTGTGCAGATTTTAACATTTCTTTAATCAAATTGATCTTTGCAGTAGTATTATCTACAAAGGCTGAACCAATCACCTTTCTATCTCCCACCTCTATCAAGGTCAAAGGAGTCATATATTGTCTTCCATACAGAGCTTCATAAGAAGCCATGCTTATGCTAGACTAATAACTATTATTATATACAAATTCTATCAACGGGATATGATCTTCCCAATTGTCCCCAAAATCTAAAACACATAATCTCAGAAGATCCTCCAGTACTTGAATAGTCTTTTCAGACTGTTTGTCTATCTGCAGATGAAAGCCATACTGAAGTGCAACTTTGCACCCAGTCCCTACTGAATACCTCTCCATAATCTAGAGGTAAACTTGTCATCCCAATCAGATACAATCACTTTTGGTACACTATGCAACTTGATAAAATCTTTAATATAGATATGTGCTAACTTGTCCATCAGATCTATCTGTCAAATTGAGAGGAAATGAGTAGATTTTGTCAGTCGATCAACAACAATCCAAATAGTATCATGCCCTTGCCTCAATCTAAGGAAACCCATATAAAAATCCATTATTACCTCTTCTCATTTCCACTCTGGAATAGGTAACGACTGTAGAAGACCTCTCGATTGCTGATGATCTGCCTTCACTAGCTAACATGCCTCACATTTTGAAACAAACTCCGCTATGTCCTTCTTCAATCCAATCCACCAAAAAAGACTCTTTAGATCTCCATACATCTTACTACTTCCTAGATGAATAGTATAGCCTGAATAATGAGCCTCATATAGAATCTCCTACATCATATCTCCAAAAATAGAAACCCAAAGTCTATCCTTACAGAAAATAATATAATAATAAAAAATCCGTAGTTCAGATTTCTTACCATATATGATATGATCAATCAACTTAGAATATTCTGCATCTAATTTTTGAGCTTCTTGAATCTTTTCTTCTAAATATGGCTGAATAATCATATGAGCCACTATACCAGAATCTCAATCAGTAGAAGAAATCACTTCTAACTATAATCTCTCTCATATCTCGTATCAAATACTCATATGACGTGAGTTGCATACATAATAATCCTGCAGACTTCCTGCTTAGAGCATCTACCCTATATTAGCCTTACCAGGCTGATACTGAATAGTCAAATCATAATCCTTGATCAACTCAAGTGATCTCCTTTGCCTCAAATTCAGATCCTTTTGAGTGAAAATGTATTCCAAACTCTGATGATCAGTGAAAATCTCACACCTAACGTCATACAAGTAATGACGCCAATTCTTTAAAGCAAATACAACATCAGCCAACTCTAGATCATGTATTAGATAATTCCTTTCATGTGGCTTTAACTATTTTGAAGCATAAGCTATCACACGACTATGTTGCATCAAAATACACCCCAAAACCTCTTAGTGAATCATCACTAAATACCTGAAATTCTTCTGTATCAGAGGGAAGAGCCAAAATTGGAGCAAAAGTCAAACAATCCTTTAATCTATGAAAATTAGCCTCACACTCTGGTGTCCAGACAAAAGCTACTAACTTCTAAGTCAATTTCATCAGAGGTGCTGAAATTTGAGAAAACTCATTCATAAACTTCCTATAATATCCAGCCATACCTAAGAAATAATGTATCTCAAACAACGTAGTAGGCCTCGGCCAATTAGTGAATGCTTGAACTTTCTGGGAATCAACGGAGACACTATCACCAATTACCATGTGTCCCAAAAAAGAAATACCCCTCAATCAAAACTCACATTTGGAGAATTTTACATATAACTGATGTTGTCTCAAAGTCTCCAATACACTTCTCAGATGTCTGTTATGATCTTCCTCATAAGCATAATATATAAAAATGTCATCTAAGAAAATAATCACAAACTAATCCAGATAATCTTTGAATATTCTATTCATCAGATCCATAAAGATAGCTGGTGTATTAGTTACCCCAAATGGCATAACCAAAAACTCATAGTGTCAATACCGAGTACTGAAAGCTATCTTTATCACATCAGCCTCTCTTACCTTCACATGATAGTAACCAGATTGCAGATCAATCTTTGAGAATATAAAAGATCCAGTAAGCTGATCAAATAGATCATCAATCTGTGGCAGTGGATATTTGTTCTTGATAGTGACTTTGTTCAACTCTCTTTAATCAATACACATACGTATCGTATCATCTTTTTTCTTCATAAATAGAACAGGTGCTCCACAGGGAGAAACCTTAGGATAAACAAATCCCCTATCAACCAACTTCTGAAGATGAACCTTCAACCCCTGAAGCTCCTTTGGTGCCATCCTATACGAAGCTTTAGATATCGGGGCCGTACCCGGAAATATATCAATACAGAACTCTACGTCTCTATCCGGAGATAAACTAACTCACTCCTCAAGAAACATATTTGAAAAATCTCGTACTACCGGGATATCAGAAAGAGAACCCGCATCTATACTACTATCCCGAACTGATGCCAGAAATATCATGTAACCTTATTCCATAATTTATTTGCTTCCAACGTAGAGATCAAACAGGATAAAACACCTCTAACTTCTTGAAAAATATAACTTTCACTGCCCATAAATAATGTAACTCGTACTCAGAATAGCATCATATGAGAAAATGGATAATAAAATCAAACTAGATTTCCACTTCTTATCAAAAATCTCAATATTACAGAAACAAAATCTATTGGCTATCATATTATCTCTACCCGACAAAATAACATAAAGAGATATAGGTAGTGTAATTGAGGCTAAGTGTAGTGAATTAAAGAAATGCTCGGAAATAAATGAATTACTAGCTCCAGAATCAAATAAAACACAACATTGATGCTTAGAAATATAAACCATACCTGTCACAACATCTGGAGCATCCCGGGCCTCCTGTTGAGTCAAACTGTATACACATGGCTGAACTAGAACTGGAGCTACAAAACTACTATGCTCTCTCTGATTACCGTCAAATGTTCTCCTTGCCACTAAACCCGAATCACCAGCTCTACCAAATGATCCCTCAAAAAAGTATGGAGAGGAACTGCCCTCGGTCTCCCTGCTAGTCTGACAAAACTCTCTGATTTGGACTCAGATCGTCTATCAAATCCTGCTTGTGGACACTCTGCTACCCGATGTCCTATTTGACCGTATCTGAAATACTGTTCATTCATCCTATAACAGTGACCATAATGACATCGGCCATAACTCTAGCATAAAGGTGCTCCACTAATAGAACCAGAACTGGCTACACTGTAACTACCAGAGACTGTTGCAGATACTGACTGTCCATTTCTCTTGGAATCTCTAGGTGTAAATATACTCTTCTTCCAAAAAAAAAACCATTACCATAAGTCTCAGCACTGAACCTCTTCCTACTAGAAGTCCACCGTTGTTTGGTAGCCATCAGGTCATTCTCTATCATACAAGCTCTCTCCACAAGCTCAAAAAAATCAGAAATGTGAAATGGCACAAGAGGCTGTCTTAGGCTATCTCAAAGTCCTCTCAAGAATCTCTAACACTTTTTCACAGGAGTACTAACCAACTATGAAGCATATATAGCCAAAATAGTGAACTCTGTCTCACACTACATAACTGTCTTGCTCCTCTGAACCAACCTCAGAAAAGTCTCATGCATTTATTATCGTGCAGAAAGGGGTACAAAACAAGCTCTAAACACCTCAAAAAATTCCTCCCAAGTAATTAGAGAGTTTAATCTCCCTTGAATTTTCTCCTCCTGTTAGCCCATCCACTAGCGCTTTGCCTCGCCATCCAATAGAAAGACTGCTAACGGTACCTTTCGATCAGGAGGACACTGCATACCATTAAAGTTTTTTCTAGCCTCCTCAACCAGTCATCTACTGCTCTAGGCTCAATAGTGCCATCAAATCTCAGAGGCTTCAATCTCAAAAATATCTGTATATGTATGTCTACCTCTTCATATCTAACAACAGAAACTCTACTTTGTGCCTCACCCATCATCTGGGCTATCAAAGTAGCAAACTGTGAAACTACATCTGAACCAACAGTTGGAGCAGAACTATATACAGGAGCTGCATGATTAGCACTATGTCTATCAATCATATATGGGTCTGGAGGATCCATAATCACACAGAGTATGCAACTAAATACACATGCACATAAAATAAAAATAATGAACACTCATACAGACTTGAAACTATCCCACTACAATTACAGATCAATTCATATAGTTATGTTTTACAATCCAATTCCAAAACTATTATTCTGATACCACAAAAGCTTGTCACAACCCAACCCGACCATGATAGGTCCTATCGAATTAAGCTGTGACAAGCAAATCTCAAGATTAGTTTAAAACTATTTAAGATTTTCTACCAATATTCATTGAAATAAATGACAAAGTACAGTGCTACTAAAATATCCAAATACTAAAAAACTCATCCATCAATTTTCTTTCATTCATCAAAATAAATATCTACACTACAGTACATGGCTACATGCAAGAACTATAGAACTGAAAAGTAAACTAACCATGACTATATAAAATCAAAATAGCAAAATATCTATGACCTCAGATCTGATCTTGAACAACTAGTCCACAACCACTTTCGCCTTATCAGATCCTTAAAACTAAAAGTAAAACCATAGTGAGCAACAATAGCTCAACTAGTCGCACAAGCCAATCTAAAATTTTACATATTCTTTTATTTTAAATATTTTACTGAAGATTTAAAAGCAGTTAATTACAGTTTAAATAAATCACTTAACTGAGAATGACAAAATTAGAAAATATAATAAATGCATAACAATTATTATATGATTCAGATAACTTTGTAGAATAAATGAATAAATTGAAATTCATATTACAGAATTATTCAGATCACATTTCTCGGACCTCAAACAAAATCTCAAAGGATTCTAGCCCCTTATGACTCTCTTTTAATTATGCTTACAGCACCAGAACATATAAGATATCCTAGTCTCAGACAGAATCTCAAAGAATTCTAGCCCCTTATAACTATTAGAAATTTTCTGACACAAATAGAATCTCAAATGATTCTGGCCTCTTATAGCTCACAATAGATATAATTTAATCACATGTGCGTAAATATCATCACATTATAACAACTAAAGAGTAATTGAGCATGTATCAAAATATCACAATACTGTATAACGGTAGACAAAAGAAAATGTTTTAAGACTTTTATGTACTACAATACTATTTTTCAAAATCCCAATAATTTTCTATTCAATAAAAATCCTGCAAATTTCAAAACCCGTGATGAAATTTTTTTATAAAATATTCAAAATATGTATAATCATAATCTCTACAACATCTAAAAAGTTAAGTGGTCAAAGTTTTACCGATGCAAAGTTATCCCCATTTTTTGCTAATGGATATAAAATTTTAATCGAAATATTTGCCAAAACTTACACATTTTTGAAAATTGGGATGGGCATAAAGTGTCTTATCTCGAGTCGAACAACTTTCCCAACTGCGTTGATGGACGAAAATGGGTCGAAGTCGCCTAAATTTTGGATTTACTCTCTCTCTCCTTCTCTTTTTCTATCTTACTTCTTAAGCAAGTATGTGCTTAGGGAAAAAATATATGGCATTTATAAAGCATTATAATGCTTTTAGATATTTTTCTATTTTTTATTAAATAATATATAATAATTAATTTTCAGTAGAAAATTCATAGAAACTATTTTAGGGAATCGAAAAATTACAAAAAAAATATTCATAAATTAACTTATTTTATATAGAAAATTTTGATGAAATCGATTTTCAAAACGGACATCTAACGGTTCCAAAAGCCCCACTTGTACATAAAGATGTCGAATTATTAAGAAAATTCGACAGTGCCCAAAATTATGAAAAATTTAGTGAAGTTAAAACACAGCATTATAAATGTTCTGGCAATCACAGTTTGTGATTTTGAATTTCTCTAGGTCAACCAAAAGAAATTGTAAAGATTTAAAGTGTTTTACACCCTGCAATAGCGCCAAAAATTTGATTAGGTTGTAGAGTGAACTTTTGAATTATATAAGAATTACATGTTTTATCAACCCTAAATAATACTTAGATTTTTTTTATATGTAAATAATAAAACCCCACTTTTTATACATAAGTATATTTGTCAAATTAAATAATAAAATGATAGAGTTGAGTGTCAAACTCATGAGAAATTGTTATGCTTACTTATAATAAAATATCATAGTTTATTATAATTATGTACATGATTTATCCTACTAAAATAAAAATAATATTTATAGAGTTTTTATCATTAAATAAAATAGTAGATACAATATTTAATAAAAATGTTTTGGATTAATGAATGTAAATTTCATATTTTTCCTAATTAAACATTTCATGGTAACGTGATACAGAGCATATATATCTCTAGACCTCTATCGAGTTTGTAGGGGTGAAAAGGATAACTGCTAACCTCCTACAGTTATAACCAGTGCTTTAAAAATCGGACCAGACCGGCCGGTTTGACCAGTTCAACCATGAACTGGTCACAAGGCCGGTCCGGTTCAGCCATAAAATTGCTTCTGCAACGAACCGGACTGAACCGGTCAGAACCGCCGGTTCAACCGGCGAACCGGTCCGGTTATTTTTGAACCGGCCGAATCAAATCTCCCAAATTTTAAGTATTTTTTTAAATAAACAAATTAATATATATTAAAAACATTTAATTAAAGTTAAATACATTTAATATAATAAGCATTCTTGTCCTCAAAGCATCATGAAACATCATAACATGACATCCCCATGTGCTCTCGTTATGCAAGGATTCTAAATATGCTATATAAACAATAGCAAGAAAGTGTTTCTAAGGGATGTGAGACTAAAAAAAAGGGATGATGAGTGTATGAGTTCATAGCATATATAATGGGTATAAAACCTATTTTTAAACGGTTTTTTTAATTAATTATTTTTATGTGAGTGATAATTATTTATTAGTTAACAATAAAAATTTATTTATTTATACATAATAAAAAATAATTTATCATTAATAATTTTATTTATTTATTAATGATTTTAGATATAAATTTACAAAATAACTTTTGTATACAATATATCATAAACATGTAAAATATATTTAATCATATAATATAAAATAAGAATAAATTATATTAAATTTATAAACTTATGTTAGAATTAAATTTATATTAAATATGTAACATAAATTAATAATAATTTATATTAAATTATATGGTTATATATAAATTAAATTTAAAATTTAAAAATATTCAAATTTAAAATTATCATATTTTTATGAGTGTAAATTCTTATAATTATGAGATTTAAATTTTTTTTAGCTTTTATGTGAGATTTTAAAATAATTATTTTACTTAATTATATAAGTTGTTATGTTTCATAGTTTTTTTTTTTGTTTAATTTTTTATCTCATATTTTGAATGATAACATTATTTTTATGTTAGTTGTATTAAATTTAAATAATACTTATTATTTATTACGTCATCCGGTTCGACCCCGGTTAGACCGGTCGAACCGTGAACCTCTCCTTGTTCCGGTTCGTTGTCCGGTACAGTTTTCAAAATCTTGGTTATAACATCTCCTTAAGAACCTATAATATTTAACATATTATGTCTCGTCAATATGTGCATTTTTTTAATATTAATTTTCTTAATTACGCATTTAACCATTAGCTAATGATTCCATTTTGAATTAACTGATATCGGCTGACTATATCTACCCCAAAGTAAATGTCAGATCTTAAAGACAATGTTAAACTAATTCGTCACATCTTTCACCTATCATAAAATAAATTAAAAATAAAAAAATATCATGATTTTGCCCTTTATTATTTGTAGGGGTGTCAAAAATGAATTTTTGGAGCAAATTCAAATCTAACCCAAAAACAACTCGCAATCATCTAACAAGACCTGATTCAAATCTGAGTAGGCCTGACACGATCCTCTAACCTGGTTGGAGTAAGCTCGGCGAGCAAACAATCGTGAGTAGGGGCTAGCAGGCAAGTGCACCCAGGGATGGGCAAGCATGAGGCGACCGACGCGCAGGATCAAGTCAATTCTGCATTACTTTCGATTTTTTGAGTTGACGCACGAAATTGGCCCAAAATTACAATCGGATCATAATATGTACCCCGATTCCATGGGCGAATACCCACTCATGTGAGGATAAAAAAAAATATTTATTGTATAAGAGGGGTAATTTTGCCCGAATATGACTATCTCGTGTTGTTTGCCCATCCATCTGAAATTTCGAACATTTCCCCCATTTGAATAAATGATAAAAAATTTTCTCTTATAAATTTGATTGCATTATGTTTTCTGTTTTTTATTTATTTTATTATTATTACTATTTATTATTATTATTTTATTATTTTTGTTGTCATTTAATTAATTAAAATTTTATACACTCTAAAAAAAAAAGTTGGATCCACCCTAACCCGAATCTAACCAATTTTTCAAATGAGGTCAGAATCTAAAATGTTTTCGTCAAATTTTCATAACCTATCAAATATTGGGATTTTTATTTTGTTCGGTTGACCGGATGCAAGAAACATTCGGTCGTAGGCAAAAAGAACGCGGTATCGAGGTGTACCGAGTTTTTCAAAAAACTCGGTACACCTCGGTACCGAGTTTTTTTTGCCTACGACCAGATGTTCCTCTGCATCCGATCGGAGGACATAATAATTGTTCCAAATATTGACGCATGCTAGGTTAATAATTTCTCCCCATTGGCACACAAAAAAAAAAAAAATAAACATGCCGTCTTCGATAATCTCAATGTCACACGTCCACGTGGCATCCACAAAGAAATTATTAATAATAAATGTTATTAGCTTAAACAAATAATCAAAATTAAGATATTATTAATAAGATATCTCTAACCTAATCAAATGATTAAGATTATTAAAAATCTGATATATTTCCCTCCCCCGCATCCAGAAGGAAATTCTACTCTTCGCCTTAAACTGGGTCAGAAATGGGGCAAGCGACAGTGGCGGGGACGGAATCGGCGGTGGCGGGCTCCGCCTCCAGCAGCGAAAAGGACTTCAAGCTAGTGGGATACTCCAACTTTCTGCGCAAAAATCCACGAACCGATCGCTTCCCCGTGCTAGGCTTCCATCACATTGAATTCTGGTGCGGTGACGCCACCAACACCGCCGGCCGATTTTCCTTCGGACTCGGCATGCGCCTCGCCGCTCGATCCGACATATCCACGGGCAACACAATCCACTCCTCACTCCTCCTTCGCAGCTCCTCCCTTCAATTTCTCTTCTCCGCTCCTACCTCCTCATCCGATCCCCCACCTTCCTCGCAATCCCAATCCCCACTTCCTTCCTTCTCCCCTTCCGCATCCCACCGCTTCACCCTCACCCACGGCCTCGGCGTTCGAGCCATCGCCGTTCGCGTATCCGACGCATTCTCCGCCTTCCATATCAGTGTCTCCCACGGCGCCCGTCCTGCTTTTCCACCCGCTGATCTCGGCTTTGGCTTCGCCCTCTCCGAAGTCGAGCTGTACGGCGATGTCGTCCTCCGATTCATTAGCCATCCTTCACCTTCTCCTCATTCCCCATCCTTCCTCCCCGGATTCGAAGACCTTCCCACTCCTTCCCCCTGCCTCGACTACGGCATCCGCCGCCTCGACCACGCCGTCGGTAACGTCGAAGATCTGGCATCCGCGGTGAAATACGTCGCGGCTTTCACCGGCTTCCACGAGTTCGCCGAGTTCACCGCGGCGGATATTGGCACCGCGGAGAGCGGATTGAACTCGGTGGTGCTTGCGAACAACGAGGAGACGGTGCTGATTCCGATGAACGAGCCGGTACACGGGACGAAGCGGAGGAGTCAGATTCAGACTTATCTGGATCATAACGTCGGAGCCGGCGTGCAGCACCTCGCATTGGCGACTGATGATGTGCTCCAGACGTTAAGGGAGATGAGGGCGAAGTCGCCGGCGGGCGGTTTTGAGTTTATGCCCCCGCCAGTTCCGACATACTACGTAAATCTCCGGCGACGCGCCGGCGATGTGCTCAGTGAGGAGCAGATGAAGCAGTGCGAGGAGCTGGGCGTCCTTGTTGATAGGGATGATCAGGGGGTTTTGCTCCAGATATTCACCAGACCGGTCGGAGACAGGTAAAGCCGAAATTCTAGAAGTTTATTTTGGGGATTAGGGTTCGTGCATGGAACGGGTGGTGGTAATAAAGTATTTTATTTTAATAAAATTAAATGCTTTATAATCCTCGATCTTATCGATATTGGGGTAACGGGGTCGCCACATATCACATGGAACCCACAGAAACGAGATTTCCAGAATTTTATCGTTTCTAAAAATATATTAAATAACTTGAGATCTATCTTCTAAATTAATAATAAAGTAGAAAGCATTTCAACCCTTATAATGCATCTCATTGAATTTTATGCTTATGTATTTTTAAAGTAGGTTTTAACATCCTAATTTTGTATGAAGATTCATCACATACAGATAAGAAAAAGGGACGCAAGAATCATAAGAGACAAAATTTTTATGTGAAAACCCTAGAAACAGGATAAATCACGGGGTCTTATCCAATTAAAAGGATTTCATTAGTGTTTGTTATTGATTACAAAGGATGTTTTTCCTCTCGGGAAGATGTTGACACAGGATGTAAATATACATCATGTAAAGCATAATGCATGGTTAAAATTAGAAGAATCCAATGGAATGAGAATTGTTCTCAAGAGGATATTGGCTTGTCATGTGGTCATTAAGATCATAGTCAAGTGATAAAGGCTAGAGAGGGACTATAGTCGGCGGGCGATGGTGGTCAGAGAGATCGTAGTTGAGTAACTGATGTCCAAGGGATTGTAGTCAGGGGATTGAGGTCAAGGGAATTATTTTCGGGTGATAGAGGTTGAACGAATTGTAGATGGCAGGCAATGGAGGTTGGAGGGATCATAGTCAACCGACGACGTTGGCATGAGGGATTGAGTCAAGCAACGGAGGTCGGAGGGACAGTAGTCGGTCAGCTGAGGTCGAGGGGACTATTATTGGGTGACTGAGGTTGGTATGATCGTAGTTGGGCGACGGATATCAAAAGCATCGTAGTCAAGCAATTGAGGTCTAAGAGACTATTTTCAGGTGACAAAGGTCGAAGGGATCGTTGTCAGGTGACAGAGGTCGAATGGACTATTGTCGGCAGACAACAAGGTCAAAGGGACCATAGTTAGCGTGTGAAGGAGGTTGAAGGGACAATAATTGGCTTGTGATTGAGGTTGGGGGGACTGTAGTTAGGCAACGAAGGGTCGATGGGACTATTCTCGTGTGACAGAGGTCAGAGGGACCCTAATCAGCATGGACAGAGGTTAGAGGGATTATAGTCGGTGGGCAACAGAGGTTGGGTGGTGACCCGGCGGAGGCGGCCAAACGGAGGTTTGATTGCGATGGTCTGGCGTTCTAGCATTGGATAAGATGAGGGACTATTTTTTATTCTAAATAATATGATGATGTATTTTTATTTTGTTTATGTCACTTTTGTGATGATTGTTTTTATTTCTTTAATATACCATCATAAAACATTGCCTTTATTAAGCATAAATCTCAATTCATATTTAAATGAGAAATTTTTAAAATTAATTCAATACTATTTGAAATTCAATTTTAATAAATTTATAGTCAAACTGAACATCTCGACAAAGCAACCCCAATGATACACAAAGTTGTTTAATTTGAACTTGAATAAGCACACAACGAGCACTTTAAGCATAATTGGAAACTCTAGGGCACCAATTGGATGTAAGGGTGTTAAAATCTAGCACGACTCAAAACCTGAACAGGAAAATTCCGGGTTCAGGGGTCAACCCATTTATTATACTAGTCGAGTTTGGGTTTGTAATTCCAACCCATTTTTAAAAGTGGGTCGGGTTCGGGTTGACCCGAAACCAACCCTGATTGACCTATTTTCATCATTCAGGTGTTGCAACTTGGGCTTCCGAGTTTATAATTTTGATGATAACAAATAATATTAATTAATCTTTTATTTCTTTTAATATTTGTAGTGCATATTTGTTTGTGTTGACTAATATTTCAGGTACACTATGTACTATTATTTGACGATTCAAGGCTCAAGATTGTGTAGAATTGGTTATATTAAGTGAGTATGTAATTTTCATTTTTTTGGGTCAAGTCTTGTACTGATGTATGTTAGATTGGTGATCGTGCACACACAAAAGGGGACCAAAAAATGATTTTAAATATTTTAATTTTTATGTACATCGTACTGTATGATTTGGATCGTACTATACGATTTGATGTAATAGAAATTAATTAAAATATTTTACTTTCCTGAAAAAATATATTTAAAATATAACTAATTGTATAGTGCGATCACCACATCGTACTGGACGATCTATTATAATTAGAAAGCCCGCCGTCTATTAAATTAGGAAAAAATTTGAATTTGAAAAGTTGTTCTGATCATACTATACGAACATGATCGCACTGTATGATTTTAAAATATTGCCTAATTTAATCCCGTGATTATTCAATTAAAATGGCTTAATTTTTATATTTTGATCGTACTATACGAACTGTATCGTACTATACGATCAACAGAGACTATTTTGGCCATCCTATGCTTCATCCTAGATGAACTGCATTTTTATTGAATTGTTCGTACAATACTAACTAGACATCGTACAGTACGAACTGGCAAATTGAATTGTTCGTATAGTACTAACACGTGATTATACTGCATTTTCATTGAAATGTTTGTACAGTACTAACTGGATATCGTACAGTACGAACATGCAATTGAACTGTTCATACAATACTAACTGGTGTACAGTACTAACAGGTCAATTGCTGCACATCATACTGGACGATCTTGCAATCGTATAGTGTGATCTTTGATGGATGAATTGAGTTTTTTTAGGATTTTTTGAGCCCTCTATTTAAGCACTCTCATAAGACTTTGTAAGAGTCTTTAGCATCCAGTGGAGCTTCCATTTTCTAGAGAAAATTTGAAGAGATAACTTGAAAGGGAGAGAGGAAATGGTGGAGTTTGAGAGAGGGAGAAGTTCCTTGGAGGGGATTTCAAGGGAGTCACTATCAGGAAAACAGCTAATTTCCGACATAATTTCTGGGGGAAAAAAATTCGTCACAAATTCCGGCGGATTACCGACGAAAAATTTCCGGCGTATTTTTCGACGTTTTTTCGGCGGATTTTTTTATTCAATTTCCGACGAATTTATTTCCAGCGGAATTTACAATTAAAATTATTATTTTCTTAAAAATGACTATAATTAATATTTATAATTAATTATTTCTCTAAATTAAGTCAAATAATTTAATAACTTATAATCAAATAAAATTATTTAAATTAGATATTATTAAATTAAATTAATTAAATAATAATTAATAATTCATTATTAAATTAAATAAAATTAATATTATTCATTTTAATTTATTAAATAAATTAAATTAATAATTAATTGTTAAATTAAATTAATAACTCGTTGTTAAATTAAACTAATTAAAATGATTAAATTAATATTAATTATAATATAAATAATAAAAAAAACAGAAAAAG
The DNA here is from genome assembly GCA_016618105.1 of Dendrobium huoshanense. NCBI lineage: Eukaryota > Viridiplantae > Streptophyta > Magnoliopsida > Asparagales > Orchidaceae > Dendrobium > Dendrobium huoshanense. The sequence continues at coordinate 31,943,866 of CM028350.1, read as the reverse complement.
ATAGTTTTGCCTTAGTGACTCATTGGTCAAGGACTTCTTTTCGGGTCGGCGGGGGTTCGAATCCCGTCGAAGGGGGGGTGGGGAAGTGGGGGGGGGGGGGGGGGGTTTTGGGCTGTTACGTGGGTCGCTAGGCCCGCTGGGTTGGCTCGCCAGGGTGAGCTTGATTGGCGGGCTTGGCTGGGCGGGCTGGCTGCGGGTTTGTTTGGGCGCGCGAATTGGGCCGGGCGGGCAGGCTAGTCTGGCCGGGGCTGACAGGTGCAACCGCATGCAATGTGTTTTATGCTTTTTTTTTTATTTGCGGCGCAAAATAGTTTGCCGGAAATTATACCGGCAAACTAATTCCGCCGGAAATATTTCCGGCGGATTATTTTGCACCAGTATAACTTTTCCAACTCGCGCGTAACCGGCGAAAAAAATCCGACAGAAATTCGCCGGAAATACTAATTTCCGATGGATTTTGGGCATTTTCCGACAAATTTGTCCGCCGCTAACACGCGATTTTCCTTTAGTGAGTGTGGAGGGGATTTCACATGGTTGCTCCGACAAGCTTGCACCTCAGTACCATCGAATTCAAGGTTCATCTTGAGGGGAGTTTTGGGAAGAAAAAGATCTCTTTGGTGTCAAAGGACCCGGTTCCTCTGTCGCACTAGGGAAGGTGGAAGTGATTTTGTGTAAGGGCTTTTCCGCCTAGGTGTGGGTGCTAAAAGAGAGTCACTTAAAGTTTAGAGCAATACTCGGAAGGTGCCTCCGGGGAGTAGACGTAAATCAAGTTTTGATCAAAACACTATAAATATGGTGTGTTCGTTCCTTTATTATCTCCGCACTTTATTTTTGCATTTATTTTTATTGCGATTATGTGTGTGGTGAAATTGATAATATATCTTTTTATTGTGAATTTAATACGCTTCCGCATTAAGTGATAAAAAGATATTTCTTTTCATTAAAGAATATTTTTTAAATATTTAATTCACCCCCCCTTTTAGCGCATCTCAAAATTTCACCAGCGAGAGACCAGACACTCAGTTTCTTCATTATCATGTCACTGCGTTAGGCTTCAAGCGTCTTATCTAAGTTATCTCCCATCTTGTCACGCCTCCCGCAACATCAGCGACAGCGTCGACGGGGCAGACGGTGGTAGCGGTTGCGCGAGACAGAACGAACAGTGGCAGCGGTGGGGGGGGGGGGGGTGGTTTGGGCTGTAACATGGGTCGCTGGGCTTGCTCACCTAGGTGAGCTTGATTGGCGAGCTTGGCTGGGCTGGCTGGCTGCGGGTTTGTTTGGGCGCGTGAATGGGGCCGGGCGGGCTGGCTGGTCATGGCTGGGCTAGCAGGTGCAGCCGCATGCAATGTGTTTTATGCTTTTTATTTTTGTTTTATTTTCGGTACAAAATAGTTTGCTGGAAGCTGTACCAGCGGACTAATTCCGCTGGAAATATTTTCCGGTGGATTATTTTGCTCTGGTATAACTTTTCCGACTCGCGTATAACCGGCGAAAAAAATCCGACGAAAATTCGCCGAAAATACTAATTTCCGACGGATTTTGGGCATTTTCCAACGAATTTGTCCGCCGGTATCACGCGATTTTCCTGTAGTGAGTGTGGAGGGGATTTCACACGGTTTCTCCGACAAGCTTGCACCTCAGTACCATCGAATTAGAGATTCATCTTCAGTGAAGTTTTGGGAAGAAAAAGATATCTTTGTGTCAAAGGACCCGGTTCCTCTGCCGCACCTGGGAAGGTGGAAGTGATTTTGTGTAAGGGCTTCTCCGACTAGTTGTGGGGGATAAAGGAGAGTCACTTAAAGTTTAGTGCAATACTCGGAGGGCGCCTCCGGAGAGTGGACGTAGATCAAGTTTTTTTCAAACCACTATAAATCTGGGGTGTTCGTTCCTTTATTATTTCCGCACTTTATTTTTGCATTTATTTTTATTGCGATTATGTGTGTGGTGAAATTGATAGTATATCTTTTTATTGTGAATTTAATTTGCTTCCGCATTAAGTGATAAAAAGATATTTCTTTTCATTAGAAAAGATTTTTTAAATATCGAATTCACCCCCCTCTCTTGGTGCATCTCGAAATTTCACCAGCGCGATACCAGTCACTCAGTGTCTTCATTATCATGTCACTGCGTTAGGCTTCAGGCGTCTTATCTAAGTTGTCTCCCATCTTGTCACACCTGCCGCAGCACCGCTGCCACCGTTCGATCTGTCTCGCGCAACCACTACCACCGTCTGTCCCGCCGGCGCTATCGCTGATGCCATCGTGCCCAAGCTACCGCTGCCATCGTCCGTCCCGCATGTGCTGTCGAAGCCACCATCCTTCTTACGCTACCGCTAATGCCATCCGTCTCGCCCACAGCCCCGCACTAGCTATAGTACCTCGATCAAGAGTCGAGACCTAATCGGTGGGCTCGCATTGGCTCCTCAACTTCCACTCTGTGAATCGGGTCAGGTGATTTCTACCCTCGCGGATCGAGTAAGATCAACCCGGTAACCCACATGGGTTTAGTCTGGGTTGATAAATCTAACTTATTTGCAAAATCGGTTAGAGTTAGTATCAACCCATTTATGACTGGGTTAAGTCGGATTTGACCCAAACTCGACTAATTGACCCGAATTGACACTCATAATTTGTTGACTAAATAATATTCAAATCTTATATGCATATACACAAATCAAGCATCTTGACAATATAAATCCAACAATCTAAAGATATCTTTATTTTGACATCATTAAAGCACTTAAATGATGAACAAATGCTCTATGATGAAGGAAATAAGTATTGGTCGACCAGTAGAGTATTCAGGTTTTCCTCCATATTTACAAGATAATTCACTCTAAAGAATCTAGAAATATTTACATACTCTTTCCATAAAAGGGGGGACTTGGAGCTTGGACTTGGACTTAATATTTAAGAGACCTTATTGTGGTATCTCAATTTTTAAATTGAAAGAATTATTTTTTAAATCTTTTAATAAATAGCAATCAGAGCTATCTGATATCATCTATCAGTAATAAACAATAAAACAGATTCTATAATTCAAAATATTAATGTACACATTTATATTCATTCACAAAAAATCATATACACTACTCATGATCTACATAATCATATCATAACTACTATATCTTGATTACGAAGGAAAAACAAAAAGAAATAGAACTTGAAGAATCCTGTCTAACCTTACACTCCTATTTCTCTACCCTGACTTGAAATCATTTAACCACATATAATGAGCTTAAAAAGCTCAGTAGGTCACCAAAATTTATAACTGAATTTAAATCATGATAAAGAAGCAATATGTTTGTCAATAATCAAATCATAATAATTATATTTATATGATTATTGAATCAGTGCATAAATAGTAAATCTCAAATGCAATTGCATTACAATCTGTAAACAATAAAATACTACGATACAGAAACTAGTAAAGTTATAAACCAGTACGAGTGTCAAATCTATAATGCAATTGTCATATCAGTAATACCAATTAGTACAAAAATTATATAAAATATCAAATCAAAATATCGATAAATTCTATCGAAATCAATCCAATGTAAAAAAATCATATATTAATATATATATGTTATCAATGCATTCTATATCATGTGCTTAGTGTATCACATACTTAATATCAGTATAGTAAATCATTAGTATTAAATAGTATCAATATCTAAATCAGTAACAATAACAATCTAGTGGCAGAAGCAGTAGAATATTATAATAATAATAATAAATCGATACAGTAACAATAGATCCATACAATAAAAAAAAATTAACTCAAGAACATACATTTAAATTGTCATACTAAATAAGTAAGAAGTCCAGACTATCAGGGTGTTTTTCAGTGTTAGTATTAGTAAACTATTGGTTCAGTAAATAAAGTCGTCACTCTTTGTCCGTCGACAAAGTAATAATCTCTTTATAACTCCCAACCAGTGTATCACGTGAATAAGTAGAGGATAATATCAAATCATATTATTTAAAAGAAAGCCTGTCAGCCCACCATCATGTACAGGTTAATCAGTCTCCAACCAATGGGTCAACGAATTTTTACTTATTTTCTTCACACACGCGTATTATTATCACAACACTATAGCAATAATAGTGACCAATTATTATTCAAACACATATCAACATCCATTTTCAATGCATTATATCAAATAATGTATAATTGAGCTTAATTAAGAAGATGTCAAAATATCATAACGGTAGACAACAAAGAATCTTATTAGGATACACATTTTCAGAAAATTAGCAAAATAATATGAATTATATTAAATAATGTTTTAATACTTTTATTATACTACATTATTTTTAGAAGTCAAAATACATTTCGGTGTAGACAAAAATCATTGTATTTTAAAAATCACATGTTGAAAAATCTCAAATAAATATTTAAAAATACTTATAATCATGATCTCTATAGCATACAAAAACTTACGTAGTAAAAGTTTTACCAATGCAAAATTATTTGTGTTTTTCGATATCGAAAACATAAATTTGGTTAGAAAAATTTTTCGATGTCAAAAATAGGGTAAATGTTCCTTACAGCTAGACGAGCAATTTTTCCTACAGGCTCGATGGATAAAAATCACACCATAACCTCCAAATCTAAGTTTTTTTTTCTCTCTCCTCATATTTCTCTCATTTTCTCTGTAAAACGTCTATGTTGCCAAATTCAATGGGAAAAAAGGATTTAAAAGCTTTTTAATTAGTTACATTAGATATTTTATTAAAATAATAATTTCATATTATATTATTTATTTAATCAGAATTTTTAGTATATAATTCAAATAAATCATTTCAGAATCTCAAAACACTATAGGAAAACTGCCCATTACCGGCGGAATTTTCCGGCGGAGTTCCGGCGAATTTCCGAGGGATAAAGGGTAAATTTTTCCGACTGATCTTTTCGACAGAATTTTCGACGGATTTTCCGATTGATTTTTTCCGGCAGAGTTTCCGGCGGAATTTCCGACGGATTTCACTACAGGAAAATAGCTCATTTTCGACAAAATTTCCGGCGGAATTAAATTCGTCAGAAATTCAGGCGGATTTTCCGTCGGATTTCCGATGGAAAATTTTCAACCAATTTCCGACATATTTTTTTATTATTTTTCCGACGTATTTTTTTCGAAGCAAGTTCCGGCAGAATTTCCGGCAGATTTCCGACGGAAATTAAAAAATTAAGTTTTTTTAATAACTTTTTGCAAATTAAATTATTTAAATTAAATATTTTATATTTTAAGAAATAACTCAAATTATTGAATTTAATAACTTAAATTATAATAAAATAAATTAAATAACAAAAAATTAAATGATTTAAATTAAAACTTAAATTATAATACAATTTTATAATTATTTATTTTATTAAATTAAGTTAAATAATTTACTAATTTATTATTAAATTAAATTAACTAATTTAATTATTTATTGTTAAATTAAATTATATTTCTTTTATCTTTAAAAAAATTACTTTAAAATAATTATTACTTTTTATATGTAGTAGCTATAAGTTAAATAAAATAAAGTATCAATAATTTACAGTTTTTTATTGATGACAAGATGGTAGAGCCGGCTGAAGAACTCTATGCGCGTTGAGGAAGGGCCAGGGTTCGAACCCCTCCGAAGTCAGAGACCACGCGGGCAGGCCTGATGGGCAGGCTGGCTTGTCCACCTGGTTCGGGCGCGGCTGGGCTCGCTGGCCGTGTGTGTGCTGGCTGGGCTGGGCTGCTTGGGATGAGCGAAAGTTTGAGCAGCGGGAGATCGGATGCTTAAAATTTGCAAATTTATTTTATTATTTTATTTTTTCTTGAACTTCCGGCGTAAAAAATATCTTCCAAAAATTTATTTCCTGCGAAAAATCCGCCGGAAATCCGCCTGAAATGTTTACGTAAAATTATTAAGCGCCGGAAGACCTTTTTCGACGCGCATCAAACCGGCGAAAATATTTCCGCCGGAAATGCTAATTTCCGAAGGATTTTGGCCAATTTTCCGGCGAAAATGTCTGCCGGAAAATGACGTTTTTCCTGTAGTGAAAATTACATAAAATATCCATAAAATAAATCATTTTACTTAAAAAATATTGGTGAAATTAGTTTGCAAATCGGATACTTGACGGTCCTGAAATCCTCACTTGTACCGATGGGTACTAATTTCTTAAATATTTTCACCGGTGCCCAAAAATTACAAAATAATTCGTGCAAGCAAATTACTACGATCAAAATATTATGGCGAAAGTGGATTTCAATTTGGAGGTATAATGACTCAAAAAAAAAAAAATTAAAACATGGGCTATTACACCTTCGAGGCTCTTAAAACATCGAAGATCCACTTGAGCACCACCGCCCAACTCAAGCCCTACAACTAACGTCACCGAATTATGATCTTTCAACCATTGTCATTTGACTATGGTCTTCTGACCAATTATGGTCCTTTAACCTCAGTCACCTAACTATAGTCATCCGACTATCATCACCTGACTAATCATCTGACTACTGTCACCCAGTTGCAATCATCCAGCCTATATCACCCAACTATAGTCATCTAGCCATCATTGACATATTACAATCATCTGGCCACCATTACCTAACTACAGTGATCTGACCACCTCCCTGTCACCCATCTGCAATCATCCAGCCCATATCACACAACTATAGTCATCTAGCCATCATCGCCATATTACAATCATCTGGCTACCATTACCTAACTACAGTCGTCAGACCACCTCACTAGACTACAGCCCTTTGACCATCGTTTTCCTGAATCTTTCGACCACTGTCACCCGACTACGATCTCTCGATCCCTGTTGCCCGACTACGATAATCCAAACCCCATAGACCAATTATGGTCATCTGAACACTGTCTAACTACTACAGTCCTCCGACCATTGTTGCTCAACCACAGTCCTTTGGCCATCATCGCCCGGCTGCTATCCTTTGATCATCGTCACCCAACTGCGGTACTTTGTCCTACAATCTTTTGACCATTGTCGTCTAGCTATATCAACACTTGATAACTGTATTATATATCATCGCGAGTAATGTCATAACATGCCGTCCTTTATAAGATAAATATAAGTCATCGACATCAACTCTAACTCCCAACATCTACATTAGAATTTATGTTGGACTTTTTGGTATCTTGTCTCATATTTTCAAAGGAATATGATCAAGCAAATAATCTTTTAAAGACATCTCTCATGCCATAGGACTTTTCCAACTTCAACCACATAGTATTTTCTATATATTGTTTGTTTATTATTTTGAATCTATGCCTTCCCCAAAGAAGGGCATTGCTATAACTAATAACAAATAATAGTAGAATAATTTTATTTTGGCATGACCTCACATTTTTTTTCTTTTCTGGCTTTTCATGTGAAAATCGAATACTTCTCGTAACTCCTCTATTATTTGTTTGGGTGCTAAATTTTTGTATAAAATTAAGATGTTAAACTCTTTATCTCTTTTTATCGTGAATGTTACGCCACCAATAAATATGATTGTTTTGTGAGTTAAAATCACTTGGATTATAAAGCACATTTTACCTTAGTTTTCTGGGATAATAGTGCATTTATAAGCAAATGCAAGCCTATCTTTTTTGTTGAGAAAATTGGCGTATGGGCGGTTCTCTAGGAACCCTTGTCGTTACTTTACATGCGTTAAATGTATGGAATAGTAAATCTCTCCCTGGAAAGAGGATAATGATTAATAAATTCAATCTAGAATTTTGAAACATTGCCAACAGCAATTGGACACTTTCAGGACACGTACTTCCATTGCTGCTTGCAATGTTTTATTGCTTGCGTCCCTTTTGAGTGTTGAAAGTATCCTATATGTTCTTAACCCTTATCAGACTTGATTTTTGGTATTTAATTTGCAATATTCGACACAAATTTTGCTGACTAATCCTTTGAAGTCAGACTCATCCATAGGTACTCAATAGTCATATTTGTCCATTGATGTTTCTATTCTAGCAGGTGTCAAATTCTAGTGAGGCCGACCTGCCAACCACACCTACACTACACGTAATTGATGCTTCTTTTCTAGCACTTGTCAAATTCTAGTGAGGCCAACCAGCCAACCACACCTACACATAATTATTTTATTTACAACAATAGTTTCCTGTCTTACTCAGCCTATAGTTCAAAACTTATTGCACTCCCAAAGAGAGGAAGTTGAGTCTTTTATTGCAAGATCTATTTGAGAAATAGGTTTGAAATAAAGAAGTTGGCCGTACTTTTATTTAGTTTCATGGGTTTTATTTTAGTCTCAGGCTGAGTTTTATTTTAGTCTCAGGCATCTTCAATGTTTTTCTTATTAGATCGGCCTTGTTGACTAGTATGGTGAGGACCATTTTAATTCATCCTGCTACCATTTGTGTGCATTTTATCATAATAGGAATTTTTACATACATAACACCTAAAATTATTAAAAATACATATTTAACACCTACATTTCTAATTTACTAATATATCACCTGAAACCTCTCTTTTAATCAATTCTAACATTCCGTTTAAACCTTCCGTAAAAAATCACTATCAACGACTGTCTTCCCCGTCAATGACATCTTTTCACAGTGAATACAAGTATCTGATCGCTTCAATGAAGTGGTAGAATAGAAGGAAAAGTGGATTTTATGTGATATATTAGTAAATATAGAAGTTTAGGTGTTAAATATGTATTTTCAATAATTTTAGATCATATGTACATAAAAATCCCTTTATAATATGGTCATAAGGATATACATGCTAACTGTATGATAGTGAACTGAACTCTGACTTATGATTCATTTCGTAGATAAACTTGTAGTTTAAATGTTTAATGCTTTTTCACTCAAACACAAATAAACTGTATAATTAAAGTTAAGTTTGAACTTAAACCTTTTTGACTTCTTAAATTATTGAAACCCTAAAAAAATTTAAAATTATAATGTGATTTTAAAAAAGAATTTTGATTGTTACCTAGGCTTTAGCAAATTCACCTTGAAGGTTTATCCATTAAGTTTTGTGATTCAATTCCTTAGGTTTAACAGGTGAATGGAGCACTAGGTTTTACTTTAGAAGTGATTAACTTGATTTACAGCCACTTTGATTTTGATATCACTTGGATTCTCCATTGGATTTATACAAAACTTGAGAGTTATGATGAACCATTTTAGGTTGGGTTATTCGGTCTTTATTAGGGCAGAGTATGTTTTCATTCCAGTTGCTCATGTTGATAAAAAAGAGCTACGTGGCCTTCAAGAAATCCTAATAGCAGAATTCAAGAAATTCAGTTAGAGGATCTCGAATTGTTTGTTGGTCATTTAGCATTTTTTTTTATTTGAGTCATTCGATAATGCATTTTAAGAAGTTGATGTCATTCAATTGCGTCATTTTATTTTGAATGGAAAAAGCTCCACCATTCTGAGTTTGCAAGTAAAGGTTTATGAACATTTGAATTGGCTTTCTTGATTTCCACTCAAGGCCCAAAGGATTTTGGACGTACGAGACAAGTTTCGAAATTACTTTTTTGATTTGAAGGCTTAATCTAAGTAGAACTTTTGAGGTAACGAATCGAGTAATGAAGTGTTCAAGTTGATTGAGTTCTTCATGTCTTGTAGCCCTTTTAGCTTGTCTTAACTAAATTGTGTTCAAATATAACTACGCCTTCTAGCAAAAAAATTTAGAATGACAAACCAAGCTGATCATGGATAAGATCAACACCGTGCTAAAGGGCTTCGTAGCCTTAAGCCTATTATAAACTAAAAATGTGTTTTTGACCATCTTGGGTTAGCTCGATCTTTATGGATGTTCAGCTTTACTCGGCTAATGCTTCTTTGGAGTCTCCGTTCATGTTCCTTACATGCAGCCACAATCCTGAGCCTTAATCAGTGTATAAAAAAATGATTTGTATGTTCTAATATTTTCTTGATGCTCTTACGCCTTGGTTGACTGTCTGAACTAATTCCTATCAAGTGATGGAATGTTTGAGATATCTGAGCACGCTAAGTTCTGCATGGCCTATCGGCATATCATGGTAGATTAGGGTTCATATTACTCAATTCCCACATTTTGCAAAACCGTTGGTCTTATAAAAAAATATCATCATCCAAGTTTTTTTGTTAGTTTCATTTCAGACAGCTTTTTTATTATTTTCTCAACTGACTTTCAAGCTATCCCAAACGAAGCTTTAGCCCTCTTTGCTTTTAGTTTAGGCTTGTTTCAGGTCTTTATTAAAATATTGTTTTTCAAAGATAATGTAATTAATGATAGTATTTTGTAAGGAGCATTATTCATCCTAACATCAGAACAGAGGGACTGCATGCCCACATTCAAGAACATATGAAACCTTATTGAATGTACAGATCTTGAAATGGGAGGACTTTAAAGTTCTATCTTTTATTATTAAAGGGCATATAGAACTATAGTGGTAAATAAGGACCCATATGCCACCTACCTTGAAAATGATGGAAAACATTGTAGCACAGTCAAACGGCGCTTTTACTGTCTCTGGTTGTATATCTAGAAGGGTAAAATTAAAATTAAAAATATGAAAAGTATTTAAAGAAAAAAAAAAGAAGGGTAAAATTATTCTTTTCTGCTGAATTCATTGTACTGTAATTTGCATCTTTTTTTCCTTCATTGATTAACTTTTTTTTTTCACCACTAATATTGAAGCACCAGGAGCACCAGTTGCATCACGCTCATCACTTGAAACTTGTCTGCGGCTGTGACCCACCTCGCCCCTGACCCCCCGTGCGCACTGCTAGCCTGGCGCACCCACAATGGTATCACATCCCAACTAGCGGCTAGCGCTTGCACCCTCACGTGTTGTGCTCACACACTCGCGTCACATCGAGTGCCTGCACCCGCGCACACTGCCAGCCTCACGAACCAGCACTGGCGTCGCACCCAACACCCTACAACGCACAGCCTACGCTGGCTCTGGGCCCGAGTCAACGTGTCGGTGGGGTTGACTCGGGTTTGGAGCGGGTCGGGTCCAGGTTAGGATTTTTTTATATGGTTCCATAATCAGGTCGGGTCAAATAGTGAAGGGTCATTTTCAGGTTGGACCCGAACCCGACTCGTAAATCCATTTTGACATCCCTAATTTTCCTCAGGCTCCTAAACCTTCTTCTTTCGTTGTTGCTTCTTATATGATATCAACTCCGTCTCCATCTCAATTGTTGTGTTAGTATATCGACGTGTACTTGTTGCATTCGCTCTATCTCATCGGTGAGAGCAACCACTCTTTGGCTGATTATATCCTTAATGTCGCCGCTATCACCATATATTTTTGAGTTGGACGGTTGTGTTTCATATGCATAGGCCTGAAAATCTGATCCATACACTCCCTTTTTTTCCTGCCTATGACCACGTGCTATAACCAGAGAACTGTGTAGATCCTAAAGAGGATCTCGCACTAGTGGAATGTTGACTCTCCCAAATTTGTATATAATCATCCTAGGAGAAATGGAATACATATAAACCCATATAGATAAAATTTATACACATGAACACTACAAACACATGCACACACACACACATCAATGCCAATAGGATTACTAGTTGGCTCTATTCTGGTTATTCTTGTCCATCTTCCTACTGTAATCTAGGCTGACTCAAGCTTCTGATCAATTCACCCCATACACCCTCTTCAAGCCACAAGAGGCGCTTTCCTGACTTTCTAATATCAATAAACATTTCTCACATGCGATTTAAACATCTCTTTTCAAAGTTATTTCTTATTATTGTATTGTATTGAGACAATCATCTAAAGTCTTTTTGTTTAAGATAGTCAAAATAGAATATATTAGTAGCCATTGTATAAAAACGTTTAGACTTATAATAATTACTATTGGTTTTTCTCAAACTCCCTGAACTACATATCCTAAATATCATGTGGGATTTTCTTCCAAGATAGATAAGGAGCTTCGTACATGCTCCTGATGATATCCCTAATCTCATGCATGGGTTGCCTAGTGGGATTTTCTATGTATGTCCTTCTATTATGATTATCCTCTTTATTATTGAAGTTATGGAGGGACCACATTTAGAGTCTGGATGTGGCTCATATCCTCCATATGAGGTCCAAAATCAATACCCTAGCGCAAATTCTCTACAATATAAATCAAGTCTAACCTCATCATCAGGTGTAAGATATGCTTGATTTTTATACTTTGAACAAGGACACCTAAATATCTTATCTAATAAAAATGAAGGTAGTTGACATGTTATGCGAATAAAATATTCAATCCACAACAAATTCATCTGCTAGTGCCTATTTCTTCATGCTAACAATTTATTGTATATTTAAGACCTTTGACTTCGAATATCCATATATAATTTGATCTAACAAATATAAAACAAAAAAAATATGAGTAGTTGAAAATATACGAATGTTTTTGCTCTCTTTCCACCACATTCCATCACCACTATTTAGGATTCTTCTACTGCAATTAGTGAATGTAACTTTGCTATTAAACATTAAAATAATATAATTATAAGCAATGATCTAATTCATGAATAGCCCTAAATAATTACTATTTAACATAACAAATTAACAATATATATGTCACCCTCCATAATATTATAATTTTAGGTGTGGATGTTTCCTAAATAAGAACCATTTTGTATGTAATGCTATCTCAAATAAAAATAATAATAATAAATAGAAAAAAATTAAAAAATGCTAACTCTAGTAAAACGATGAATGCAAAAGACAATTTATGTGCAATTCTAAATATACAAAATCTAATGAATGAAATCCTAAAAAATTTGAAAATGGTTATAGAGATGAAGTTTTGCATTCCAAATATCGAGGAAGCGAGGCTAAACGGTAGGGGTGTCAATTCGGGTCAACGGGTCAGGTTGTGGTCCAACCCGACTTGACCCAAGCATAAATGGGTTGATCCGAACATGACCTGTTTAGCTAAATGGATGAAGATGTCCAACACAGACCCAACCTACACGGGTTACCAGATTGAACCGAACGAATATGGTTTAGGTTACATCCAGTAAAGCTGACAACAGTTGCGATTTCGTCGACGTCCAATCGTCCAATGGGAGTCAGCAGTCGGGCGTGCAGCTAGCACTAGGGTCGAGTGCGTCAGTGCGAGTGTGGAGTGTTGTCCGGCCTGTCTAAGGTCGAGCGCAAGTGCAGGCATGCAAGGCATTCTGCGGGGCCGCCCGTGATGTGCGCGGCAGTCGCCAGTCGGCTGTAGAGGTCTGGACTAGGCCCGCGTATAGCTTGCGAGGCAGTCGGCGGCAGCGAAAGCGTTGGGCTTGCGGAGTGAGGGCGTTACATGCACGGCATTTGACGACTCGACGTGACCGCGTGACAACGAGTCAATTTGGGGGGTCAATTCAAGTCAAACCCAGGTTGTCAGGTTGACTTGAACCCGACCCGAACTACAAACGGGTCCAAAAATAGAACCCAAACCCACCCATTTCCTTGTCAGGTCGACCCAAACCCGGTTTTTTCTGATTGGATTTTCGGGTCGTGTCAAATATTGACATCCCTACTAAACGGTTTAGAAATAACCTTGGACAAGAAAGGGCGACGACGGCGAAGGGCAACGATGAGGCCAAGAGGTGTGTTTGGGAGAGGGGACGAAAACATGAAATGGGGGAGGGAGGTGGGCTCGGGTCAAAACAGGGGCCTTTTCAAGTAGAATTTCTGACGGATTTTTTTCGTCGGAAATTAAATAATTATTTTGGCAAATAAATTCATCAAAAATTTTGATGGAAATTTTCCAAAAAAAAAATTCATCGGTATGGGTTGTATTATTTCTAATTTTTAAAAGATTTAAATCAATCTTAAATTTAATTAACATGTTTTATAATTAAAGTATTACATAAAGTTAAAGATCAATTAAAAAAAAAAAAAAGATCTTTAATATATTTTATGATCTATACTTAACCAGTATGAAGAATCAAATTATGTATAATAACTTTTTTCTCTACTAATCATTAGAAGGTTTAAATAATTTCTTCGAATTGTTTTAATTATTACTAATATTAAAATAAGATAATTTAATTAATTATTAATCTAATTTCTATAATTATAATATTTAATCGGTTCAACATGATATTTGTTGAGTATATTAAAAATATTAAATTATGACTCATTTTAATCCTTTTAAATAATCCTATATACTGAACAATAAAATTGTTATATAATATCTAATATTTAAAAATAAATTCTCTCTTAAGTATTTCATGAGATTTTCTGTTTGGATTTGCAGGCCAACACTATTTCTCGAGATCATACAGAGGATTGGCTGCATGACTAAAGATGAAGAAGGAAAGGAATATCAGAAGGGAGGATGTGGAGGCTTCGGCAAAGGTAATTTCTCTGAGCTTTTCAAGTCCATTGAAGAGTATGAGAAAGCCCTGGAAGCCAAGCAGCAAATTGCAGCAGCTTAGGCTTAATTAATCAATCAGTGGTTGAAATGAAACTTTTTTTAGATATCTTTGTTTCAGTAATAAGCTTCATTTGAGATGGTTTTCTTACTACTTTTTAAAACAGTTTTCTAGAATAAAAATTTCATGAATTAGAAAATTTTATACTTGAAAACTATTTTAGAAAACGGTAAAAAAGCTGTCTCAAATGAAATATAAGGTTTCGTTTGTGACCGCTTTCTTATTGTTTTACAAAGCAACTTTTTAGTATAATTGTACTAAAAAATTGCTTCATAAAGCAATAAGAAAGCAGTCCCAAACGCAACCTAAGTCTGGTTTCTGTGATGTATAATTTGAACTTGTGTGACCAATAAGGGGGTTTGTGGTTCATTGTGTTGGGTATCAGTGCCATTAGTGTATGCAACTTGAACTATTTATCAGCCCATTTGTATTTAACAGTCAAGGTCATAAAATTTTATTTATAGATTATGTTTTATATGCATTTTTGCAATCATTGGATTTATCTTATCGAATCACACTATCTTAACTACTAATTTTTGAAAAATGAAGTTTGGATGCGAATGCATATTATAAATAAATATTGAAAAAGGAATAAGTAGCCCATTTGTTAGGAAAGTGGCTTGCCACACAGGTTTGCCTGCATTGTGATCTAGTCGCTTAGTCATCAAATGACTAGCCTATGTGGCAAGCTAGTCAACCTATCTAATTATGTGTCTTAGGTTTTTTTTTGGATGACTTTCTGACTGTTTCTTAAGCAGCTTTTTAATACAAAAATTTTAATTTTTGTTCTAGAAAGCTGCTTTAAGAGGCAATAAAAAAGCTGTCTCAAATGAAGCCTTAGAGTCTTTCTCATTTTTGCAAGACTACTTTTCATGTATATATCACCCTCCTAAATAGATTTGATTACTTTTATCATAGATCTAACTCAAATTCAATCGACTATATATATATTGGTATAATAGGTTTGTGATATGATTCTATTATTGAGATTTTTAGGTCCCTAAATATTTAATTCCTATGTAATGTTAGATAATCATACTCTTTTAATATATGAAAATTTAAAAAATATATAAATCAAATAATTATTGAGAACATCTTCAACAACAACATCAAGCCTTTATCCCACTACGTGGGGTCGGCTATATGAATCATTTTTCTCCATTGTGTCCTATTAAAAGTCAAATTCTCATTTAAATATCATAAAGAAAGATTATTTCTAATATTTTCTAACCAAGTCTTCTTAGGTCTGCCTCTACCTTTCTTAACATAAGTCAAATCTAATACATTACTTTCCTAACCAGGTCATCGAAAGGCCGCCGTTTTATGTGACCAAACCATCTAAGGTGATTATTTCTAATCTTATTTCTACTGGAGCTACTCCAACCTTTTCACGTATATGCTCATTTCGTATCCTATCTCTAAGGGTAAAGACACTCATCCACTTGAGCATCCTCATATATGTCAGACTTAACTTAGTATTATGCTTCTCTTTTAATGGCCAACATTAAGCACCATAAAGCATTGCAAGCCTCACCACCATCTTATAGAATTTTCTCATAAGTTTGAGAGGTACTTTTCTATCACAACAAGTCTGATGCATTCCTCCACTTCAACCATTCAACTTGAATTCTGCTGATAATATCCCCATCTATTTCAGCATCACTCTGAACAATAAATCCAAGATATCTAAAACGTGTACTCTTATTAATGACTTGATCGCCCAAAGTCACAATCCCCTCACTAGGTCTATTACTACTAAAATTACACTCCATATATTATGTTTTAGATCTACTCAAGCGAAAACCTTTAGACTCTAAGATTGACCTCCATAATTCAAATTTACCTTCAACTCCCTCTCTAGTCTTATCAACAAGAAGAATCATCAGCAAAAAGCATATCTCAAGGTACATGCTCTTGCAAATGTCTAGTGAGAACATCCATGACTAAAGCAAAAAGATATGGGCTTAAGGCTGATCCTTGATGTAACCCAACTTAAATAGGGAAATACTTAGTCAAACCACCTTGTGTTTGAACACAAGTAATAGCTCCTGCATACATATCTTTAATGATTTGAATATAAGTGTTGTTAACTCCTTTTTTTTCAAGAACTCTCCATAGCACTTCTCTTGAAGCTTTATCGTATGTTTTTTTTTAAATCAATAAATATCATATGTATATCCTCCTTATTTTCTCTATATTTCTCCGTCAAACCTCTAAATAAATGTAAGACTTCCATAGTCGACCTACCCGGCATTAATCCAAATTGATTTTGAGAAACATTAGTATAATGCCGCAACCTATGCTCCATAACTCTCTCCCATAGTTTTAAAGTATGACACATTAACTTAATTCCTCTATAATTCACATAATCATGTACATAATATTTATTCTTAAAAATAGGAATTAATACACTCATTTTCCACTCATTTGGCATTTTTTAGTCTTCAAAATAGTTTTAAAAAATTTAGTAAGCCAAGAATTTTTTTTTCTCCTAAGCATTTCCACACCTCTAATAGAATATCATTAGGTCCAACAACTTTTTCACCATTCATTTTCCTTAAAGCCTCTCTAACTTCAACTTTATTAATACGCCGATAAAAATAAAAAATATGTATTTTAATTTAGGGTGCTAAGGTCATTACAATCAATCTTATTTTTACAATCTTTATTAAAAAATTTAGCAAAATATCTCATCCACCTTTGTTGAATATTATATTCTAAGAAAAATATTTTTTGACCTTCATCTTTAGTACACTTCACTGAATTAAATCCTTACTACTTCTATCTTTTTATTTGACTAATTTATACATATATATTTCTTCCTTCTTAGTATCTAACCTATTATATAAATCACTAAAAGTTAAGGACATTGCATTGCATATTGCTTTCTTAGATTCCTTATGAGCCTCTTTATATCTTTCTCAATTATAAGAGTTTTTATAATTAAACCAATTTATATAACAAATCTTCTTATTTTTAATCTTTTATTACACATTTGAATTCCACCACCAACTATTTTACTATGAGGAGCTTTTCTCTTTGATATCTCAAGCACATCTTTTACAATATTATTAATATCACTAGCCATTTTTTTTCACATAAGATTAACATCCTCATGCATAGACAAAATCTTAAGATCTAAAATTTTATTCTTAAAAATATTTTTGTTAATATTCTTTAAATACTCTCATCTAATCCTAGAATATTATTTTACTTTATTTTTTTATTTTTGTCCCTTTATCTTAAAGTTCAAAACTAATAATCAATGTTAGGTACATAAATTTTTACTCGACATAATTTTACAATCTAAGCAATCTAAATGATCTAATTTTCTTATAAGAAAATAGTCAATCTGAGTTGTATTATATTCATTTTATAAGTGATGAGATGCTCATTTCTTTTCTTAAATAATATATTAGCAATTAAAAATCATAAGCTAAACAAAAATCTAATATGATATTACTACCTTCAATTGTCGTTCCAAACTCATGGCCACCATGAATATTTTTAAAATCACCTACCTCTCCACTAACATGTCAATTTAAAGCTCCTCCAATAAAAACTCTTTCTTCGAGAGGTATATTTTGTAGTAATTCTTCTAATTCATTCCAAAAATTTTATTTTGAACTAATATCCAAATCTACTTAAATCTTAACATCAACAACAATCTTTAAAACTATAATTTTATCTCCAATCCTATTAATTTTTATAACATTATATTTTAAAATCTTATTTATAATAACACATACACCATTTCTAGTACGACTCATATCTGAATATATCAATCTCCTTAGCCTTCTCTCCAATCCATTTGGTTTTCTAAATACACAAAATATTTAACTTTCTATGAATCATAATATATATTAATTTTTCTGTAAGGGAATCTATATTCAAATTTTTTATCCTAATTTTAGTTTCATGGACTAACTTTTTTGCCCACATCCATTCTTGATGTGGGAACCCTTGCCTATTTAACACTGCACCCGGATGCCGGTGCATCGGCCCTTGTATACTTATCATTGTATTCAGGCCATATAGCGTACCGTTTTCAGGGAACGCCCTGACATTAACACAATTTAATTATTAAAGGATTCATGTCATTAAAATTCGACAAGTTTTACGTTGGATGTCAATTACCTAACACAGCCCTCCACTTTTCTCTTCCAGGACTTGGGACCTAGCAACAACAATTTTATTAAGAACATCTTTACGAAAAAAAATAATCTTTCATTTTTTATGTTCTTTGTTTGTGGTACTTCTTCTTTATTGCATGATTATAAGTTTTTAATATTTGCTCTTATCACTCTCCTCTCTTATTGATTCGGCATTGATAATTTTAGAGCCTTAAATCTTTCTCCATTTCTAATGGATATGTAAAGTAGCACTTCTCTATGAAGTATTATTCTAATGCTAATAAGTTTTTCATCTCTTTCAAATCTCCTTTTCTCTTATAGTGATTCTTCTTTCACTAAAGATACAATTAAAAGATAATTTGGCTATATTTCTTTTAAACAGTTAGGGATATATGAGAAGATTCTATATGGTCTTTTGCTCCTCATATAACTTTTAGCTTTAATTACCAATATGTATCTTTATGGACAAACAATACAACAACATCATCAAGCATTTGTCCCACAACTTGGGGTCAGCTACATAAATTATTTTTTTTATTGTGTTATGTTAAAAGTCAAATTCTCATTTAAATTTAATAAAGAAAGATCATTTATAATATTTTCTAACAAGTCTGTTTAGGTCTACCTCAACCATTCTTTGTATAAGTCAAATATAATACTTCTACTTTCCTAATTGGGTCATCGGAAGGCTGTCATTTCATGTGATTTAGATAACTTTTGATCTCTTTTTTTTGTCTTTTAAGAAATTTTTAAACTAAGAAAATGATTCAAAAGCAGTAAGAAAATTATCTCAAATGAAGTATAAGTCATAGCATTTATTAAATATCAAACTAAAATTTTTAATTTAAAAAAGCTATAGTACTACATTTTTTTTTAAATATAGCATTTATATTTATAATTTTTAATAGTGAAAATTCAAGTGAATGGGACTAAAAAAAAAACCAAAGAAAAAAAAAAACGAGGCTATTTACTTAATTTATTATTATTAAAAGATTCACAATGTGAAAAAATAAAAATTAAATTGAAATTTAAATCAAAGGCTCCTAAATCATAGCATGATTTCATAGAAGATTGGATAAAGTTATAGATCAAAATTAGTTCAAGCATCACAAACTGGGGCCCACCATACTGTTAGAGGGGCTCACAATAAGCTTTTATCCCACTTTGTGGGATTGGCTACATAATTTTTTTTTCCTGTTTTATTTTATCAAGACTTATATTTTTTATTTAAATTTAATAAAAAATTTATTTTTAATACTTTCAAGATAAGACTTTTTAAGTTTGCCTCTACTATTTTAACATTGATTTGATCTAAATCACAAATAATTATATGATCAATTCTCTAATTTAAAATATTTTAAATATGTCAAATTCTCCAAATAATTATCCTCAATATCTCTTAAGGGCTATTTGAGATCATTTTTTATTTTTTTAATATTTAATTTATACTTTTTCAGCTTTTTTATATTTTATATTTTAAAATAAATTAAGCAATTTAAAAGAAAATTAGGTTATTTTCGCTAATTAAATTTTCTTAAATGAAAGCTATCCGCCGGTGCATATTATCACCGCCAGTCATCATCATTTTATGTAACATTTAAAAAGAAATAATAAATAGTTAAATAATAATAAATACATGTTTATTTCATAATTAAAAAATAAGAAAAGTGATTCATGAAAAGTTCTTTTCACCGACAAAATCTACCACAAAAAGTGGAAAAGCTATGCCAAACCAACGTGAAGATTTCTCCTTCATACCAAAGGATCTTTATGTCCCTTGTCCTTATTTCAATTCTAAAGCATAGTTTATCTTTTATGATTGAGACAATATATCAAAGAATCAACCTTTTGTTTTTCTAAAGAGCATTTGAGGGAAAAGAATTGCTTTCCAAATGCAATTCTAACTCTCTTTTGAAAAGCTTCTTTGACAATTTAATATATTTAGGTTTTATTTGGGATAATTTTTTTACTATTTTTTTAAGCAGTTTTTTAATACAAAAAATTTTGAATAAAAATGTTTTGTAGTAAAAGACTGCTTAAAAAAATTGCCCCAAACAAAACCTTTACTCATCAAATGACGGAGACCTTTATTTTTAATGATAGAGTGTTATTAAAATAATTTATGATATTAAAAAAAAAAAAAAAACTCTTCAAGTAATTTAGAGAAAAATTGTTTATTTGAGTCTATCTTGATAGACATATAGATGATGTTCTTTTTTGTTATTCATTTTGCTCTAATTAATATCGTTCGGTTGATAAAAATTTGAAAATAATAATTTCTTTTTTTGATCAAAGGGAAAGCTCTATTTTTTATATTCATTTTATTCATGAGGATGATTCAAATGCTACAACAATTTGTACTTATTAATAGGACATTTAAGAAAAGATAAATCTTATATAATTAAGGATAAAAGAGGCTTCACATGATTTTCATATGACATGACTGGCATATTTAATGTTTTTTTATCGAGGAGATTAATTAAGAAAATAATTCAAATTTAAAAATTAGGGTTTTGATTTGTTCTGATTTTCCATTTCAACGAATTAATATTAATCGCCATGATGTGTAGCTAGTTGAAATTGTATGATGGAGGTGACTTTGATACAAGAAGCTAATTTTGATTATCAAGCTATTTTATTTAAATACTAATTAGAATGTTTGATGTTCATTATGCTCTAATTAATATAGATAAAAAGATAAATATTCTATATGCTCAAAAGTCTTTGATCAAGTAAAAATAAAGATCAAATCCAGCAAATTAAAAAGAATATTGGATTAGAGATAGCTTTATTACATAGTGACCCAAATATGATTTGTGTGAGAAGTATCTTCTTGATAAAATTTGTAGATTTGGTCAAGATTATGCCATATCTTTGATGTGAAAGAAGCTTCAATATGGGTATAAAAAATTCCTTAGTGAACCAAAAAGGCTAATATGGAACAAAGAGAAAATTGGATGGCTATCAAGCCCAATACTAACTCCACCATAATAAACAAAAGCCATAATTAGTATCTCTAATGATATTTGCAATGACATCAAATCTCAATTAGAGAGGATCTCAATAGTTAAGATCCTCATCTGAGGACTACATTGGAGGCTAAATCCTCGGCTTCCTAAAGTATCTAAATGTCATTTAAGAAAATTTGAAGGAATTTATGAGTTTGGAATTGATATTGACTTGAAACTAAACTCAACCAAATAGAAATTTTAAGAAAATTTATTCTTGTAAGAAAACTTGTTTAATTTATAAATTCAAGCAACCAAGTAGACTCATTTGATTAGTTTGAAATAATATTTTTAAACTCCTATAATTTTCTTGATTATGTCATTTGATTGAACATCTTCACACAAAAAAATCCCCTTAATCGAGCACTAATTCTGAAGCATAGTGCCATCCAAACTTCAATTTTAGCTACTTACATTCAAATTGCATATCTTGACAAGATGAACCCATCCACACCAATGGTGATTCCCAAATCAAGCTCTTGAAATATAATTAAAAATTCTGGCATTAATTATAATATCAAATGATCTGATTTAGATCATGCATACTATAATCGAATTGAGTGGCTTGATGATACCAACCAAATGAGCCCAAGATTGCTAAATTCAAACATTATTAAGGTACTTAAATGTTGAAAGAATGTTCTATGATGAAAAGAATAAATAAAGGTTGTCGGTTGAAGTGTTTTGATTTTTTGTTATATATATGGAACATTCTAATCTCAAAAATTATAAATTAACTTGCACTCTATGCATGAATGAGACCCTTGCTTTGAGATTCAACAGAACTAAATAACTTGAAGAATTTCAGAGCTCTACCAAGCCATTGATTGATCGTTGCCATTGATCCACCAAAAGATCATTATTATTGCACCACCACCCATCCACCGCAAGCTCACCATTGTTGTCCACCGCCATCATTATGTTGTTGTCCAACCACCGTTATTTGTCATTCAATCACCATCGTTATACCACTACCATTTGATCATCATCATTAGGAAACTTCCACTTGACCATCACCATTAAACTGATGTCGCCCAACTACAATTCTCGGACCACTATATATAGCTGCTTATAGTCTTCTAACCAATATTGACAAACTGTGACCCTTCGATCATTATATAACCAACATCGCCCAATTATGATCCTCAAACCATCATCATCGAACTTTAATCCTTAGACCACAGCCTCCTTCGATCTACCAAACATTATCGCCTGACATTAATCCCTTGATCACCATTGTTCGATTATCATATCCCAATCATCGTCGCTCAATTATGATTTTTTAATCAATATTATCAACTATAGTCTACCAACAATTATCACCATACTAAGGTTCTTTAATTATTGTCACCTAACTATGGTTATATAACCATTATCGTGTGACAATGATCATCCAACAAGAGTCGCTATGTAAAGAGAGAATTCAATGTCGTAGCTTTGTGTAAAGTTCTGACACAAATAAAATAAGAGAAATGGCCACCAATGATCATCTGGTGGTGGTAGTGGTGGTTGCACAATAATGTTACAATTGTGGTGCAGGTGTTGTAGGCTTAGAGATGGTAGGCAAGCATCAATAGTTCAAGGATAAAGGTCGAGTGGCAGTGGTGGTACAATGATAGGGTTCAGGTAAAGGTAATCTAATGCAATGATCATGTGGTGGCATCCTGATGATAATGGTGGGACAATTTCTTCAAAATTCCTCAAATATCATCTTGGTTTAATTTTCACCTACAAATTAAGAAAATAAAAAAAAAATCATCATAAATAAAGAATGGATCATGACAATATAAATGTCATGACTTTGGTAAATATTTCTAAATACAAACTTCAAAAAATGAGAAATCACGGGAGGGGAATTTTGTTTAAAAAATTTTGAATTATTTTATGAGAAAAATAGCATAAATATTTCAATCATGACTGATACATTTGTGATGTGAGAAAGATCAAGACACAGTACTGAAAATGCAACAAATAGACATCATTATCAAATTGAGTTATTTTACACTGCTATAGATATGTAACTTCTATAGCTCAATAACATGTTTGATAAAATTAATATAGAATTACTTATGTGTGTAGCATGTTTGAATCCATATCAGTTATTTTTAGCTTTTGATACAGAACGATTGCTACACCTTGCCAAATTTTATCCATCAGATTTTTCTAAAATAGATATCATCATATTAGAAAATCAAATTAAAATTTATTGTTAGTATGAGATCGAATGATGCATTTAATAATTTAAAAGGGCTTAGAGAACTTTCTTAGAAAATAGTGGAGACTAAGAAGAATGATATTTATCATTTGAAGTTCTCTTACTTATAAACCTTCCTCTGATATTGTCAATTGCAACAATAATAGTATGAACGAGTATTTTCTGTAATGAACATTACAAAGAAATATTTGCGCAATCGTATGAGAGATTCCTGGATGAATGATTGTTTACTTATATTGAGAATGATAAATTTGATAGCATTGACAATGAATTGATTATACAACCGTTTCAAAAAATGAAAACTCGGCGGGATAAATTATAAATAATATGTAAGTTTTTTTATCTGTCATATATTTTATTTTTTATAATGAAACTAATGTTTTAAAAAAAAGTAAAACCGTCAATGTCGGTCCCAAGCCCGGATGAAAAAAGGTTGAAGATTTTTTTTTTTACTTTAATGATTTGTGCCCCCACATCAAAAATAAATCCTGGCTTTGACCCTGCTTCAACTTCTTATAATTTATCTCATTTATTCTTCACCCTCATATATTTTAAAAATTATCACATAACTCACATATAGTTGACAGAATTTGGCTTTTTTATTTCAACTTAACAAAATTGAAAATTTGATCATATGAGATATAAAAGACAATATTTAATAAAAAACTTCAAATAATATTATGATAAAAAATGATTACTCATACTTTATTTTATATAAATAAATACATACTCAAAATAATCATTTAATTTAACAATTAAGAACTTTGACTATTAAATTTTAACTCAAATCATAGATAAATTGTGCCAATTTTGAAAAAAAATCAACTAGGTGAGAAGTGCACTTTGCCATATATTAGAAATATGCAAAGTACTACATATATCAAATTAGTAACTACATATTTAACATCCTTTTTAATTAATGTCATTAAAAGATGTTATGTTAATCCATCATCTCCTCACATAATTTTTTTTAGGTACATATAAACTTTATATCATCACAAAAATCAGTTACAAAGTCCTTAAAAGAATCCAAAACTCACTAAATACTCAACGAGCTACAATCAAAAGGTGGAAGAAAATATAAGGAATTACTGATCCTTAACTAGTTACAAGAAATAAACAAAAAAGGCAAGTCAGACTCAAACCCAAAACCTCCAAAAGGCCAATGCACAGCCCAGAAAACAGGAATCTATCATAGACAAACCCAACAACAATCAGACGAACACATAATATATATTTATTTTATAAGATATGTCATATAAATTTGATATTTAAAAAAATGTTAATTTTATGAATATAGAACCATTGTTCTAGAAACTTGCATTATTTTTATGTGCATTAGAACTTTAAAAAAACCCATCGAGGCTTAGAGTGATTGGTGGGCGAGCTTGATTGGGAACTCCCCATCCCAGGTTCGAATCCCCTCTACTACGGCCTCACCTCTTAAGTGGGGCAAAGCAAGTGTGGGTCCGATGCCAGTAGGTGACCTGGCTAGGTTCCGGCAAAGGATTAGGTACACCGGCAAGCGCTTACTTTGGAATGACAACGGGTAGATATCGGTTCAAAAAAAAAACTGAGATTTGATTGGATGGATAGGGTTGGTTAAAAGCATCACAACTGGTCCAAGCAGAAGGGACAAGCCTCAGCATAGAAAAGTGGAAAAGGAAAAGGGCATTATTCCTTGGAATATAGATTGATGTGAGGGGAAAAAATGAAAGATGCAGCCTTTTCTCTCGCTATTTGTACTAAAGTGGTGCAGTGCATCAGAGCACGGAATCTGCCTTATTTTTAATCGAAATAAAGGTTATGCTGCTAATTTACAAAATTAGTTTTCATATGAAAAGATTAAGGTATCCTTTGGGAACTTTTATTTTATCCAGTGAACGTACGCTCCTCTACGTTCGGTTTTAGGCAAAAACAGCGCAATACCGAGTACCGAGTACCGAGTTGTACCGAGTTTTTCAAAAAACTCGGTATTGCGCTGTTTTGGTCTAAAACCGAACGTAGAGGAGCGTATGTTCACTGGATGTAATAAAAGTTCATCATTTGGAGCATTTTTTTTACTTTTTTTAAATAATTTTTAGTAAAAAAATTTAATAAAATTTGTAAAAAAAATAATGATCAAAACTAATTCCAAACGAATTCTAAGACTTCGTTTAAAATAATTTCTTAATACTTTTAAAAGCATCTTTTCGATACAAAAATTTTTTATATAAAAAAATTGCTTTATATAAAGCAATAAAAAATGACAATCTTTTTTTTATTACTTTTTAAATCATTTTTTTAGTACTTTAAAAAATATTTTGTATTAAAAACTTATTAAACCCTAAGCAAAGAGAAAGCTATTCCAAACTCCAAATGAAGTCAAAGACTTTATTTGAGACAGCTTTTTACTATTTTCAATAATTTTTTTCAAAAAAAACTATTCCAAATCCTAAAAAATTTCATTGGACCATTCATATTGAATTTTTTTATTTATAAATTATTCTTTTGGCATTTAACTACCTTAATAATATTGAGTCTCTTGAATTTATCTCGTTGAGACACTTGATGACTATAAACATGCATGAAATATAGATCAATCAATCATTTTGTTCTTCCATTAATATCCAGAGATTTTTTTTAATTATGATTCAAATATTTGATTTGAATTCATTTTAATTAGATTGGACACTTTTGACGTTAATGATTGTTTTCATATCCTGACATTAAGGGCTCGTTTAGGACAGTTTTCTTACTGTTTCTCAAAATAACTAGGACGTTATTTTAAGAAGCAACAAGAAAGCCGCCTCAAATAAAGCCTAACTTTAGTTATAGATTTGCTAAAACTAAAGTTAGATGATACAAAATTTATTCTGGAAGTTTTTTTATTGGAATATGCATTGAGATTCAATATTCGATAAAATCAATTTTTGATCTTTAAGATTAGGGTTGAAGGGGCTAGCTTCTGATGATCACAAGGTAAGGATATAAAAGATAGGAATGTTATGAAAGGTTTGCTGTTCATGTCGGCACGGCCAAATATTAATGATGGAGATGGTTGGTTGAGTGGGTTCCATCCAACTCATCCTAGGCTTGCATTTTGTGAAGAAAATGAGCTTAAGAATATTCTGATTTAAATTTGATTAAAATGAATATTGTGAGATTAGTTCAATATATATATATATATATAAATTGATTGATTAGTTATTTATTATATTCGTATTAAAATAAATTAAATGATTAGAAACTTTATTCTAAATAAATTTGAATTAATTAGAATATTCTATCTAGCTCAATAATAAGAGTAAAGTAATAAACTAATAAATTTTAAATTACTTTTTAAATTAAAAGTTATTGAAAAAAAATAAAAAAATGCATTTGTTCTTAAAAAGTTTAGAAGTGTTCAATAATAACTTATGGATTATTTCTTTTTTATATTTTATTATGATACCTTTTTTATTTTGATACAATACAAAAACTATCGAGATATTCCAATATTATTTTTTTCTAGTATAGAGCAAAAGGCTTTGCCTTTTTTTTAATAAAAAAGAGCTTGAAATTCATTAAGCTAATACATCTTCGGACAAGATTAGCGCTCGAATCTAGCTCATTAAGATTCTAGCTCTAATTTATTTTCAACCAGTGCACTACGAGTTTGAATGCTCAAATATTTTATCTTTGTAAAGGAGAATTTTAAGACGGATCTAACATTAGGGTTGCAGCTGCAAGAGTGTCTTTTTATTTTTTGGAACAAGGGTATCTATCCGTTGCCACTCCAAAGTGAAGAAGACATTGAGACAGAGCTTAGGCGAACTCATATCAACGAGGAAGACGATGAACAGTAAGTAATCGATTCACATGAATTAAGTTAAGACCGATTACACATATATGTAAGAGAACCGGTTATATGGGCTAAAGACTAAAATGCCCATGACCGTTACATCAAGTGTTCAGGCGACAGACGAGTGGAGAACCGGTTGCTGAGACTTGGCAGTGGTTGTTGGGCGGCTGCAGCAGTT
Organism: Dendrobium huoshanense; assembly: GCA_016618105.1. Classification (NCBI taxonomy): domain Eukaryota; kingdom Viridiplantae; phylum Streptophyta; class Magnoliopsida; order Asparagales; family Orchidaceae; genus Dendrobium; species Dendrobium huoshanense. Next base: position 31,916,100 of record CM028350.1, on the reverse strand, counting down.
TATCCATTACGGTTAATGATTATAGCGGTTTGGTTAATTTGGGTTCAACATCCTTGTCACCGTCCCTCAAGCTGATGGTCGGGAGGACCAGTAGCTTGTCTCGGAAGAGAGAAAGTCGAGAGGAGGAAAGAGACTTAGTGAAAATGTCCGCAGTTTGATCGAGAGTGGAAATGTGGCGAACAGTTATATGTTGAGATTGAATACAGTCTTGGATAAAATGGTGATCCACTTCGATATGTTTTGTTCTGGCATGGAATATTGGATTGCAGGCAATGGACATGGCTGAGACATTGTCACAGTAAAGCTCGGTAGGTGGAAGATGGATGAGAAAGTCCTGACAGAGACGCCGGGTCCAGATGATGTTAGTTGCTGCGGCGGCCATGGAACGATATTCTGCCTCGGTCGATGATCGAGCAACCGTCTTCTGTTTTTTAACAGACCAAGAGAGCAAAGCAGTGCCGAAGAATAAGCAAAATCCAGTGGTAGACTTGCGATCCAACGGATCCCCTGCCCAGTCGGAGTCGGAGTATGCTGACAGAGTGAGTTCGGTTTTAGGTAGAACCAAACTGTAGTTGATAGTGCCTTGTAAATAACGCAATATGCGTTTAAGTAACAGAAAATGCAGTTGGAGAGGAGAGTGCATATGCTGACATAGTTTATTAACTGCGAAGGCTATATCTGGTCGAGTTGATGTAAGATACTGAAGCGAGCCGGCAATGGTCCGAAAGAGGTCAGGCTGAGCGAACGGCTGCTGGAGAGCAGGATCAGTCGGGAATTTGGATGGGAGCGGTGTAAGGAGGGGTTTGCAATTGGTCATGGATGCGAGATGGAGAATATCCCGAATGTAGGAACATTGAGACAAATGGTAACTATCAGCGTAGCGGTGAAAGTCGATACCAAGAAACTTGGATAGGTGGCCAAGATATCTGGTATGAAATTGTTTTTGTAAATTGGAGATCAGCGTTTGGATGAAAGTAGAATCATTACCAGTGACTAAGATGTCATCAACATAAACAAGGACATAAATGTCGGTTTTGTCATGGTGGTAATGAAAGAAAGACGGATCTGCCGAGCTGGGTGAAAACTGTTGTTGCCGAAGATAGGTAGATAGCGTTGCAAACCATAAACGAGGAGCTTGTTTAAGCCCGTAAATTGCCTTGTGTAGGAGACAAACATGATTAGGACGCAATGTGTCCTCAAAGCCCTGGGGTTGAGACATGTAAACGGGTTGATCCAATTTCCCGTGAAGGAAGGCATTCATCACATCGAGTTGATGAACTGACCAGTTGTGGTGGAGGGCAACAAGAAGAAACAAGCGTATGGTTGTAAATTTAACCACAGGACTGAAGGTCTCCAGATAATCAATTTCATACTACTGTTTAAAACCTTGAGCGACCAGTCTTGCTTTGTGTCGAGCGACGGTTCCGTCGGCAAAGAATTTAAGTTTGTAAATCCATTTACAGCCAATGATCGTATGGTTTGGCGGTAGGGGTACTAATGACCAAGTACCCTGATCTTGTAGAGCTTGAAACTCAGTGGACATTGCTCTTCGCCAGTTGGGATCTTTGTTGGCAGTGGTGAAGCAAGTAGGGGGAGTTTGTAATGTGTGAGAAAGATCAAAGATTGTGCGTGGTTTTAAATTGCCAGTTTGGAATCTAGTGAGCATTGGGTGTTTGGTAGGTAAAGAATGAGATGAGGTAGAAGTGTTGGTTGTGGCACTGGAGAGAGGAACAGGGGAAGACGAGGTGGAGGGTGTAATATTACAATCTGCTCCAGGATCGTCCAGGACGATCTGGGATCGTCCTGGGACGATCAGTTGAGAAACTGCTCCAGAATTTGCCCAGATTTGCTCCAGGTGATTTCCTGTAGGCATCGTCCAGGCCGATTGGAGACATCGGCCAGGCCGATTGACACTGTAGAAAATATCGGCCAGACAACAGCCCTGGGAGCTGACCAGGACGATCCTTTTGGTCGGATCATCCCGGGACGATCTGGCGATCGGCCAGGCCGATCTGTGTATGATTTAAGGGAAATCAGTCATTTGAAGAGAGAGAAATTTTATAAAAATAAATATCTGATTTTCGATCTGAGGAGAGAGAAAAAGAAGAAAATTGGAAAAGTTGATTTCGGGAAGACGCGGAGCCGTTTTCGTTCGAAGAGACTGTTGAGGAAATTGCTGTGCACGAGGTAAGGCACATTCCACCTTTCTCAATTTTCAGAACCGTCGAGTTTGGCGGTATTTTCTGTCCGGATTTTGTTTCCGTTACCGATTTTTGTCCGTATCTTTTGATTGGTTCAGTTTTTACCGTGTAAGTTTCTGTATGTTGTTGACGTGCCGAGTGTGCACATTTTGGTTATTTTCTGAAGATTTTTGTCCGGGTATTTTTGATTCGACTGCGTTTTTAGTCGACTGGATTTTTCTGTGAAATTGGAAATTCTCTGTGTAGTAGAATAAATGTTCTGAAATGTTGATATCTATATTCTGTGCGAATTTGGTGAATTTTGATTTTCAGGAAAATTGTGTAAATTCTGTATACTGCCGTTGTGCTGCCCGATTTTTGAGTAATTTCTGATTTGTTCGAAATTCTTCTGATTTGATATGCTATCTGTATATGCTATAAAAAGGGAGTTATAAGGGGCCTGGATCCTATGAGATTCAGTTAGTGTCTGGGAATTCTGAAATGAGCTCAATATGAAATCTGATATCTGTTCTGTTCCGGATCCGAGGAAATCTGTTTAGGTGCTATATGCACTATATATGTATTCTGGTGCTATAAGCACACCTGTTCTGATGCCGTGAGCACAAAGGGAGGCATAAGGGGCCTGGATCCTATGAGATTCAGTCAGTGTCAGGGAATTTAGCTATGAATTACATAATATCTGATATATGATATATGATTCTGATATGATTTTGTTCTGTTCCGATATGATCCGTACAATTCTGATTCTGTTGATCTGATATGTCTGATTTGTTCTGTTTCGGATTTAATACGATTTCTGTTTCCGTAGAGTTCTGTTTGATTTGATATCTGTCCGATTCCGTTCTGATTTCTGTACGGATTTGTCTGATGTGTTGGTTTTGCGATTCTGAGGGTTTTGATTGGAGGTTTGTTGCTTTGCTGAGCTGTTGAGCTCACCCTTGCTTTCTGGTGGTTTTCAGGTTCTGGGAAAAGGAAGGAAGTCCAGGATTAGTTCAGAATCTGATCAGTAGGTACTTTTGTACTTTTGATTTTTGTACAGTCATGGCTTTTCTGTTCTGTCTTTCTTTCTGTCTAAAAGCCATGTACTGTATTTGTAAATGATTATTTTGAGGAAAAGAAAAGATACATATTTTGTTCCGCTGCATTTGATGATTCATAGTAGCTCTGTGTTTGTTTGTCTGTTTTGTTTAAATAATTTGGAAGATTCAGTTCCGAACCAAATTCTAAAGCTAGATCCTGGTTAGTGCTTCTCTCATCGTGGCCCGGTGCGAACGGGATCCGTCTCGTCTCGGGTCGGGTCGTGACAAGCTTTTTTTGGTATCAGAGCCTTGGTTTTGGAATTTGGGATTTTGTGAAACAGAGCTATAGGAAATGATCAGTAAGTCTGTCTGGGGGGGTAGTTTTGGTTTGTTCGGCTTTTTATTGTGTTGTTTTTGTGATAGTTTTTCTGATTTTTTGGATTTTCTGTATGGATCAGCCAGACCCAGACATGACAGATGGGCAGAGTGCCGATCAGGCAGCACCAGTGGGGAGTACAGCCCCAGTGGTCGGTGCTGATACGCTTTCTCAGTTTGCTTCACTTGTTGCTCAGATGATGAGCGAGACTCAGAGCAGAGCTTCTACTGTCCGATCTGATGATCTTGACAGACATTTGCAGTTGTTTCTGAGGTTGAAACCTCCGAGATTTGAGGGCGCTGTTGAGCCCAGAGCTGCTGAGGAGTGGCTGAGAAGATTGGAGAAGACTTTTGACGGGATGCAGTGTCCGTCAGACAGGAAGGTACCATTGGTAGTTTTTCTGTTAGATGGAGAGGCTGAGCACTGGTGGGAAGGCCAGCAGGCAGCCAAATTTCAGGGCAGACTGAACTCTTTGATTACCTGGGAAGAGTTCATTGAGGTATTCCGAGACTGGTTTGTTCCCCCTTCTGCACGACAGCAGATGCAGGAGAATTTTCTGAGACTTGTTCAGGGGAGCAAGACGGTGATGCAGTACGAGGCTGAGTTTACTGCATTATCCAGGTACGCTCCGCAGCTGGTTAGCACTTCTGCTGAGAGATGTTACAGATTTCTGAGGGGATTACGAGATACTTTGAGGCAGCCCCTGATACCGTTTCGGATCACTGACTTCTCTGAGCTTGTGGAGCGAGCTCGTCTGATAGAGAACGACCTGATGGCTACTCAGCAGCGGTGGACTGCGAGTAGGAAGAGATTTGGAGGCGAGGCATCTGGCAGTGGTTCCTCTGGGAAGAGGAGATTTGTTTCTGGTTCTGGATCTGGAGATTCCAGGAGGAGCGGAGGGTCGTTTGGTACTGCTACCAGTACGACGAGTTCTGGATCAGTCAGTTCGGCACCTGTGTGCCGCCAAGTGCTACAGGATGGCTGGTCTGTGCTTCCGATGTGGTCAGTCAGGACATCGGATTGCAGAGTGTCCACAGATGGGATTTGATCAGCATTCTGAGTTCCGATCTGAGGGCTTTGTCAGACCTGTCAGTTCAGCAGTAGGAAGACCGAGGACTGTTCCTCCACGCCCTGAGGGATTTGTTGGTAGAGGTGGTGGTTCTAGTTCTACACCACGGAGACTACCTACGATTCAGAGAGAGCAGAGTAGTTCTGTTGCTTCAGCTCCTGCTCCAGTTCAGCCACGAGTTTACAGTCTGAGTCAGCAGGAGGCTCGTGATGCTCCCGATGTTGTGACAGGTACGATTTATATTTCTGATCAGCCCTGTCATGTTTTGTTTGACTCTGGAGCGAGTCATTCTTTTCTGTCCGAGCACTGTTTTGAGATTTTGCATTTGGATTCGTGTTTGCTTCCGGTTTCTTTGTCTGTGATTTTACCGGCTGGGAATCCTTTGATTGCTCGACAGTTTTGTTTGTGTGAGACTGAGATTGCTGGCAAGAAGTGGAAATCAAGTTTGATTCGATTGCCGATTTTATCGTATGATGTGATTCTGGGCATGGATTGGCTGAGTCAGTATGAAGCCCAGATAGACTGTCTGAAGAAGCAAGTGAGTTTGCTTATGGCTGGAGAGAGAGTTGTATTTCAGGGATTACAAAGTGTTCTCTCCAGTCTGGTTTCTGTGTTGGAAGTGAGCAGAATGTGGAAGAAGGGATGCCCAGTGTTTTTGGCTTCGGTGCGGGATCTGAACCTAGAGGTTGGTTCTGTTTCTGAGATCCCAGTGGTACGGGAGTTTGTTGATGTTTTTCCTGAGGAGTTGGTTGGTTTACCTCCGGATAGAGATGTGGAGTTCTCTATCGATGTTTTTCCGGGTACCGCTCCGATATCAAAAGCTCCGTACAGGATGGCACCGAAAGAACTTTCTGAGTTGAAAGTTCAGCTTCAGGAGTTGGTTGACAGAGGTTTTGTACGTCCTAGTGTTTCGCCCTAGGGAGCACCTGTTTTGTTTGTGAAGAAGAAGGACGGTACACTCCGTATGTGTATTGACTACAGAGATTTGGACAAGGTCACGATCAAGAACAAGTATCCTTTGCCTCAGATTGACGATTTGTTTAATCAGCTTTCTGGATCTTCGGTATTTTCGAAGATTGATTTGCGATCCAGATATTATCAGGTGAAGGTAAAGGAAGTTGATGTGGTGAAGACAGCTTTCAGTACTCGGTACGGGCACTACGAGTTCTTGGTTATGCCTTTTGGGGTAACCAATGCGCCTGCTATTTTCATGGATCTGATGAACCGAGTATTCAGGGAGTATTTGGATCAGTTTGTGATCGTCTTCATTGATGATATTTTGGTATATTCTGCATCTGAGGATGATCATTCCAGACACTTGAGGATTGTGTTGAAAACTTTGAGGAGGCATCAGCTGTATGCCAAGTTCTCCAAGTGTGAATTCTGGCTGAAGAGCATTTCTTTTCTGGGGCATGTGATTAGCGGAGAAGGCATTTCTGTAGATCCCCAGAAGATTCAGGCAGTTGCTGATTGGTCAAGGCCGACTACGGTATTTGAGGTACGTAGTTTCTTGGGCATGGCCGGGTATTATAGGAAATTTGTGAAAGGATTTTCACAGATTTCGACGCCTCTAACGAGACTGACTCAGAAGTCAGTACCTTTTGTTTTGACACCGGAGTGTGAGGCGAGTTTTCAGCGATTGAAGGATTGTCTAACTTCAGCTCCGGTACTAGCACTTCCGTCAGGTACGGAAGGTTTTCAGGTGTTCAGTGATGCTTCACTGAAAGGACTGGGTTGTGTCCTGATGCAGCATGGTCAGGTAATTGCTTATGCTTCGAGACAGTTGAAACCACATGAGAAGAATTACCCGACACATGATTTGGAGTTAGCTGCAGTTGTTTTTGCTTTGAAGATTTGGCGTCATTACCTGTATGGCGTCAGATATGAGATTTTCACTGATCATAAGAGCCTGAAGTACATTTTTACTCAGAAGGATCTGAATTTGAGACAAAGACGGTGGCTCGAGTTGATCAAGGACTATGATTTGACTATTCAGTATCAGCCTGGTAAGGCGAATATGGTAGCGGATGCTTTGAGCAGGAAGGCTTCTAGATTATCAGGTATTCAGCTTACTTGTGATGAGTTTCTGATTCGTGATTTGGAACGATTGCAGTTGGAGGTGATTTCCTCCAGTGGTTTGGAGTTAACTCAGATGAGTATTCAGTCTTCTTTGGAAACAAGGATTTAGGAAGCCCAGAAGTCAGATTCTGATTATTCGAAGTTGATTGCTCAGATTGGATCTGGTAAGACTCCTGAACTTCAAATTTCTGATTCTGGTGCTATTTCTGTAAGAACAGGTTATGGGTACCTGTGTTTGGAGATTTGAGGCAGGAGATTCTGTACGAATCTCATCATTCAGGCTACACTGTACATCCAGGCAGTGGTAAGATGTATGCTGATATGAAACTTTTGTTCTGGTGGCCTGGAATGAAGAAGGATGTGGCAGAGTTTGTGTCGAGATGCGAAGCCTGTCAGTTGGTGAAGGCAGAGCATCAGCGACCCGGTGGACTGTTGCAGTCGTTGCCTATCCCTTAGTGGAAATGAGAGGAGGTAACGATGGACTTTGCGATGGGTTTTCCTCGATCTAGGCAAGGGCATGACGCTATTTGGGTGGTTGTAGATCGATTGACGAAGTCCGCCCATTTTCTTTTGATTAGACAGACGGATTCAGTTGATCGCTTGGCACAGATGTATGTGAAGGAGATAGTCAGATTGCACGGTGTGCCTCGTGTGATTGTTTCTGATCGAGATGGATGTTTTACTTCCAGACTTTGGAAAGACATTCAGCAAGGCTTGGGTACGAAACTGCATTTCAGTACAGCCTTTCATCCTCAGACAGATGGACAGTCTGAGAGGACTATTCAGGTGCTGGAAGACCTGTTGAGACTTTGTGTTCTGGACTTTAGCGGAAGCTGGGAAGACCATATCCCGCTGATTGAGTTTGCCTATAACAATAGTTTTCAGTCCAGTATCGGTATGACACCGTACGAGGCTCTGTATGGCAGGAAGTGCCGTACTCCTTTGACTCTGACGGAGGTCGGAGATAGACAGGCTTTGAGGGCCACTTTTGCTGATGAAACTGCTCAGAAGATCAGTTTGACAAGAGAAAGATTGAAAGCTGCTCAAGACCGACAGCAGAAGTATTATAATCAGAAGCACAGGTTTGTCGAGTTTCAGGTTGGTGACTTTGTGTATGTCAAAGTCAGCCCGATGAAAGGTGTGAGCAGATTTGGTCAGGTAAGCAAGCTTAGTCCAAGGTATGTTGGACCTTTTGAAATTTTGGAAAGGATTGGAAAAGCTGCTTACAAGTTATTGCTTGCTGATTCTATGCCTGATGTGCATAACGTGTTTCACGTATCCACTCTGAGGAAGTGGGTATCCGACTCTAGGAAGAAGGTATCTGCTGATGAGGTTGAGATTCAGGAGAATCTGGCGTACAAGGAAGAGCCAGAGTTGATTTTGGCGTACGACGTCCGAAAGTTAAGAAATAAACAGATTCCGATGGTTAAAGTCCAGTGGAAGCACCAGACTGCACGGGAAGCGACTTGGGAGAAGGAGTCTGACATGAGACAGTTGTACCCGTACTTGTTCTGACTGAGTTTGGATTGGATAATGTCGAGGACGACATTTTTCTGAGTTGGGGAGATTGTAATATTACAATCTGCTCCAGGATCGTCCAGGACGATCTGGGATCGTCCTGGGACGATCAGTTGAGAAACTGCTCCAGAATTTGCCCAGATTTGCTCCAGGTGATTTCTTGTAGGCATCGTCCAGGCCGATTGGAGACATCGGCCAGGCCGATTGGCACTGTAGAAAATATCGGCCAGACAACAGCCCTGGGAGCTGACCAGGACGATCCTTTTGGTCGGATCGTCCCGAGACGATCTGGCGATCGGCCAGGCCGATCTGTGTATGATTTAAGGGAAATCAGTCATTTGAAGAGAGAGAAATTTTATAAAAATAAATATCTGATTTTCGATCTGAGGAGAGAGAAAAAGAAGAAAATTGGAAAAGTTAATTTCGGGAAGACGCGGAGCCGTTTTCGTTCGAAGAGACTGTTGAGGAAATTGCTGTGCACGAGGTAAGGCACATTCCACCTTTCTCAATTTTCAGAACCGTCGAGTTTGGCGGTATTTTCTGTCCGGATTTTGTTTCCGTTACCGATTTTCGTCCGTATCTTTTGATTGGTTCAGTTTTTACCGCGTAAGTTTCTGTATGTTGTTGACGTGCCGAGTGTGCACATTTTGGTTATTTTCTGAAGATTTTTGTCCGGGTATTTTTGATTCGACTGCGTTTTTAGTCGACTGGATTTTTCTGTGAAATTGGAAATTCTCTGTGCAGTAGAATAAATGTTCTGAGATATTGATATTTATATTCTGTGCGAATTTGGTGAATTTTGATTTTCAGGAAAATTGTGTAAATTCTGTATACTGCCGTTGTGCTGCCCGATTTTTGAGTAATTTCTGATTTGTCCGAAATTCTTCTGATTTGATATGCTATCTGTATATGCTATAAAAAGGGAGTTATAAGGGGCCTGGATCCTATGAGATTCAATTAGTGTCTGGGAATTCTGAAATGAGCTCAATATGAAATCTAATATCTGTTCTGTTCCGGATCCGAAGAAATCTGTTTAGGTGCTATATGCACTATATATGTATTCTGGTGCTATAAGCACATCTGTTCTGGTGCCGTGAGCATAAAGGGAGGCATAAGGGGCCTGGATCCTATGAGATTCAGTCAGTGTCAGAGAATTTAGCTATGAATTATATAATATCTGATATCTGATATATGATTCTGATATGATTTTATTCTGTTCCGATATGATCCGTACGATTCTGATTCTGTTGATCTGATATGTCTGATTTGTCCTGTTTCGGATTTAATACGACTTCTGTTTCCGTACAGTTCTGTTTGATTTGATATCTGTCCGATTCCATTCTGATTTCTGTACGGATTTGTCTGATGTGTTGGTTTTGCGATTCTGAGGGTTTTGATTGGAGGTTTGTTGCTTTGCTGAGCTGTTGAGCTCACCCTTGTTTTCTGGTGATTTTCAGGTTCTGGGAAAGGGAAGGAAGTCCAGGATTAGTTCAGAGTCTGATCAGTAGGTACTTTTGTACTTTTGATTTTTGTACAGTCATGGCTTTTCTGTTCTGTCTTTCTTTATGTCTAAAAGCCATGTACTGTATTTGTAAATGATTGTTTTGAGGAAAAGAAAAGATAGATATTTTGTTCCGCTGCATTTGATGATTCATAGTAGCTCTGTGTTTGTTTGTTTGTTTTGTTTAAATAATTTGGAAGATTCAGTTCTGAACCAAATTCCAAAGCTAGATCCTGGTTAGTGCTTCTCTCGTCGCGGCCCGGTGCGAACGGGATCTGTCTCGTCTCGGGTCGGGTCGTGACAGAGGGAGCGTTCGCGGATGAAGAAATTGAGTTAGTAGGAGTAGTTATGGTGGCAGGAAATGTAGGTGTAGGTTGAGAGGGAGGAAAAAAGGGTAGAGTGATGGATGAGAGTGGTGTGACAGACGGTGTGGGAGGGACGGAGGGAAATAAATTTTCGTTGAAAACAACATGGCGGAAAAAGAATGTTTTGAAAGTGATGGGATCAAAACATTTGTACCCCTTTTGATTTTCGCTGTAGCCGAGAAAAATGCATGGTATAGAACACGGGGATAATTTGTGTGGGGCGAGTGGTTTGATCCAGGGGTAACACCGACATCCGAATGGATGAAGGAGAGAGTAATCAGGCGGAGTCTTATAGAGAAGGTGATACGGGGATTTGTAGGATGTATTTGATGAGGGTAATCTATTAATGAGGAACACTGCTGTGAGAACGGCGTCAGACCAAAAGTGGGACGGTAAACCGGCATCAATGAGAAGCGCACGAGCTGTGTCGAGTATGTGACGATTCTTGCGCTCGGAGACGCCATTTTGTTGAGGGGTATGAGGACAGGTAAATTGATGTGTAATGCCCCCGTTTTTGGTAAAGGATTGTAATGTAGTATTTTTGAACTCACCACCGACGTCGCTACGAATCGAGCGAACAGAGGAGTGAAGAAATTTTTCAATTTTAGTGACAAACTGAATGAGAATTATGGGAATTTCAGATTTTTGTTTGAGCAAATATAACCAGGAGTATTTTGTGTGATCATCAACAATTAATAGAAAGTAACGAAATGCATTGCTAGATAAAGTAGGGGACGGCCCCCATACATCCATATGTAGTAATTCTAAAGGAGAGCTAGATACATGGTGAGAGGGGGAGAAGGGAAGCCGGTGACTCTTTGCAAGAGCACAGGAATTACAAATAGAGCGAAGAGAGGTAACTTAAAGAGATGGAAAAGCTTTAGAAATAGCAGACATAATTTTAGCGTTGGGGTGGCCAAGACGACGATGCCAGCAGACTGCGGATCGGGAGGGAGCAGTGATTGTGTGAGCAGCAACTATGGAAGGTTGAGAAGGCACGGGATAGAGACCATTAAGGCATTGTCCGCGGAGAAGAGCTTGTTTGGTCTTCGTATCCTTAACACGAAAACCAGTTTTGTCAAAAGTGATGGAGCAGTTGTTATCATGAGTAAGTTTAGAGATGGAAATTAGACGGTGTGATAGTTTGGGAACGTGATAAAGTTGTTTGAGAAGAAGCTTACGGGAGGGTGTGGGAAGCAAGCCATTACCAACATTTTGAATTGGCAGAGAGGTGCCATTGCCGACGAAAACCTGATCACGACCAGAATATGGAGTTTGCTGGGTAATGGGAAGAGGATCTGGCGTCAAATGAGCAGATGCACCACTGTCAAGATACCAAGGTCGAGGGTCGGATTCAGCCATTAGCGCAACACTTGAATTTGTGGATGGGGAGCTGTAATTAAAATTTTCGCGGTGCCAGCAGTTCGCCGCTGAATGGCCTCTTTTTCCACAGATTTGACAGTCTCCATCGAAACGAGGAGCACGAGGAAGATTTCGAGCGACATTGTTTGGAGAGAAGCGGCCGCGTCCTTTGGAGAAGGAGGTTCTCCCGCGAGAACGTCCTCTGTTGGAATACAGAGCTACTGGATTCTCTGAGGTGGCTGTATTGGAGAAAGAAAGATCGCGAAGTGCATCAGTGGTCTGATGAACCTCTTCACTGCGGAGTAGGGAATAGATATCGTCTAGTGAAATAGGTTGAAGATAACTTCGGATCGTGGTTTTGAAGGACTGATAAGAGGGTGGTAACCCATTAAGAATGTAATGAAGCACATCTTCATTGTCGACCGAGCCGCCGGCAGCACGTATATTGTCAACGGTTGTTTTGATTGAAGCAAGATAGTCTGTCATGCTTTTGTTTTGCATAGATAGAGACTGCAGCTCATTCTTGAGTTGTATAACTCTAGAGCGGTTGGTGGAGAAAAACCGTTGCTCCAATGTCTTCCAGATGTGTGCCGAGGTCTCCAAGTTGAGAACATAGGGAAGAATCGGGGGGGAGATCGTTGAAAACAATGCTACCGACAGGTTTTGATCAATCAGTGTCCAGCTAGAGTACTGTGGAATGAGAGTTAACTGTCCAGTAGCCGTAAGCAGATGCTTCGGCGGAGAAAGGATGGTTCTGTCCAAGTAGCCGGAAAAGTTGTTTGCAGCAAACAACTTATATATGGCGGAGCGCCAGGTGGGATAATTTTCGGGGAGAAGTTGAACGTTGATGACGTTCTTAACATTGGAGAGAAGAAATTTCAGGGTAGCCGGTATAGTTATTTCCGTTGAAGAAGTTGAGGTGTCGGAAGTAATAACAGCGGCAGCGGGTGGAGTGCTGGGGACAGAGGCCGAAGAGTCAGCCATGGAGAAAGAAAGCCGCTAGGCATTTGGCTCTGATACCATGAAGAAGACATTGAGACAGAGCTTAGGCGAACTCATATCAACGAGGAAGACGATGAACAGTAAGTAATCGATTCACATGAATTAAGTTAAGACCGATTACACATATATGTAAGAGAACCGGTTATATGGGCTAAAGACTAAAATGCCCATGACCGTTACATCAAGTGTTCAGGCGACAGACGAGTGGAGAACCGGCTGCTGAGACTTGGCAGTGGTTGTTGGGCGGCTGCAGCAGTTTATCCATTACGGTTAATGATTATAGCGGTTTGGTTAATTTGGGTTCAACATCCTTGTCACAAAGGGAGGGCTAATCCCTCTGCGGAATCTAGCGAGGCCGTCCACCGGCATCGGGCTCACCCTTGCTTTGCCCCACTGAAGAGACGAGACCGTAATAGAGGGGATTTGAACCCGAGATGAGGGTTCCCCAACCATATTCGCCCACCAAAGACTCTAAACCTCGGTGGGTGCTTTTTAAAGTTTCAATCGAAATAAAAAACGAGTAGTCAGGAAATAGAGTCCAGCAGCCTGCAGCTAGCGGGTTAGGATTTTCAACGTTAATCGGCTAGTGGTGGAAACTTTTCAAGTCTACTACGTGTCTTTTAGCTACCATTATTAAGGAATATAAGTATATGACTAGCTATTATAAGATATTACTATATCATGAAAATGCAATGCGGAGAGAGAAAACATTTGCTAAGGCCTATAAAGCCACACCACCATCACTTCAATTCTTTGGTCCATTTATCTCTCTATCTTCCCTGGCAGTCTTCTTTAATCTTTCATCTGTCTCTTCAGTGGAGGAGCAATGGCCATGTTATTTGGGTTCTTTGATCTGTCGTTCTCTCTCTATCTACATCAAGATATTATCATAAAAAATGATCACGATAAGTCTCAAAGACCTTCGTTATATTTTCTGTGATTACAGCGTAATATTAGTTATTTATATTTTATATTCTTCCCAAATAGATCAAAAATATTCTGACTTTTTCCTATCTATTTCTCCTTCTCTATGATTTGAAGGGAAACTGGAGAGAAGAAGTATTTGTCTTAGAGGAAGAGCTGAGCTTGATGTACTGAGGAGAAACCGAGAAAGGGTAAGTGAATACTTTCCCTGAATTGGTCTTTCTGCTTGGTTTATTTTTGTTTCTCCTTTTTGTTTATTGGAAAGAGGAAGGGGAAGAGAAGTTAGAAAGATTATGCCTGGCTCCCTGTATGCCACACATATGGTTCAATCTAATAAGACTGGCTATTGTGGGTGGCGTGCATGGAGTTAAGCATCTCTCTCTCTCTCTCTCTCTCTCTCTCTCTCTCTCTCTCTCTCTCTCTCTCTCTCTCTCTCTCTCTCTCTCTCTCTTGTAAGTGAGAAGGTTTTGGTAGAGTGGAAGTCGAGAGGGAATACTGTAAAGGATTGCTAGCTAGGTAATGCATAATTTGTGCCTGGCTCATTGTATTCCACAAGTATATGTAAACCAATCAATTCACAAGATTTAGTTAATCTCTATATTTCAATTGAATTTTATGTGTTGGTTACTTAAATATACATTATTTACATGAGAAATATAGTGTAAGAAGCTAATCAAAACTTAATCTTAATTAGTCCTGTAACAATGTCATTATCTTATTAAAAGAGAAAAATTCTAAGTGAATTTTAAAAATTTTAATTTATTTATGCAACTCCTCTCATGCAACTAATATATGCTTTCCTGAGAGCATCAGAGAGATCATTCGTCACATTTTTGTAAACCACCTTGGAGTTAATTTGTAGTTTTAGCCTCTATCGCACTAAGGAAACTCGCCATTTGTTGCATCATCACATAGAGAAGAAGTTCATCATTGCGCAGAAGAAATCCGTCATTAGACTCTAAGTTGATCTGATTATTGTAAATAGCTGCAATGTGCTAATGTATTTGATCATTAGTTGAATCTTGTTACTATCTATGTTTGTTAGGTTTGATTATTATAAATATATGTGTTTGAATCTGATTATTCATAAGCAAAATTTGATTAAAAACTACTTGAATCAGGTTTTTACATTGGGTATAATGAGCATTTTTTGATTTTCTTTCTTTTTTGGGGGGGGGGGGATGATGAGGAGAAGTATTATAAATATGGACCATAAAGAATAAGTAAAGATTAACGCACATTAACCTCAAATTAATTTCATAATACGTATTTTCTCTTCTAATGAAGTGGAAGGCGAAGGAAAAATTATTTTCTGCGGAGGCTGGATGCAGCTTTACGTCCGGAGGCGAATCAGGTGTCACTAGGTCAATAGTACCGAGCTGTGGTACCGATCGAGTGGTACCATGTAGTAACAAGCCTTGATACGCAACAAAGGGTGATGTTGCACATTATGATTGGTCTCGAGACGGAGTTCAGCGTTCAGGGCCGAAGCCAAGAAAACAATCTTTGCCTTCCCTCTGCCTTCCTCTTTTTTTTTTTTAATTGATTCAGTTCATTCGGTCCCTTTTTCTCTTTTTTTTCACTGTAATATTATTATAATAGGCTAAATAGAGCATGGAAGTTTTCCTTAGACTTATTTTTTGTTATTAAGGAAAGTTAAAACGTGTTGAAACCAATTTGAAGAGCATTTCTCCCAGGGGGCTGAACCAGCACTTTTTTAAGGGCAAATTTTAAATAATTAAATAATAATAATAATAAGTATTATTATAATAATAAATGATTGAGTGAAAAGGTTGGAGTAGCTCTAGTGGAAGATAAGATTAGAGAGAGTCGCCCTAGATGGTTTAGTCACATAAAACGGCGGCCTTCCGATGATCCAGTTAGAAAAATAGAGGTATTACAAAGGTAGAGTCAGACCTAAAAAAATTTGATTAGAAAATATTAGATGATGTTTCTTTATTAAATTTAAACAAGAATTTGACTTTTAACATGACACAAAGGAGAAAAAGAATTCATGTAGCCAATCCCATAAAGTGGGACAAACACTTGTTGTTGTTGTTGTTGAAGAATAATAATAAATGACTGAAAATACATAAAATAATTAGCATCTCTAAAGCAAAAGAATACTAACAACTAATCAAATAATGCCTCAAATTATAGGAGAAAAATATAAGGAGATAAAAATGTGAAAGCTTGTTCTTTTGTATTAACTAATTAATCGATCCATTGGACAAAACTGTAAATTGAGGATGGGCAAACTTCTAAGAACTTTTCTAAGGTTTCGTTTGGAACGACTTTTCTATTGCTTCTTAAAGCAGCTTTATAGTATAAAAATTTTAATTTTTAAACTAAAAAATTGTTTTAAGAAGCAACCAAAAAGCTGTCTCAAACGAAACCTAAGTGAGCATTTGGCATTTGCCCACTCTTACTCTAATATAGTTTCGCTCCTAATTTTCATGGCAGCATACTGCAAGCCTTGCGAGGCACAATAATCCTCTGCAAATGATCCAACTTTGTATATGTTTATATGAGCAAGCCTTCTCAATTCTTGCAGGAAATTTCTAATATTTGCAGAAAATTGTATAGAGTTCTTCTAACCAAATCATATAAAGAGAGTTTTATGTATTCTGTGAAAGCAGGCTGTAGATTGATCCTTTCTTCCTCCAATAGATTCTTAAGGAAATGAAAATGTGTGCGATGTGAGAGCAATTTTGTGTGGAGGATAAGGAAAAAAGAATTCACTGTTTGCTCTTGGATGAAATAAGAAGACAGAAAGCTTATTTAGACTAGTAATGGAGGATTCTTCATCCAACATGTAACTACTTCCTACTAGCTCGTTTATTCTGAATATTTTTACAGTAAAATTCTTATAACTTTTTTCTGAAATACTCTAGCATGGAGGATTCTAAATGCTAATTTAATGCAACATCCAATTACTTCGTATCATCTAATTTATTTTTTAAACTTTCTGCAGCAATCTTCATATAGAAATTTTCAGAAACTTTGACAATAAATTATTCATTTTGGTTCATATTTTCAAGTGTATCTCAATTAATTTTCATGCAGTACGTGGCTTGTAATTTCAACTCCATATAAAATGTCTAATCATGTACATGCCAAATATCTTAAAATTTTAATTAAAGTTTTGAAGTTGGTTGGATCCATTGGCTTGCCTTTATCATCCTTCAATAATTTGATGTCACCTTCCGCCAAGGTTTTCTTTTATTTTATTGGATGTATAACTTTTCTGGCTTTAGAGAGCATTTGATCCTTTAAGGACCTATAGACATTCTCTTAATTAATGTGTAGGCTTCTCTGTGAGTTTTATCATAAAAAGAAAAAAGAAGATGTCTTCATTATTTTCTTCACTTCTATCACAAAAAAAGAATATATAAGTGTAATATCTTTCATCATCTCAAATTAACACTTCATGATTCTTTAAACCGAATATAAATGGATTGTTATCTGTAAAGATAAGATCATCAACATATAAGCAAATAAGCAATCTATCTTTATTTTTATACATCTACACATATTGGAGTTACTTTATATGGGTCTTGAATGTAGCTATTATATTTGAAATAAAAAACGATCATTATATTCCATGCTCTTAGTACTTGCCTTAATTAGGGCATATATATATATATTTTTTTAATTTAAAAACTTTTAATTCATTACCCTTTTTGATATATCCGACCCTAGGAGTTGCTTAGCACATACCCCCTTTTTAATAATTTCATTAAAAAGATATATTTCAAATTCATTTGATAAACAAACCAACCCTTTTATGTAATAAGATTAGTTATCAAAAAAAAAAGTTTTCATGCAAATAATATGACCAAATGCCTCATTATACTTGATGACTTTTTTTTTTTTTGCTTGTATCCTTTTTCCACAAATTATACCTTTTATATTTCAATGTTTTCCTTTGCATTTTTCTTTAATTGCACGTATAAGAGCATACATTTACAAAATTTTAAAAAATAAGAAAAATAAAATATGCAAATTCACCATTGTTTTCTTTTTCTTAGAAGTTTTTCTCTTTTTTTACTTCCTTCCAACATAAAAGTTGAAGTTCAATAAGTATGCTTTTTTTTTCTGAAGAGAATATTGATAAAACATAAAAAAAAACACTTCATATTTTACTAACAATATCTAGACATATAAAGTACATAAGGCATTAAAAATAAGGGTAAATATATCAACAACCAAGAAATGACTTCTTATTTTTTATGCAATATCATACAATCAATAGCAATTAGAAATATAATAACAAAAAGCATATGCAAATTAAGATAAATAAATATTTTAGCACTCTCAAGCCAAAAGTAAGACTTCATTTGAGATGGCTTTCTTACTGTATTCTAAAGCAATTTTTAGTATAAAAATTTTTTAATCAGAATTTTTTATACTAGAAAGTAATAAGAAAGTTGTCACAAATGAAGCCTAAATATAATGAAATAAGCAAAATTTTTATTATCAACATGTTGAACAAGAATTTGCTCTCTTACTCATCTAAATACCTTCAATAATAGGAATAAGCAACATAGGAACTTGTTGCTATCTCATATTAATTATCTAACTATTAATATTTTGAAAATTAGACCGGACAATGAACCGAAAGAAGAAGAGATTAGCGGATCGATGGTTCGACTAGGGTTGAACCGGATTATGTAATAAATACTTATTATATTTAAATATTATAATAATGACAGAATCATTTGTAAATATATAACAAAAATTGAACAAAATCATCATAATATGTAGCAATTAAAAATATAACAAATAAATTCAGCAAATTTAAAATTAAATACATTAATATTTTGAGCAACTGACCTCTTTGTAGCCATAACTTGAGAGATGAAATCAAAATTTTTCTTGAGATCTTGTAATTTATACATGCAATTGGTAATGCTTTGAAAAGTAAAATAAAAAAAAGAAATATGAGATAAGCATTATATTTGTAAACATAATAAAGAAATATAGAGTAAATAAAGAAAACTTAATAATATATTTCACTTGAAACACAACCAATTATTAAAAAATTTTAACACTTTATACTAACTAATAAAAAAAGGAAACAAATTAATGATATAAAGATGATGTTAAATATATTTCACTTTCTTAGTTCAATAGTTTAATAAGAGAAAAATAAAAGATTTTTTAAATTTGCATCATCAAATCTATTCACATAAGTTGAGTCTCTAGATCTCGCTTTACCAAAATATGCAAATCAAAAAGCATCTGATTAATCGAACTCAATTATATCGTCTCAATCTTCTTTATTCTCTAAATTACCTTCACCAACCAATAAGAATTATAAAATTAAACATTATTTTTTATTTTATTTAAATGATATATTCATATTTTGAACTTTCTGTCTTGGCTGATTGGACAATATATTTTGTTCTTCAACAACTGGCATTGCATCCTCTTTGTATATCTTATTAAGTCTTGTAAGTGAAGTTCTAACATTGTTTCATCTTCAAGTACCCAAAAATCTATAATTTCAACATAAGTGTAGTCCAGATCTTTTAAAAAGTTGAAACAATACTGAGTCTTGATTGTTAGCCGTTGATACTCCAAATAATTATAATTGCGTCTCTTTGAGTGAATCTGTTTAAAAATACTCCAATATCTTTCGCATCTTGATGAGATGATGTTTGACTTAGAATTCTTATAGCTAATTCTATAAGTTTGAAGTACTTGATCCAAATATCTTCCACCACTTATCTACATATTATCAAGTTAAAGAGCTTAGTGAGTATGTATATTTGTAAATAAAAATATAATTATATAACTATATGTTGACATTAAAAAAGAATTACCAAGTTGCATTTCTTTTGACATCATTAGTGCAATTGATTTTCTAAAGCTTTTTAAGATATCACAAAATGATCTAACCTCATTCATTACAATTGTGGGCTTAGAACAAATATCTTTATTTCCAATTAACTCAACTAGACCTTACAAAATTTATGACTTTTGATAATAATTCTCTCTATCATACTAAAAATAAGGATTGAGAAAATATGCTTCTTACCTTAATTGATTATCCTTTTCTCTTTTTTATTATAGTGGTGAAATGTTTATATGATCTCTTTATATTTGTGAACATAGCTTTAGTTGCCTTCCGTGCCCAGTATATGTCATCATATAGAAATACAAGCGACAGTTTCTCATCCAAATCAATAATACGTAACAACTAAATCAAATGGCCTGATATATTCGAAATTATAAGGTAATTTTTCCAAAACTTCAAATCCAAAATAGTTGAAACCTCCTCCTTTCCTTTGGAGGTTTTTGGATATATTTGAATATGTATAAAATTTATGATCAATACTTATAAGTCATGGTGATGCTCATGAATAGTTTTCAAAGTTAAGAAGGTCATTGCAAAATGGGTAGCTCCTGGACGTGCAATCTCTTTCCAACTTGACCTTTTTTAAGCTATGCAAGCATAAAGATATGATTATAACAAAAAATTATCACATTCGAAGCTTTCCTTAACTAGATCCTCTATGAAAGGCATGCTTCAAATTAATGTCTTTCACAACTAAGTTCATATAATGTGCAGTACAATATGACGAATAGATGTTGTTGAATCTTTCATATATAACATCCAATGCTTATATTTGAACATAGAAATCATTACTCTTACCATTAATAATAATGAAAAAAATAGTAATTCTCAATGCATTTTTTGAATGTAGAGCACATCCATTGTTCATATTTGGTTAGAAATTTGAGAGGTAAATTTGTTCTCTTTACTCATTAAATAGGTTTGAGGGACATTGATTTAGATGAGTGGTATTTTTGTTGTGTTAAAAAGATTTAGATAAAATGTAGTTAAATATGATAGCTTGTGTTAAATTCATAAGTAATAGCGATTTTACTGGTTGTTATGTAAATCCCCCATAATTAATTAATTATTATTGATTTAATTATTTTGATTGATTAATAAAAAATATTGTAATGATCATAAATTATCATAACAGGTTATCCAATTATAATTAATGTTATTACAATTTACTCTACTAATATCATAATTAATAACCAAATTATCATAACAACTTTATTTTTTTCTTATTTTGTCATTTTTATGCAAGCAAAATTAAATTAGTGATCTAAAATTATACTTAATATTAAGCAATCTTTTCTAGATTTTGACATTTGAATGCTTAGATTCATTGAATGAACTCAGTATTTAGATTAAAAAAAAAGTAATATCAAATGACAATTATATTAAGTATAGTTTCATATACTTTTTCATAATAATATATATTGTCATATTTAAAGAAAATCAAATAAAAACAAAAATAATTTATTAATGATGAAAAGTATAAAATAAAAATTAAAAACAAAAACTCTTAAAATATTAGCAGTGTGGAGCTATGTTAGCTGAAGTCAGGGTTGGAGGCTAGAGTTGAGATGACTAAAAGGTCAGGCTATATAATGGTGGCCGGCAGCAGCCAAGCTTGAAAGCAACAACAAAGGCATTAGAGGCAGTCGTATATGGAGGCATCAATAGAAGGAAAATAATAGCTTTTTGACAAACGTTTTAGCCAAAAATCACGAAAATTCATCAAATAATTCCGATTCATATTGCTGAATTTTCATTCCTTGGAAAAATTTTCTTGTTCCCCAAAAAACCTTCAAAAAAATCTAACTGATGGATTTTTGGTAGATTTTTTTTGCTGAAATAGCTTAATAGGGGAGGTTAGGAGTTTGACCAGAAGCCTCCTTGAACAAAAAATTTGATGAAAATTTATCTTGGTTGACTATTTGTTGTGTTTGGTATCGAAGTTCTGATAAAAATCTACCATCAACTTGAAGAAATCTCTTAAGAAAGTTGGATATATAACAGCTCCTTTATACTCCTTTATAGTTTAATCGTCCATCTTCATTTCACACATTATTACATTCAAACATGTGTATTTGGCCATCTCCAACCGAACATGAGAGTTTGACGTCCTCCGTAAGCTCTAACCGAACGTGAGATTCAGTGGTATTTTCACTAGATGAATAGTTTAACGTCAATATTGACGTTGCATTGTTCACAAACGGCTTTTTTTTTTTTAAATCAGGAAATTAGATTAATATATTTATTTCAAGATGTAGGTTCTTCGTTATTAAGTTGAGATCCAGCTCCAAATGCATTATTTTTTAACTATAGGTTCTTCTTTTTAAATAATTTAAAATACAATAAGTATTTCTAATTTGAATAATTAATAAATATAACTAGATTTATTTTTGAGAAAAAATTATAACTATGTAAGTATGATTAAAAATAAATATAAAAAAATATGAGAAAGAATATATTATTTTTGTGTTATGAAATGGAGTTTAGTTGGAGATGATTTACTGCATTTTAGAGTGTTACTATATTTGGAGTGAAAATGAGTTTTTCTGTGGGAGATGCCCTTAGCAGTGCAATAATAAAAATACAATTAAAATAAATAAAGTGTACCATACGATATATAAAATAACCTAATTTCATTTACATTAAAACATGAAAATTGAAAATAAAAATAAAAAATTTGTTTGTTTATCTCTCTCTCTCTTTCTTGCTCTCATCACAAAGCCCCTCTCTTATACTTATCATGATGAAGAATAATATTACTAGCATTCATACAATGTTTAGATAATTAATATTTTGATTATGATATATTTACACTTACATAAACTTATTAGGCATATGTCGACTCATTATCATTTTCTAATCTCTAGTTAGTGCATATGTATAGCTTCATCGCAATAGGATCTTTGTCCAACATCTCCTTTTATAACAATACTACGCAGCTCAATTTGATCTGTTGGTTGGGAGCTTTGGCTACCAACTAAGAAATCTTGAGTTCGAGTCTTGTAGCAAGGTGAAGTAATAATTTCAAACTATAATTTTTTTTCTATACAAAAAATTTAAAATTTGGACAAAAAGTGTTATAAATTAACTTGAATTAAATGTAGGGCTGCAAACGAACCGAGCCGAGCCGAGTATGCGAGTGTTCATGTTTGAGTTCGTTTATCATTAGCTTGTTCAAGTTCGATTCATGTTTGATTCGAGCTTTTTTGTTTGTGTTCATGTTTGGTTCGTTTAATTTAAGGGTGTTCATGTTTGGTTCATGTTTGGTTCATGTTTGATTCATTTAATGCTTATCGAGCTTTAAGCAAACAAGCTAGCCTTAACGAGCTATGTTTATGAACATATTTAACAAACAATATATTGAACAAACAAATATTAAATTTGTTCATGAACATCTTAAACAAACAATCTAACAAACATAGACAAATGTGAATGTCTTTTGTTCAGAAAATTAAATTTATAATAAAAGCAGTTATCTATTTAAAATAAAAAATATGATTAATCTATATGAATATATTCTTAAATGAAGCTTACCTATTGCATTTCTCTCAATTCGAGCTTTTATCGAGCTTTTTATCGAACTTAATGTCGAGCTTGTTCACGAACTTGAAATGATGTTGTTCGTGAACATAAATGAACCGAACACATTAGTGTTCAAGCTTGTTTATTTAATGATCGAGTATTTGAAATGTTGTTCAAGTTTGTTTATTTAGTTAGTTAAACGATCACAAACGAGCTTTAATCGAACCGAGCATCGAGTAGCTCGTCGAACGCTTGGTTCGCTTGCAATCCTAATCAAATGGATTGATTTGTTTAAGAATTGAAAGCTCTAAGGCCTCCTCCTATGGGATTTAGTTTGTCCAAAGGGGTCTTATGATAATTCTAGGGTTTTGTTATTGTCAGCTCAAACTATAAGCTATGTAGGTTGTCTAACTAAATGAAGTTAGATTATAACCTATAATGAACTAAGGATTAATGAGGAGAAATATCTTGGATCATCTCTAGAGGAATTTAGAAGATCAAGCAAAGAGTATTGGCCTAATCAAGTTCAAATAAAGAGTATTGCAATATTTTATTTTGGACTTCCTCTTTGAATAAATTGAATGGTATGTTTAGTTATCAATACCTCTTATTAAGGAGTGTGAAACCAACATTGAGCTTTTTTTAGTAGCATTTAAAAATACTTAGCCACATCCTCTCCTCAAATATACTATCAATCTTCATTATTTTCCTAATCTCTCCTATTATTTTCTTCTAACTTATGCTCCTCCACAGTATTACTTTCTCCTCCCTGCAAAATCCAAGCTTTGCTCCATTAAGAAAAATCTCAACAGTGCCACCAAAATCTTTTATTTTTTGCAAGGCAAAGCCAATTTTAAATTCTTAAAGAATGAATAATTTATACATTATTCTATTGTATTGGATTATATGTATGCCTTTGAACAAATGTTAAGATTAAGGTTTCATTTGGGATGTATTTCTTACTACTTCTTAAATATAAATTTTTAAACTAAATTGTATAGAAAGTTGCTTCAGAAAGCAATAAGAAAGTTCTTCCAGATGAAACCTAACATATTATATTACTCATATCATCAGTCATTTCTTCATCCAATAGAAAATCTAATTTATTTTTCCAAGATGAAAATCCCCTTCACATTATTTAAAAGAGGAAAAAAATAATAGCTTTACAAAATTATTCCTTGTATAATGAAGAAAGTTTATTTCTGATTTCTCCAACTTCATGGTGTGGTCATCTACATTCTGCCCTTTTTCTTTTCCAATTTCTTGTATATGAAACTCAAATTAGTTTTAATCATTGATCCAATTTAATAATATTGATGTTGCTAGATCTCAAATCCTTAATTAAAAAAAAAATGTAAAGTTTCATCAGGTGGTCAACAGCCAGCATAAATTTTGTCGAATAATCATATCATGAATACAATTTAACGGACCATATTTATGTTGAATGAGATTGGATCAAAGCATCTATGGCTAGCACTGATGCAGCACATCGAACAGAATGGCTTTTGGCTGATCTCAAGTTGGTTCGAATTGATTCAAAATCCCAACATTAACACGGGTAATTTTAGAACATAACAGCAGTCATATGGAACTATTATCTATTGTAGCCCTTCACAGCCTGCTTTGTTTGGGATAGTTTTCTTACTATTTATAAAACAGTTTTCAAATATAAATTTTTTAATTTTTTACTAAAATACTACTTTAAGAAGCAGTAAAAAAATCATCACAAATAAAACCTTAGATACACTGTTCAGATTTTAACTGAAGCCAGGTAAGAAAGCTTAGTAGCATCAATGTGGTTCAGAGAAGAGCTCCAGCTAGATTGGGGCTCTTACATGCATTCTCTTGCGGATTTACTCTGATCAACACCATACATCTTTCTGAAAACACTCTGGTTACAATTCCTTAGAACCAGAGAATGTAACTTCAAAATGCAGAAATTTACGATAGCTTGCTTGTGAAGACAGAGAATCGAAAGAAAGTACTCAAATCCATAATCAATCAGCAAAGATGGACAAAAATCAGTAGTGATATATCATCAAAAAATTTTCTTGATCGGGCGGGCATGAATCTCGAGACAAAAATTAAGTTGGAAGCTTCAAAAATTAAATCGGAAGCCATCTGAACTCTGATTTTAGCAAACTTAATGTCGAACCGAACGTCCCGGAAATACGAACTTAACGACACCAAATTCAACTCAATTCGAGCCCGAATAGGTCCAAATCGAAGACCCGAAGCACATTTGAAAGGTTCAAACTATAATTTGGATTATCGAGCGGCTCAACGAGACGAATCCAACGAGCCCGAGATCACGGAATTCCGACATCATTGAGACATTTAAATCTTCAATAAATGATCCATGATCAAGGGATTCAACATCAATCATCCATCCAAACCACTCCCAACTTGCACTTGCCCTGTGATCATGGACCATTTATTGAACATTTAAAAATCTTGGTGTCTCCTATGAATACTCCACCCTCTCTCTTTATCTGTATGCATGCTGAATTTTCGTACAAAAATAAGAAGTTAAACTTTATATTTCTCTACCACCACGAATACTCCAGGACGCAACAAGTAGGCTGATCATTTGCAAGATTATCATCCTCCAAAAAGAGAAAGAACTGGCAAACATACAGGCCGCTTACGTTAAACAAGATCATGCATCTACAAATTGAAGTGGACAGTGGCGGAACCATATGTTCTATACTTTTCGTAATATATAGATATATAATATAATTTTTTTAATAATTAATTATTTTTGTGTTATATTTTTGCCCCCTCAAAATTGAAGCCGGTTCCGCCCCTAGAAGTGGAGTTTATTAAACTGATCAAATATACTTGAAGTTCAACGTTGGTTGATGTGATGGGCCATGAAGAAATGAGCTTGTTGCCCTTCTTCTAAGATCAAATCTTCATTTGCATGAAGTCAGTAAAAGGACCAGGCTGTGTGATATTCTCAGGCTCAACATTTATCCCACCAGTCAACATTTTTACAACCAGCGACATAGAGGGATGCAACTTAAATGCCTCTTGGGTGCTCAGAAGACCAACCTTCAAAAATTTGCATGCCTCTTTGGTGTTTACATCACCAGCCAATGAGGAATCTATCATCCTCTCAATAGTGCCTCGCTCATAATGCGCCCATGTCTGCAAGACGAGAATCCCATTCCCATCCGTGGCATCTGGTTACTGTAGGCAAATTTCCAACATTTAGGCTCAGAAACCAGCTAGTGGAAATGGTTGCTTTACAGGAAAAAACCATGGCATGAGGAGCATAACTTGAATTACAAAAAAAAAAAATTCATTGTTCTTATTATTTTATTTACTTCACAACTTCGGGCTGTCATTTAGCAGAGCCTAAGGCTTAGCTTGGGACGGCTTTTTTTAATGCTTCTTAAAGCAGCTTTCTAGTAAAAAATAAAAAAATTTATACTAATAAGTTGCTTTAAGAAACGGAAAAAAAGCTATCCCAAACCAAACCTAATATAGAAGATGAAACTGATTTAACTTCACAGCATCGTTCACAAAATCAGAGTTTCAAGCTGCTCAAAAGCTTAGCCCTCTGAGCAATCAAACAAGTAGATAGAACCTTACAGAAATAATATTCAATGTGAAGACCGGAGGAGAGAAAAGAAAGGATCTGGTTACGATTAGAATAAGAAAGAGTATGCTCAGACCTCAATTCATGGCTAATACTTCCCTTTTCACAGAACCCTGCTGTTCTGTAGTGCAAGAGAACTGAATTTGTTTGTCATGGACCATAAAATAGAAGAAAAGTGACCGATTCAAACTTTAGAAAGAAGAAAGCATAACTACTGTGCATGGGTACAAAATTAATGAATTAATGAATCACACTACTCATTTTGATGCATGTTTTTAAAATCAAAAAGTAACAGCAAAAGTAACAAATAAACAGTATAGTTTAAGAAAAGCATTATTGATGAAGTTCAAAACATCTATCTTAAACAAAAAGTTACTTACTCTTTCGAGAAGAAATCGTTCTCCATATGAAAATCCTGTGTTTGCATTACACCGGCCGCTAACTATTTTCAATAGCAGAACACCATATAGCTATAAACATCCGACTTTTGTGTCACCTACCCGCGTATGGCATACTCAGGTGCCAAGTATCCTCTCAATAAAATAATAAGAAAACATAATTTTAGTAAATAAGAAATAAGCTTGATAAGCATGACACTTTTATCATTAGCAAAGCTAATAAATTAGGTAAAAATTATAAAACCACAAGAATAAAAGTATAATCTTTTTGACGCCGGAGCTATTGCTCGATTCTTTTATTATAAACTTCAGTCCTTATATTAGCCACATAATTAGATAGTTTGGTCTTTATATTTTCTTTAGGCCTATTGCCTTTTATGTATCCATTCAAATACTATAAATAAGGGCTAGTGCATATAACGGAGGAGGATTGAAAAGATTTGATTTGAGTTTAGTTTCATTTTTTTGTATCCTGAATTGTATTCAGATGGTGATTTCTTCCAAGACGTTCTTGGATCTATGCCCGAACACAGCCACTGGATCATCAACATGAATTTGTCGAGCCCCCTTCAGTTCAGTGTCAATTTCCATCATAATCATTGCACTCTAAAAGTGCATATTCCTTCTAAGATCCTAAACCAAAGTTACTGTGATAATAGAATGGCAGCAAACTATTTTGAACAGGATAGACAGAAAATCAAAAATAACTAAGAAACTGAACTCACAATGTTCCAGCAACGCCTGTGCTGATGTGGGTTGCATTAGACGGTAACAGTCTTGCAAAATCGAAATCTGATATTTTGGGAGTTAGATTCTTGTCAAGCAGGACGTTACTTGCTTTTATATCTCGATGAACGATATGTGGTTGTTGTTCCTCGTGAAGAAAAGCAAGCCCACGAGCTACACCAATGCAGATTTTAGATCTTGTTACCCAGCTAAACTGAATGTTACTGCGATTTCTGCCTAGTTTCAAATCAGAAACAAATCACTTCCTGTGATACATTATTTCAAATAGTTTTTGCAATAGAAAATTTAAATAGTTTGAAGTTACCAAGAAGAGTTTGCGCGAGACTGTGTTCTCAAGATAACTGTAGACGAGTATTCTGTGGTTTCCTTCTATGCAACATCCGTGCAACTGCACAAGGTTCTCATGTATAATGTCAGATATCGCAGTAATTTCTGTCAAGAACTCCCTAGCTCCTTGTGCTGACTCTTCTGAGAGCACCTTTATAGCAACAATGGTCCCATTCCTAAGTGTTCCCTATAGAAATAACTCAAAGCTAATTATATTATTAATCTGCATACTTGATAGTTTTATCTTATAATAACCATGTAGTACCTTGTAGACAGATCCAAAACCACCCTCACCTATTCTATTACCACGTTTGAAATCTCCAGTGGCTACTCTTAACTCCTTATATGAGTACAGCTTCACTTTTCATATACCTTAAGTCTCTTAAAGCAAAACCAAAAGATTAATTGTGAATTAAAAGCATATATGAGAAAAAACAAAACAATATGATTGACCTTTTTGTGGAATGGTATTTAAACCTCTCTCCTTTGACCTAAGTGAGGGCAATTCTAACCAACTAATCTTACATATATGCTCAAAACATAAGTATTGACTTGACAAGAGACATTTCGTTGTAAACATAGCATTCTCAACTTCACTTAGTTGCAGAGTTTGTAACCCCGAAGTAGTTTTTGTTCGGAGAACAAACCTACAGCAACTCATCACTGTCAGACTGAATACCCAATGGAAATTACTTCGGTTCATATCTCCTGCAAAAGTGTAGGACTGCATAAATTAGGCAAATATTCTGAGGAAAACACATAATGTGCAGGCTTTTGCAAGAATATGATTTGAGCGAAAAACTGCATTGTGTAATCTGACTATACTAACTGGCTACTGCAATTTCTCTTAAGCAAACTCCTTTTAAATGATGCAATGAACATGTCATGCCACCATTGTTATGTATCGTAGCTATATTTAGTTACAAATTACATGCAAAATGATGCAACAAGGAACCATCTGAGCCAGTAAATGGGACTAGAAGATTCTACAATTTTTTGACTTGGAAGCGCACTAAATGGAAACCGAACTACAAGTCAGTTAATCATTTTAGAGAACAATCGTAATTCATCCCCAAGCATGCGATGAAAGAAACGACCAGCTGCATAATATGCTTGGTAATTTAACCAGATTTGTCGTAAATATGGATTAGAAACAAATTTTTAAAGCCCCGTAATCTCAATATCAAAGCAGTTTGTCATCATAACTCCAATATCTTCCATAAGCATTTCAATTTCAACCATTACTATATATCCTTTCTTTCATTTCATCGCACTAGCACATTTTGTCTACAAATAGCCAGAGAATAGTCTTCCAATGCAACGCATTAATATTTCAATTTTTCCATTGTTGCTAGGCAACCAACACTCTCAAAAAATGAAATGTTTAAAGCTGAAAAATGAATTAGAATTCTACTTTAAAACTAAGCTTGCAGAAAATAACTAATGCACTTGTGGGCTCCGAAAATTCGGCACCGGCCTCCGCCCGCTATTTCTTTTCTTCGGGGAAGTTTTAACGGAGTAAGTTCCAGGGTAAATTTTAAGAAGATAGATGGGTTTGTAGATAAGACACTACCCAGAGATCTCACTCTCATTTTGTGAGGACTTTATGATCTGAGTTCTGGTTTTCTATAGGCGTAAGCCCCTATAGTTAATTTTCCCTCCCGATAACAAGAGAGAACTTTCGATTAAGGCTAGTTGTCAATCAAATACATAGAGATACGTGTAATCTAGCATATAGTAGCAACACAAGCATGAGATTGTGGAAATTTTTATATTTAAAATTAAAAATTTCACCATCTTGCAAGTAAAGCGGATGGTGGGGGAATGGATGATGGACCCGATAAAGATCTCATGGTTCCGTCATCCCGGGCCATCGTGGTCCCTGATCTTCTTAGTCAAAGGAGGTAGCAGACCCAACCTGACAAAAGGATCCTTGTCGGTAGCCATGGGTTACTTCATCCAACGAGAGCTTGTAGACCTGGGCTGAATGTTTGTCTAAGGGGACAAATTTGAATCCACCTTAGCTAACATAGGGCTATGTGTCATATCGATCATATCCTATTGATTCATATCTCAAAGATTTGATGTCACTAAGGAACGTTCTTCTCTGGCCATAACCGCTATCTGTGGTGCCTTTTGGTGGCAAAACTACTCAGTTCAAAGGGCCCTGGGTCATAACCATTTATCCTGCGGTGTCATTTGGCAGCAAAATGGCCGATCAGAGGACATGTACCATGTTCTTATTGGCAGAAGATTATTTGAGAATGGATCATAGTGATATTTTTAACTAGGCATTACATCTATGTGAGCTAAAGTAAATTTTAATTTGTCCACTCTAGTAAATTATTGCGGATGGTGGGTGAATTTTACTTTAAGTGGTTGGTTGGATTATTTAAGTTTAAATATCTTAGATTTTGGAATTTTTGTGTAGCTTTGAGATTCATGGGTATTTGGGTGGAGCTTGAAATATTTGGAATTATCCCCTCTAGTTGAGATCTACATTCAACGCGGGTATCATCGGGGTGTAAGGGGTTATTTCCATTTAAAACTATTTGCATTTGTGGATGAACCTTGTCAACTCTGTCGAGCTGTCGACAGATGATCGAATTTCATATGTTTTATGTCTTTATAAGTGAATTCTCATTGTTATAGGTCTTGAAGGTCTAATGTGAATGTATTAAGAAAAATATTGGTCGTCACCATCCTATATTTGTTTGATGGTTCGAATCATGTCGACTCCTATTGATCTGCATAGAAGGATCGGGTTCGAACTTGAATTCACTTATTGACCCGTGCAGCATCCCTAGATGTCACACATATACTTATAACACGCTCGTTAGGGCCCATGCAGGTGTTTGGGACATTTTGTAATTATTTGTCAAACCTTGTCAACTCCTATTTACTGTTTAGGAGGATCATGTTCAAATTTATTAATACATGTAGCATTCATAGACATCACTTGTATTCCTACACCACGCTCGTCGGGGCCCATGCGGGTTTATAATTGCATTTACCCCTTGTGTGTACCTATGTGTATACAAATTACAGTGCATGTGCGGGGGCATTTTGAGATTTTTTTAGTTGTGCAGGTAACTGTCATTTGAATGCACACAATATTCCATTTGAGAACTTGTATACGTCTTCTGTCTGCTAATACAAGCATTGCAGATCCGGTAGCGTGTAATAGCAGCTTTTGGATTGAGTTGTTTGTTGTTTTATACATGTAGACTGTCGTGCACTATTTATTATTTTCTGCAAGTGAATCATAGTGCACTAACGAATCTCCTGTTTTATTTGTTGATGATTTCATTCGCATGATACCTTTATTCGTTATCATTACTTTACATACGAGTCTTCTAGAACTGACTACAAACATTTGTATTTATTGTAGTTATTATGCATTTTTCATGTGGTTGTCACAATGGACATACAATAAACCTTCTATGACGACCCATGGAAAATTACATTTGTTATACATCATCTGCTTCTACCTGCAGACGAGATATTGTGTATATGATAGATCATGGATTCTCACCATTTGTATGACTCTTGTTATCGTTCATAAACAATTCATTAATTTGGTTAAACTGTTGTATAGAGGAGTCTTCTATAGTGGCTCGTAGGGACTTCCACATGTATTAATAAGCTTGCCTCATGAAGAATTATTATTTGCAGTTAAACTAACATGCTTGCTTGGAGTTGAACACTATTGATTGTACATATACTTCATTCACTCCAAGCTCATTGAATGCATCAAACTGTCATATTCGTTGCATGTCAAATCTCACTGTTTGTAGAGAGAAAATGATTATAGATCTTGTACCATTGCTTGCGAGCCTGCCATCACATTTCTCACTCTAATCTTTACTTACAAATGGATTTTCCTTGGGGTTCTTTATCCACTAGGGATTATTGCATGTTCATTGGGCTTGCATTTGTTATAGGCAGCATATTTATCATCTTCGTTTTCAAGTAGACTGTTACATGCTCATTTGTACACTAGTTTATGTTGATAACAATTAGAGAGGCCACCTATTCTACATCTCCCTCGCTCTGCTTGTACTCTTGCCATATTCGTTGCACATGACGGTGGACCTATAATGCACCGACACTTCTCCTCAAAGAGGCGTGCAATGTCCGATACGTATCCGACACAACACACGTCCAAAACTCCTCTGACACGTGTCGGACACGCCAAAAATGTGTCTGATTAAAAAAATATTAAATAAAAACTGGACATGTGTATCTTAAATATTTTATGATTTTTTTAAAAATATGTACCTTAAATATAAATTTGATGCTCGATGCTACCAGTTTCTACACCCACAACTTGACATATCATCTTTTTGAATCGCATTCTCAACATCGACGACCAACACCTTCAACATCGATGATAAAGGCCCTCTTAACATTGGTGCTCAATATTTACTACATAACATCAATGCCTAACTCTCGACAACATTATCATCTCCTCTCTCGATGACTAATAAATAACATCAACGTCCGACTCTCGACATCCTAATATTAATCATTTTAAGCTCAAATTCTAGTTAAATGACTTATTAGTTCTAAATTATTTTTAAAATTATACTTATTTAATTTTTATACACTATTTTTTAAATATAAAACTATATTACCGTGTCCAACCCGTGTTCGTGTCCTAAGATTTTAAATAATTGATGTGTCCCATATCTGTGTCGTGTCCGTATCGCCGTGTCCGTGTCTGTGCATCATAGCGGTGGACCCATCATCACGATCATTGCACGCTTCTTAGTATCCTCCCTTCTAGGCGATTCATTGAACATGTTGTTAATTACCCACCATTCATAAGAGACCTTTCAATCTTCATTGTTAATGATTGATTGTTAGTTAGATGTAGGGATTCTCCCTAACCCCATCAAGAATTTTGTGTGTATGAGATTTGAATGTATCTTATTTCTTAATTAGCGCTTACCGCTTGCATTCTGATTGGAATGATAGTTCCGTTGAAATTTTGATTATTCTTCAAGAAATTAAATTCTTTATCGCTTCTCAATTGATGTTCATTCGAATGCATGTCATATGATACCTTGGACTTGACTCACTCAAGTTCCTTGAGTTATCACTCAAAATGAAGTTCTTGATTGATCCCTTAGTTTATTTAAATTTAGCTTCAACTTAGATTTAATATCATAAGTTAGTACTCACTCCAATGAGTTGAATGTTACCATCCAAGCTGAATATTGTAATTTTTTCACTTATACTCAAATTGAGTCGAAGTTCTTTGCATATGAGTCCAAGTCTGAGTTCAAATTATTCGAATTTGGTTCAAGTCCCCTGCGGCCCAACTCAAGTCTTTACTTGAGTTCAAATGTCCAAGTTTTGTGTTCCAATTTGACGACGAAGCCTAGGGAACGGATCGAGGTGGCAAGCCATTTCAACGTCAATAAGCGGGATACTCGGGATCTTTGACAAAATTCAGAGCAAGGGACGCCATAATTAGAAATATCATTAATTAGGCTAACAGCCATGTTTCAATAAATAAAAAATCATCCTGATTTGTGTGTTTTCTTGATTCGTAAGCATTTTGCTTCGTTTAATGTGTTGATTTTGTTGAACATCAAAATTAGACAAATTGATAATCCATTTAGGGTATTGTCAATGTTCCTGTCACAACAACGCAGTTCGTTTCGCGATCAGATTTCATTTGAGCAATGTCGAGGCTAATTCTTCTTGAAATGCATGCAAACGCTTTTGGATCGTCTTGATTTTCGTGTGCAAGCTCAATTGAGTAAATTGACAATGTATTTAAAGTATTAACGACATTCTAAATGCACTGGCGAAGTCCGTTAGTCAATCCGACATCGTTTGGATAGCGTCGAGTGACATTTTCTTTGAAATTCGTGCTTTGCCTCGATGTTTTATTGACCCCCTCGCATGCCCCTTGATTTGTTAAATTGAATGTCATCATTATGTATTCTAAGATATTTGGGATGTTCTGAAAAATACTTCCTCTGAGGCTTCCATTGGAACTGCTTTCTTCATGCTTTTTAAAGCAGTTTTTTAGCACAAATTTTAATTTTTTAACTAAAAAAGCGCTTTAAAAAAGCAGGAAAAAAGCCGTGCGTGCCTCTTCGGAAATCCTACAGTTATAATTAATATGGGCATCACTTTTATATATATTTTAAATGATAAAGAGCTGTGGCATTGCCATAATACTGATTTTATACTGTGATCACTTAGCAGTTAACATAATAGTTAATAATCATTAAAGGCCTATTTTGGATTATATTTTAATTTTACTTTTTTTAATATATTTATTTAGTATATATATATATATATATATATATATATATATATATATATATATATATATATATATATATATATATATATATATATATATATATATATATATATACTATTATAAAAGGGGCTTGAGTTTCCACCCCTACGCAATCTTGACCTTTCATTTTATCCATTCAAAAATAATCATGACCCTTCATTATATTTATTAAAATTAAATAATATTATAAATAATTAATAAAATTATTGAATGGTTAACTCTCTCTTCATATTTTCCATTCGCCTCCCTCACCCTTCTATCGTCTACCTCTTCATATCTACGGCTTTGTAACGGCTACGCCTCTTCATGTTTGCCTCTTCATCTTCAGTTCTTCAACTTCGTATTCCTCATTACGAATTCACGTGCATTTAAGGAGGCATCTATTCGGTTCGAGCCGTTCATTTTGTTCGAACAATATAAAATCAAGCAAGACTTGCATGCGGTAGCTGGCCGAAGTCGAGCAGACGAGCGAGGCAGCGAGGGCCAGAGACTTTTATTTCTTCCTTCCTGGCTGAAATAATAGGAAGAGAATAATAGGAAGAGAGGATGGACAGGGCACGACCTTCACTTGTTTAGATATTTTTACACAACATTTGATTTTTGTAACAACCGCTTGTCGAGTTCGAACTGAAAGCCTATTCATTGGTGTCGAGTTCGATCCCATAGAAACCCCCATTTTTCTTCCAGTTTTGCCCTTCCCGTTTCTCTTACAGTTTCACACTTCCCACAACATTATTAGATGGCTGAAGTTTTGCATCTTTCCTTTTAAATCAATAATAAGTTTCTCTTATTCTTTGATTAAAATTGAAATATAGGGGAAAGCTCGTCTTTCTCTATGAATAGAAAGTGCTTTAATGTCAAATTTCTTCTTTCAAAAGTCAGGGATCATAAGCTTTATGTCTTCAATTATTCCAAAAAAAATAAAAAAATAAAAAAAATGTCTTCAATTATACTGGGTCGGCTTTTCTTCCTCAGAAAAAGCAGATAGCATTGGAAATGGCTGCTCCATGATTCATGCTCTAATCCACTGAAGCCCACAGAAGACTTCTTTCAATTCCTTCCCCACGCGAGTTCCCTTGGCCGAACAACCCTTAGAGCATCTCCAACCGAGAACTCCAAAATTTACGGCAAAATAACGCAGAACTCTAAAATGGAGTGGTGTTGCTCCAATAGAACGTCATTTTAGGTATTTTTCGGAAGTTAACGATCATCTCCCTTTCGCGCGTTTTACCGGTTGAGAGAGTAAAATGGCATGGGTGAACAGTGCGACGCCAATATTGGCGTCGCACTGTTCACCTGCAAGTAAATGGCGGAAATTTTTGCATTCGGTTGGAGCGACGGACGGACGGCATACGCTCGTTTGGCGTTTGGTTGGAGATGCCCTTAACGTCCGTGAGTTCTTTTTTTCCTAATTTATTTTTTTTTTTGGACCAGTGAAATTAAAGGTACCGTCTTTTTTTTTCTTCTTTTCCTACCTTTTTTTTTTTAATTGTCTTCTTCTTGCTATTTGGTATTGTATATTTGCATTTGATCATTTATAGATTTGTCAGATGTAAGTTGGTGCATTAAGGGCATGAGTCATGGAGTAGAGAGTTCTACTTTTTTTTCCCTCATTACATATTCTTGCATGCTAAATTTTTCGCTTTCTCGATTGAATATCCCTGTTTTATATTTTCATGATGCAGAGATTTCGGTCTAGACAATTAAAAAAAATAAAATAAAGTTTCATTTTTCTTCATTTGGAATGATATTGTTTGTCTAAATAAGTAATTGTGGTATTAATTTTGAAAGTATTGCAGTGATCATAGCTATAATAGTGATCTAGGTAGCCAACTACTTAACACCAGCCATTAGAAGCTTGCTACTTGAAGCTTTGTAAGCTAATTAAATTCTTTACTTTTTTATGAATTCAATATATGTTCAAATCAGCATGACATGTTTGAGCTAACTAACTTCAATATTTATTGGGTAATTACTTAGAATGTTGGTAAGCTATTGACTTTAGTGGTGCATTCCCCAGTGAAATAGGAAAACATACTGAACTTACAGTTTTGTAAGTTGTTGTAACCAATGCCCCAACACTCCACTAATGTTCTTTAAGAATTTGCTCAATTTGTTTAATATATTTATTTCCTGTCCGCAAGGCGCTAAATTCAAACTGATGTGTGCTTGTGTTAAAATAGAAAGAAGTTCTTTGTGGATGAGGATGCTATATATGGTGGTGATGAAGAAGGCCGTGATTTGGATTCTGGCATTTAGAATCAGTTCGTTGATTGAGGATGGAAGGTGATTTCTTTGGTAAGTAGATTTACAGCTCAATCTGGATTCTGAACATCAAAATTGCTTCATCTAAAAGAATGCAAGTTGGGTGAAGATGTAATTGTGTCCAGAGGTCTATTATTTGATATGTCACCATATACTTTCATTCTTTTGACCATGGCAATCTACATGAAGTATTTCTAGCTGTTGTTATGGAAGACTGGTGCAAGGAACCCAAATGATGCGTTTGAAAGCTAAATGTTGCAAGTTCACACTTCTCCATATATTGAGCTTTGTCAAGTTTGAATATTTTAATGGCACTATGCTTGATAAGAGTTTTCTGTTTAGCAAATTATAAGACTCCAATTATTCATGCAAAGATGTAGGAATTACTTTTCCCATTACTTGCCAGTGAATAGCTTGCAAAATATTTCCGAAATTTAGCAAAATTTATGTGTTGTCATTGATGTCTTTTTATATTATTTATGATATCATCTACTTTTTTTATGTTAAATTAATTAAGAGATGTTAAACAAAGTTTCTTAATTCTATGATATCATCGACCATGATCTCTTGCCATTAGGATATAAATTCAATAATAATATGTTCATAAACCAAAAAAGTGAAATTCAAGTACTATAATATGATTTCTTGCCATTAGAATTTGAGGAGGAAAAAATATCAAGCTCCCATGTAAAACATAGGAAATGTGTTATCTCTTATGATAATCTGTTGTAAGTTTATTTAATTATTTGCGAGCGAAGTTCACTATTTTATTTATTTTTTTCCTACAGATTAGCTTTCTTCAAAATTGCTTAGCCGTTGTTTGATTCTGATTTTTTTTGTTAAAGCCGATGATCATATATATCCAAGGCCAAGTCATTTTGTTAATAAAAATTTTATTTATTAATATTTTCTGGCTATTTTGTAGTGAAACACGCTTCTCGGCTGATTGCTTCAAACTTTTAATTTCTTTCTTATTGAGGTGAAAATTTTGGCCTATTTTAATCATAGGTTGTAGTAAGTTTCATTAAGAGTTACAATAATAAAAATTTTCTTAATTTTATTAATATGAGATATAGATTTGTAAGTAATTCATATTCATTTTATTTTTTGAACTTAGTTATGTTTATATAATATATATTTGTAGTGAATTTGATGCATCTTTTTAAGTGTGATATTGATTTCATTATTGTTATAATATTATATAACTCTATAAAAAAATAATTTTAATTTTCTTATCAAATTGTAAAAAAATAAATTATATTTTAATAAGTATTATTTCATATATCTAACTCAAAATTTTCTTAATATAATCATTATTGTAAATATTTTTACTAATAGATTTATATATAATCATTTTTAATACTTTTTTTTTTAATTTTCATTTAAGTGCACGTGCATTTTATGCTCTGTAATGCCCATTTAAATTGATAAATGCTCGACAATCAATGGGAAATCGCTTGGGAAGACATCAATGAGAGCAATAACATGTGAAAAAGAATATATTTTTAAGTTTAATTTCGAAAATGACAGTATTATTGGAATATTCATTGGGTATAGTTACATTTGCTTCTCTATTTAAAAAGAAAACTAAATTTTATGCTCGACAATGAATGGGAAATCGCTTGTGAAGACATCAATGAGAGCAATACCATGTGAAAAATAATGTTTTTAAGTTTCATTTGGAAAATGACGGTATTTACTAAATTTGATATTTATTTCAAAACATAGGAAAAGACTTGAGATTTTGTAGGATTTAAAATTATCATTTTGGTTGTTTAGCAAATTTAGATTAAATGCTGTTTAAAGTCTACTACCTAACAAATAATTAAATTTTTATTAAAAGATTTATTTTTTATGCAAATATAAACACAACTTATTTTTCTCTCTAAAAGTTTATACACAAAAAATTTAAATATTTATCCAAAGTTTTCTTGAAGGGCTATAAATTATAAAATTTATGATTATAATAATTATTGGAATATTCATTAGGTATAGTTACATTTGCTTCTCTATTTAAAAAGAAAACTAAATTTTATATATTTTTTTTATTTTTAAAATTTATATATAAATTGATGGGATAAAAGATAAAAATTTTCAAAACTAATCTCATATAAAGAGAAAAAAGTACCATATTCATTACAATCATATAAAAAAATTGTAAATGAAGTTTACTCTTAACAAATATATTATATTACCAACTTTCTTTTTAGTAATTTGATTTTAAAATTATTTGTGGCAATAAATTTATAAAATGAAATTATTTTAAATGAAATATAATGAATAAAAAAGTAATTTTTTTATCAAATTTATTAAATTAAATTAATTTATTATTTATTTATTATTAATGTTTAAAATTTTATTAATGTGCAATTAAAAAAAGAACTTATAACTTTCAAGAAAATTCTACTAAAAAAATAAATAGTTTGTTTATTAACTAATAAACATAATTTAATACCAAGATTATTCATGAATAATAGAAAATTCATGTCCTATAAAACTATTTATCTAATCGCATAAAACTTATCATAATATTATAATTTTTTTATAATAATAACTTTTTCATCTTATTAATAATAATATAATTAAAATATTTAAAATATGAATCTTATTTTTAAAAATTTTAGTCACGTGCATTTAATGCACGGACATTTTTACTAGTATATATATATATATATATATATATATATATATATATATATATATATATATATATATATATATATATATATATATATATATATATATATATTCTATATCTCAATAATTTTGTGCGCCCTAGCCGCCTCCTCTCTTTGGCGATTTTAGGGTTCCCTTTGGCCTTCTTCCGACAGCGTGCTTCCTCTCATTTTAGCTTCGATTCCTAACGATCCTTCGATCAATGGTGGTCTTTCTGGCTCTCTAGCCCTTTGCGGGGCTTTTTTCCTGGCGGGGATGTCTACATCCACTGCTTGGGGGAAGACGTCCAACCCGATAAATGGGAAAAACAAAGGTTTTTTTGAGCTTGAAGGAGATGATGCATCCAAAACTCCGACGTGATCTTTCAAAGATGTGCTTGCGGGTAACTCCATGCAAGGTGATAACGCTCCTAATTTACTCAATTTACTCTGAATGGTGTTCCGGCTGTTCTCATTTCTAATGAAGATGTTCTTAAGTTGGCTTCGCCTTTTCAATTTACCCTTGTTGGGAAATTTGCGTTACGTCGACCGAACCTTGATTCTATTCGTAGTTTTTTTGCGAATCTCAAACTTTCTAGTTTTTACTCCGTGGGACTTTTGGATTCTAGACATGTTGCGATTCAACTTTTGAACGACCTTGATTATAGCAGAATTTTTGCTAGGAGATCTTATTTTATTAGCAACTATCAAATGAGAGTTTTGAAATGGACACCGTTTTTTGATGTGCATGAAGAATCCCCCATCGTTCCAATCTGGATATCTTTCCTGAATTTAAGATTGCATTTTTTTAATCCTCAAGTGTTACATGCGCTTGGTTCTGTTTTTGGGAGACCTTTGCAAACTGACCAGGCCACTGCCTCCAGGACCCGCCCTTCTGTGGCTAGGGTTCTGGTGGAAGTGGATATTTCTAAGAAACATCCTAAAGAAGTTTGGGTTGGTTCTAAGGCATTTGGTTATTTACAAAAAGTTGAATTTGAGAAGGTTTCCAAATTTTGTTCCCATTGCAGAATCCATGGCCATGCTAATGCGGCTTGTTTTAGATTGCATCCTGAACTCAAAAAAAATTCTAATCCTTTGGTTGCGAATGTTGATTCTCCTGTTAACTCTTGTTTTGATACTATTTTGGATAAAGCAGAACCAAACGTTTTGTTGGAAAATCAGGTGGAAGATGGCACGAATCTGTTTATTCTTGAAAACAGAGATGATTTAGAGATGGTGGTAGCTGGGGATTCTCTGGGTTTCAAGGAGATATCCCCGGACATTTTTATTTATGTTGATTCTATGTTACATAAACCTATTGATGTTTCTACAGCTGACCCGAAAACTAATTTAGCCACTATCTTAGATTCTGATTCTAATGAAAATTATGAAGAAGGGGAATTTATCCCCACTGAAAAAAGAAGGGGAAAATGGTGCAAAATTTAGCAAGGGGTTCTTCCTTGCCGACGGATTATGAAGGTTCCAAAATTATGAAAAATCCTGTGGATGATTCCTATAGTAAAAACCATGAGGAGGAGATCTTTACTAAAGTCTCTAAGAAAAAAGGGAAGAAATCCAAGGAAGCTGCTTCCTCTACGCCTTTCTCTACCAAACCTCAAAATTCCTCTAAAGATTCTCATGGTTAAGTCGTTTGTTTGGAATGTTAGGGGTATTGGAGGGAAGGAGTCTATTATTAGAGTTAAAAATATTTGCAGGATTCATAATATTCATCTTTTAGTTTTAATTGAACCTTTGATTAATATGAGTAAATTGGATATGACTGCTTCTAAATTAGGTTTTTTAAATAAATTTGCTAACTGTTCCAATAAGATTTGGATCTTTTGGAACAATGTCATTAATGTGAACATTCTGAATGATTTTATTCAAGTTGTGAATGTTTCTATTTCTTTTTTTGATTTTGAATGTAATGCTTCTTTTGTTTATGCGGCTTGCTCTAGAATTGATCGTTCTGCCTTGTGGGATCAGCTTAAGTTTTTTGCTTCTAACAATTCGGGGCCGTGGTGTGTTGGAGGGGATTTCAATATTATTTCTAATACTGGAGAAAGATTGGGAGGTAATAGTCCCAATATTAATGCTATGGAGGATTTTAACTCCATGATCTCTACTTGTGATTTACAGGATATTGGTTTTTTTGGGAATGCTTATACTTGGAATAGAGGTAACTTGTGGCAAAGGCTTGATAGATTTCTTTTTAATAATGATTGGTTAGCTAAGTTCCATATGACTAATGTGGAGCATCTTAGTAAGACTGCGTCTGATCATGCCCCTTTACTGCTTTCTATTAAGGCCAATAACAGTTACATTCCAATTGCTTTTAAATTTCAAAATATGTGGTTATCTCATCATGATTTCCTTAATGTTGTTGAAAGAAATTGGCATGCTTCTATTTTCCCTGATAATAATATTTCGGGTATGACTAGGCTTTGGAATAAGCTTAGTAGGCTGAAGCAAGTTTTGAGATGGTGGAACAAACATATTTTTAAAAATTTATTCTCTAATATTAAGGTTGCTGGGGAGGAGGTGATGAAGCTTGAAAAATGCTTATTTGCTTAATCCTGATAGTTGCTTTCTTTCTGAGCTTAATAAAGAAAAGATTAATTTGTTTAAGTTACAAGATCAAGAGGAAACCTATTGGCTTCAAAAGGAGACTACTAAATTTATTGTTGAGGGTGATAGGAACACCAAGTTTTTTCATGCTTTAGCTAACAAAAAAAGAATTAGGAATCACATTTTTAAAATTACTAGTGATGATGGGAGGATCTTGGAGGAGGAGGATGCTATTCTTAATTCTGGGATTAATCACTTTAAGAATATTTTTAACAGTGGTTTCTTGCCTTCTCCTATTGTGAATCCTTATATTGTCCCTTGTTGTATTTCGGATACTGATAATTTTAATCTCACTCTTGTCCCGTCTGAGGAAGAAGTTTGGAAAATTATGCATGCTATGAACGTGGATTCGGTGGCTGGACCGGATGGTTTCACTACTAAGTTCTTTATTCATACCTGGCATATTATTAAAGGTGATATTTTGGATGCGGTGTCTGATTTTTTCTCGGGTAAGCCTTACATTAAATTTTTTTCCTCTATCAATATTGTTTTAATTCCTAAGAAGGAGGCTACTAACAACTGGAATGATTTCAGACCGATAAGTCTTTGTTCTTTTTTTAACAAGCTTAATTCTAAGATCATTGCTTCTAGACTTATTAATATCCTACCTAGAATTATTTCTCAGAATCAAACTGGTTTTGTTAAAGGTAGGAGCATTTTTGATAATATTTTGCTGGCTCAGGAAGTGACGCATGATATCAATGCTAAATTAAAGGTGATAACATTATTTTCAAATTAGATATTACTAAGGCTTATGATAATTTGTGTTGGAATTACCTTTACAAAGTTCTTTCTTTATTTGGTTTTATTCATAGTTTTATTTCCTTGATTAAAAGCAGTATTGAGCATTGTTATTTCTATATTATCATTAATGGTAAGAGTAATGGTTTTTTTAAATCCACTCAAGGTTTGCGCCAAGGAGACCCCCTTTCCCCTGCTTTATTTATTATTGCGGTTGATTATCTTTCCAGGGGATTGGAGTGTCTTTATAGAAGGCATCCTAATTTGCTTTATCACACGATGGGTGGTATCCCGATTACTCATTTGAGTTTTGCGGATGACTTTATCATTTTTGCTAATAGTTCCTTGACTAATATTAAATGTCTTTTCAAGCATTTAAACGAATTTCAAAACATGAGGGGTCTTTCGATTAATCCGAATAAAAGTACGTTTATTGTCTCTAAGTCTACTAGTATTAGTAAAATTAACGACATTAAGAGGATTTGTGGTTTTAATTTATCTACTTTGCCTATTAAATACTTAGGTATTCCTATTTTTAAAGGTAGAAAGAAAAGTTTGCTTTTTGAGGAAATGGTTAATGTGTTTCAAAACAAATTTCCAATTGGTCCACGAATTTTCTCTCGTTCGGTGGTAGACTGCTTTTAATTAAACATGTGTTAAATTCTATCCCTATCTATATTTTTCATACGCTTAACCCTTCTCCTGCTATTTGCCTTAGATTAGAAAGACTCATAAATAAGTTTTTTTGGGGAGCCAAGGATAGTAGATATTGCATTTTGTGGGCTTCTTGGTTTAAAATTTGTGGCCCTTTTGATGAAGGTGGTCTTGGGTGTAAGAGTATTTTGGATATGGTTACGGCTTTTTCTTACAAACTTTGGTTTTCCTTTCGATCTAATAGTAGTTTATGGGCTAATTTTTTGCATGCCAAGTATTGTAAAGAGAAGCATCCTATTGGCTGTATGGTTAAGAAGACTGATTCCTCTGTTTGGAAACGTTTATGTAACATTAGCTGGGCTGCAGAGCCGTTTATCCAATGGGGTTTGGGTAAAGGGGAGATTTTCTTTTGGCAAGTAATTGGTTGGGTGCGGGTTCGATTGACAGCTTACTTTCTTCTCGCACCCTTCTTTCTACTAAAGTTAGTTATTTTATTGATAATGGTAATTGGAATATTAATAAACTTTCTTATCTGTTACCTGATGTCATTTTAAATCAAATCTTGAACATCCCCTTGAATATTTGTGATGATGACCGTATTATTTTTAATTGTTCTACTGATGGTCA
Source organism: Dendrobium huoshanense (assembly GCA_016618105.1). NCBI lineage: Eukaryota > Viridiplantae > Streptophyta > Magnoliopsida > Asparagales > Orchidaceae > Dendrobium > Dendrobium huoshanense. The sequence continues at coordinate 31,872,329 of CM028350.1, read as the reverse complement.
TTTCAAAATTAAAAAGGTTTGGGATATGTTTAGAATTATGAATGAGGCTTCTACTATATATGGTAACATTTGGCACAATAATATTCCTTTAGCTTGTTCTATTTTGGCTTGGAGGTGTTTTAAAGGATTTCTTCCTGTTGATGTTAGGCTTTGGAACAAAGGTTTTTGTTTGCCGTCTAAATGCCACTGTTGTTCTGCGATTGAAAGTATTGACCATGTATTTCTTTTTGGTGATATTGCTCAAAAAGTTTGGAGATATTATGCCATGATTGTTAACAAGCCTTTTCATGTTTATACTTCTACTTCTACCTAGTCGGTGAAGTCTTTCTTAACTGAGTGGATTTCCTCGGCTAAGGGTCATGTGCTTAACTTATTGTCTATTCTTATTTTGTGGTTCTTGTGGAAAGCCCGTAATGAAGCTAAGCATAATGGGATTAAGAAGGAGGATAAGGTGATTATCTCCAACATTAATCATAAGTTGCTCCAATTATTTGCTGGTAAGCTCATATCGAGAAAAAATTTAGGCAATTGTTTTTGTTTGTGTGATAAGCTGAGTATTCCTATTAATACTGAGGATTTTATTCCTAGTTATAGAGTTGTGAGATGGTTAAAACCGTTATCTCCCTCCTTGAAGCTCAATTATGATGGTTCTGTTGATAATAACTGTGCTGGTTTTGGGGGTATAATCAGGGATTTTTCTGGCAAAGTTATGGTGGCTTATGCGGGCCCTTTAACTCCGTGTAAGGTCATTTTTACTGAGCTGATGGGCTTATACAAAGGTCTTTTTATTTGTATTAATAGAGGTTTTTTTAATATTGAGATTGAGGTGGATGCCTTAAGTGTTATTCAAATTATTAATAATGTTGAGGTGTTTCATCCTCAGTTATTTTATATCCTCAGGAAAATTTTTTGGCCCTCTCTACTATAAATTATACGATTAAGCATTTGTTTAGAGAAGGTAATGCTTGTGCTGACTTTTTGGCTAAATTTGGGAGCAGATTGGAGGAAAATAGAGAATTTGATGTGAATACTTTGTCCCATAATTTAAAAGGTTTGGTGACTCTGGATAAAATTGGTTTTCCTTATGTGCGATCTTTCTGATGTTTTGTGTGGGTTTCTTGCCCTTGGTTTAGTTTTGCTTGGTCTGCTGCCTTTTCGAGTCGTTTTCTTTGGTTTTTTCTGTTCTACTAATCCTGGTAGCGGTTGTTTTGCTTATCCCGCCTCGGGTTTGGTCAAGCCTGGGATCTGGAAGCTTTTGAATTCCTTTAGGGATTTGGATTTTACTACTATATTATTAACTTATTCCTCCTTCTTCGTGTGGAGGTTTGTTTTTGTATTTATTTTTAAGGCTTTTGGTATCTGGAATCTGGATTGGTTGTTCCAAGTCTCTGGGTGTTTACAGATTTGGTTATCCTTGTTAATTGGGTGGTGGATTGTTTTATATGGGCTGAAGAGAAGCTGTGGGGGGTTACGGTTTAACTGGAGATGGTTTAGTGCTTTCAACATTTTTTTCTATTTCAATTGGTATAATTTGATGGATTTGAGAAAGGTTAATCATCAGCAGATCGTTTTTTGTTTTCTATGGAGGAACATGGACATGTGGTGTTTTTATTCCTATAAGAGCGGCGTTAAATTCAAATTTTGTTTCAGTTTGAATTACTATGATAATGTTTCTGTTTTTTGGAGATTGTCTTGCAGGGACAGATTATTCCTTAGGTCCTTACATGACTGCAAGGTTGTTTTGGTAGGTTGCTGTTATTTCTTGTTCTTTTTTGGTTTTCAGTTTTGCAGGAAGAGGATGCTGAACGAGGACTTTAAGCTCTTCCTTTTTTGGGTGTTGTCTGCTCACAGCCCGATTACTTTTTTCTGTATTTTTTGTAATCTTAGGGAAAGGAACCACTGGCTTGTAGGTTTTGTTTTTTCCTTTTTGCTTGTAGCTCTTTCGAGCAGTAGTGAGCTGGAGGTTCCTTCTAAGGACTCTGTAACCGGTTTTTTGATATTAACACGTAGGCCCCTTTGAGGGTTTTAACTATATATATATATATATATATATATATATATATATATATATATATATATATATATATATATATATATATATATATATATATATATATATATACTATTCTAGAAATAAATTAAATTGTTTTGTCGACCTCCATATGACACGCAAAAAAAAAATGATAAGCAAAGGGCTTTGATAGTTGACGGCTACGAAAGGAGATCCAACAAGCCTCTACATTAAATTTTAAAGATTTTAGAGAATATTTTCTTGATATTTTTTTCTCCAATCAGCCCACCAATATCAACAAGAAATTATGATTAAGGAGATTTTATATGATTCACAACTCCGAGAGGAGATCCACGTTGATGTTCAAAGAGTGATTGTGCCATGTAATTTTTCCAAAATTAGAATTCCACACCTTAAAATTTTTAGGAATTGAGACTAAGAGCATATACATATATTGCTTACCTTTTGAAGGCTCCTCGCCACCTTTCTAACCCAACTGATGACCCTGTCGTGAAAGTCGACCCCTGACTAAATCTACATAGCACGTGTTTGTTCCTACAAAATATATATATATATATATATATATATATATATATATATATATATATATATATATATATATATATATATATATATATATATATATATATATATATATATATATATATATATATATATATATATATTGAATTCATTATATTTTTTAACAACACATACTTCGATGTTTGAAAGTAGGAGGACAACAATTAAGTCATAAAAAACTAGCTTGATCAAGCACAAATCTCGGTGTACATCTAAATTAGAAGTTTCTAAAACTAAATTCATGATCATTTGAACTCTAATTTCAACGAGCTTATAATCAAACTGATCGGCTCGAAGAGACAAACCCAACCACACCAAAAATGCTCTTAATTGAGTTCAAATATGCCAATATCAAGAGCTCAAAGAATAATTAAAAAAATTTAGAATATTTGGAAGGCCAACTTACCTCTAAATTTGGCATGTTTATGCTCAAATTGAGCGTCTTGACAAGATGAATCAAACGAGCCCCAATTCTGATAACATAAAGGAACCTAAATGTTGAATGAACGATTTATGACTAAGGGAATTAACACAGGCAATTTGATAGAGTATTCCATATTTTATCTATATTTATGAGACATGTCACTCTCATATATATATATATATATATATATATATATATATATATATATATATATATATATATATATATATATATATATATATATATATATATATATATATATATATATATATATATATATATATATATATATATATATATATATATATATATATATATATATATATATATATATATATATATATATATATATATATATATATATATAGGATCAAACTATTTACATGAAGGGAACCCTTGGCTAAAGATTCAAAAGTGCTCAAATCCTTAAAGAATTTCAGTGCTCCATCCAATAACCACTGCCATCAGACATTCACCAGCCAATCGCCACAATTAGACCTTCGCCACCTAGCTACCTTGTCAAACCTTTCACCGCCCAACTACCCACGTCAGGCCTTCTACCACCAGACTATTGCAATTGAATCATTGCCGCCCGACCAACACTACCAAATAGGTATCACTCAGCTACAATTGAAATGCCTTTCAACCCATATTGACTTGGCCAAATTCTCCGAACTCATATAATTTTGTCATCTCAAAGTTAAGGGAAGAGCAAACCATTTTAATCAACACTTAAATAGTGGAAGAATATCCGCTGGATTGGGCCCCATAATTTTTCCTATTTTCAGATCTTTCACATAAAAACTTTAGAGTTGATATATCATCAAAAAATTATCTTGATCGGGCACGAATCTCGAGGCAAAATCAAACCAAAAACTTAAAAATTAAATATGGGATCCTCTGAACTCCGTTTTCAGCAAACTTACAGTCAAACTGAGCGTCTCAGAAATACGAACCCAACGACATCAAATTCTACTCAATCCGAGCCCAAATGAGTCCAAATCAAGGACCCAAAGCGTTGTTGGAAAGTTCGAACAACAATTTGAGTTATCAAATGGTTTCGAAACATGACTTGCTTATACTCGATGAGACGAATCCAACGAGCCCAAGATTTACGAATTCCGACATCATTAAGACCTTCAAATATCTGACGAACGGTGCACAATCAAGGGATTCAATATCGGTCGTCTATCCAATCACTCCCCATTTATTCCTGACCTCTCACCTATTTACAAGCTATGCCACTCAAGAATATCTATAAATAGACCCCTCATTTCTCTTGAGAAGAGACCCAAGCAAGAAGAGAAGAAGAGAAGAAGAAGAGAATGATTGGAGGGAAGAAACTTTTCCACGGTCACCGTCGGAATTCTGCTCGACGCTCGAGTGACGCCGGAATTCTGTTCGACGCCCGAGTGATACTGGAATTCTTCCCAACGCCCGAGAGACGCCAGAATTCAACCTGACGCTCAAGTGAAGCAAGAATTCCGCCCGATCTCCAAGTGACGCCGGAACTCTGCCCGATGTTGTAACTGGATTTCAATCTAGAAGTGATTCACTGTAATTTGATCATCCTAAATTTCAAGGATGAGTCAGCCTATTGTATCTCAAACAAATAGAAGTGGAACGTTTTCAACTGGGCATGACCCCGTGATTTTTTTCCCTTTTTAGGATTTTCCACGTAAAAATTCTGGTGTTATTTCATTTCCTGTTTGTGTAATGGATATCCGTACAACGCTGAAACGTAAACTCTCTAACTCTATCGCCGCATTTATTCTAGCCCGCAACAAGAGTTGTTCCTGCTTTTTCATTTATCTGCTCGTGTCAGATCGATCTTCATGTAATTACCCATGCATTTTCTGATATATTCATCGACATCAGCTTCGCTTTGATCGAGAACACCACCTCTGATCTCTGCCCTATCCAGCACTGACGCCATTAAGAAAATCCTCGCCATCGACCTCCTCAATATTGCCTTTCTAAGCAAAGAATACAAGGTTCCATTGCAGGATCAGTTTCGTGGATTCCATGAAAGCAAAATCTAGCAGTTAGTAGCTGCTAAAACCTACAACAGGTCTTTGAAGTTCTTTTATGAATTCAGAATATCTACTCAAATCTTGTTTTGTTACCAGAACCATAGCTGCTGCTATTGGTGAACTTCATTAGCAAAAACTAGCCGCCACTCTTATGGGGAAAAAGTAATGCTAAATGCATTAAGAATGATAGAGTGCATGACCTGTTAATGGCATCCTCAATCGAAAAATTCATTTTTCACTTCGAAGTACAGTAACACTAAAAAAATGTAGTAACTCATCTCTGATTGAACTCATGTCATAACATCAAAAATGAATATTTTGGGTGCGTTCTTTCTCCAACAACAAAAATGGCATTTGTGAACAGTGCGACATCAATATTGGCGGCACACTGTTCACGTCGCTTGAAGGATACAGGTTTTCGCATGCGGGTGGAGCAGCTCAGGGACGGCAAAGCTAATTTAGCATTTGGAGATGACTTTAGATAAGACATCAACATAAATATCATCCATTATCATGATCTTGAATGACATCTTTTTTAAGATTATTATATTTTTAGTAAAGAGTACTCTAAAGATGTTATAATAAGATTTTTTTGAAAGTTGTTGTGAATATTATGAATATATTATTTTGTGCACATCTTTTATAGCTGAGTTTTCACACATTAATAGATCTACTTGCAAAAAGTAACTCTCCAATACAAAAATATCTGAAAATTAGTTAAAAATAACCAAAAAAAAAAAAAAAAACTAGCCAAATACAAGCATAATTAGATCTCAGAAGCAAAGAAGTAAAAAAAAAAACTACCTCAGATAGGGCCTTCTTTTATTGACATTTGGATAAAAATCTCAATTGAGATCTCAAATAACTATAATTATAATAATTCCATAGAGCCAGACAAATGGAATAGCATCATGATCACATGATGCTAAGTAATATTGTATAACTTAAAGGTCTACCAATACATAATAGACAAATATATTTAATAGTTGATTATTACATGTTAGGATGCACTGATCTTTAGCTAGATTAGATGCTGTATATAAAGAAAATTGGTAGGACATATATGATGTCACATATAGGAGACATGTTCAAAATAGAAAACAAGGTCAAGAACCGCAAATATTTACATAAAAACATCATCATCAAAATATGTAATATTGATATTAAAAAAGCAAAATAAAATACACACAAATTCTGCCATAAATGATGTGTTTCATGTTAAATTGCATAACATAAAAAATTATTGGACTATAATAACTCCAAAGGTACCAACATTAATCCCTTAACTAGACCTCAAATTAGATTAACTGATTAGAAAGCTACAGCTCATTATCATAGCTTGTATTATTATTTATTTGACTATTATCTTAAACAACACATTATTAATTTTAAAGCAAAGAAAATTTAGATAGAAAATTAAGTTTCCAACCTTCCTTTCATCTACTTAGATTAATTGATTTTACTTGTTATGTCCTGAAGTATTCGCGATGGTAGAGAAATATAAAATTTAACTTCCTAGCTTTGTACGAAAATACTCCACACAGACAGATAAACATTAGGGGTGTAACATTCATATGAAAAACTAGAGTTTTTATGTGAAACCCTTGAAAAAAGGGAAAAATCATGGGGACTTGCCCAGTTTAAATGAATCCACTAGTGTTTCTTATTGATTACAAATGAGGCCCTTCCTTGGGGGGGTCTTAGCTTGAAGTAGGAAATATACATCATACAGAGTGCATTACATGGTGGGAGTTGGAAGAATTAGTATAGACATGTTTGTTTGGTCAGCAAGACCATAGTCAGTGAGCGATGTAAGTCGGAAGGACAACAGTCTGGTGATAGAGGTCATAAAGACCGTATTCGGATGATGAAGGTCGGGGAGACCGTAGTATGAAGGTGGTGGTCGAAGAGATCGTAATCGGCGGGCAACAGAGGATGAAAGGACCGTAACGGTGGTTGGAAGGACCGTGTCGGGCAACGGTGGTCGGGGAGATCGTAATCTAAAGATGGTGGTGGAGAGACTGCGGTCAGTGGGTGGCAGAGGTTAGAAATACCGTAGTTGGGTTGGAAAGACCATAGTTGGTTTGCAATTGTTATGCTTATTAACCATTTGAGTAATGCTTAGAATAGTGGGATTAGAGGTTCCCATATATGGCACCAAACTATTACATGCTAGAATAGTCACAGCTTTAAAGGACAAAAAACTTTACGTCTTAGCTTTGCACAAGTATTCAGCATTTCAGCTCATAAATAGAGAGAACATAAATCCCATAATTTTTAACATGGAAAATTCTAAAGGGACAAACCACGTGACCGCGCCTAGTTAAAATGAATACACTAGTGTTTGAATAGATTATAAATGATTGACTCATCCTTGAATTTGAGGACAATCAGATTAAAATATTAAACTATGAGGTTGAAATCTAGCGACGAGTAGGGATTAGACGGAAGCCTGACGATGGTCGTTGGCTGGGTGTAAATTTGATGTCAATAGGTGGTTGGGCAGAAGTCTAACGACAGTTGATTGCAGGGAAGAAGTCCAATGGCGATCGGTGGCCAAGTAGTGGTCGAGGAATCTGGTGGCTAGAGAACGCAGATTTATCTTCATTCATTCTCTTCCTTGCTTGGTCCTTCTTAAATAAAGAATGAGAGACATGTTTATAGTTTTTTAGAGTGGCATAGTCAATAAAAATGAAAAAGATCAGGGACATGATGTGAGTGTTTTGAATGGACGATCGATATCGACTCCCTTGATTGTGGATCGTTTATCAAAATTTTGAGTGTCTTAATGATATCAAAATTCAGTTATCTTGGGTTTGTTGGATTCGTCTCGACAAGCCTCTCGATTTGATTATAAGCATGTCACATTTGGAAAATGTTTGATGATCCAATTTATGGTTCCATTTGGGCTCAGATTGGGTCGAATTCGGTATCGTTGGATTCATCTTTTCGAGATGTTCAGTTCAACTATAAGTTTTCTAAAATAAGAGTTTGGATAGTTTCGAATTTAATTTTGAAAGTTTCCAACTCCATTTTGTCTCTAGATTCGTGCCCAATCATGATTAATTTTTTTGGATATATCAGGTTTGTTAAACTTGTGCTCATGCAACAACATATTTGATCATTAATACACACACTTACCTATTGCTAACCTCATGTATTAGAAAAAATATTAAGAAATATATATAATTGTTTTAAAAAAATATATATTTTTTATAGTTTAAGCATTCAAATCAGACCCATAAGCCTTACAAATTTGTTTCCAATCAATTCGCCATTAGTTCGAGCACTATTAGACATCAAAATTTTACGTGTAATTTTGAGATTGTGCATGATCATATGAATTCACTATTTTTCTCGTAATATAAAAATAAATGACCCAATTTAAATATTTGAAAGCTATTATATAAATATATAATCAAGAGAAAAATAAAGAGGAGAATATTGGGGATTTTTTTGTAATAAATGAGCTTTATTACGAGTTTGTTTTGAGCATGATTGAGTTCAGTAGTTTAAGACAATATACGTAGTTCACCTTGGTCAGTTGGTTGGGAGCTTTAGCTGCCAACCAAGAGGTCTTGAGTTCGAGTCTTATATTGTGATGTATATAAATATACTTGTTGACCACTATGTAAGAAAACAAAATATTTAGTGTGTAACTTGCTTAAAGAAAAATCTCAATGAAGAACAATCCCATTTCTATTCCTTGAAAATTGAAATCATAGACATATTGGTTCATCCAATTATCTGAAGGACTTATTCCTAGGGAAGGCAACCTGATTCGAGGCAAATTGATTAAAAGCATTAAGTTCAAAGGTAACCAACTAGTCATAATCCTGATAAACTTTCTAAAGCACACTCAACCCAAGAAGTCAGTGGGTCTACTTGCCTAAATATGGAATCAAACTGCCTAAGCTAAGAAGCAACTTGCAAAACTACTTTCAAAAATAGTTTGTGACTTCAACTAGTTGGTCGGTGACATCTTCAATCGAATTTAGTTAATTATCCACATATACTTATATGTAATTCATGCAATACCTCAATTGTAATATGATGTACCTTTATATTATACATATTTCCAAAGAAATGACTTTTCATGTTGCACTCAGACCCTGTCTAAACCTATAGATAGGGGGTCAAGGTAGAGTTTTGGATACCCATATATCTTATACTGAACATGGATAATCAAAACTTAATAACCATATGAATTTGATGGAGGATGGAGGAGAGAGTTATAAGGTTCGTCAAAGGAGCCTTATTGTTTATCGTTAAAGTCATTCCAATAAAGGATATGCTTAAAAAATCTTTTGATTCAGACATTCAAAAAGAACCATCAAGTGTGAGGGTGTTAACTTTAATTTTAGTATTATAAGAAGCATATTATCAAGACAACATTAAGAAATCTACTCCCCATCTGCCGAGTTAAGAAGTGTACGCATAAGCTAATAAACTCATTCTCAAGGAAAATTGAGTAGGCAAATCTTCCAATAAAATTTTAGCTCACCCATCTTGAGTCCTACAAAGGGAAAATGGACCTTGCTAACCATGTGACCTATTTTGATTCAGCCACCTGTCTACTAGGCATAACAAAGCATTGATGGGCAGTCAATTCTTTACCACATTTAAGGAATCATCTCTCATGTTGCTCTCAAAACTTTCACTAGGGATGCTAATGGCTTTTGTTGAATTCAAAAAGTTATTATTGCCCAATTTGTCAACAAAAAGTTTTTAAGAAATTTTTAAGCGTTATTAAAGATGGACAGGAACTAACTGAGTTAATGAGAAAAATTATTGTGAGATTTTAAAAGGAAATACTTAAAAGTCTTAGAGTTGATAGTGACTCAAGTATTTTTTTTTGTCTCAAGGGCTCTAGGAGAGACCATTTAGATACGCCCTTGGCCAACATTAGCTAAGGGCATTGTCCAAGTTGCTTTAACTTGTAAATAACCATACTTATGTTGAAGAGTATAACAGTGGATCAACTGCTTCATCTTTTGACCAATAAAGAGAACTTATTATAAGGAAAAATTTGACTACTTGGTAAAGAAAATCAAAGTCAACCAATGATGTAAAGTTTGAAAAGAAGGTTGTACTTTCAACATAACCACTACTATATGATACAAAATTAGTTGGGAGAACTTGAATTAAATGATAACATGATATTATGAGAAGAAATAGGTCACCTCTTTCTAGCAAGTTCCCAACTATCACCTTCCTAAGCATATTAATGGTTAAACTTTTGGATACCATCAAGAATCAGTCCCTAGAGATCTGTTGAAGTACAATGCCTTTCTTAAGGATCATCATCTTGATATAGATAATTTATCAAATTATTTGGGGTTAGGGGTGTAAGCTTAAGTCATGACTTGTTAGATCTTAACTCATCTGCTTAATGGAAGCTCGAACTAGTGGTCATGATCATATAGCTAGCTTGTGCTTGGTTTGTGGGAAAATAGTGGGCTCAAGCTCAACTCATGAGCTCGAGCCAAGGTTATGATGGGAACTCATTATAGAGGGATGAAAGCTTACTATTGATAGAATCAATGTGAGCTAATTGAAGATTACGACGATGCGATGAGTGATGTTGGGAGAAAGCAATAATAGGAGCTCATTATAAAAGGAAGGGATGGGATGAAATAGAGAATGCAATAATGGGATTCACAATGGGAGCTCTATGGAGAAGGAAACAATGAGAGCTTAATAGAGAATGTAATGCAATGACTTATTAAGGGATCTCAATAGAGAAGGCATCAACGTGAGCTCTCTAAATAATATAGCAATGGGATTTATTGCAAGAGCTCACTGAAGAGCATACTGAGTGTACTTGTAACTTTTGAAGAAGAAAATGAGTGTGTAGCTGTAATGCAATGAGCCCCAAATTTAAGGTAGAAATTTCTTGAGCTAGCTTATGATCCAGTGAGCAGAGCTGGCAAGCCGGCCAATGAGCCTAGCTGGGTCAAACTCTAACTTGAGCTTGTATATTATAAAATATGTGATCTTATCTCGAATTTGAGCTCATGACTTAATAAGTATGATTCATGAAATCGTTAAAAATTTGAGTTCGAATTAGCTTGGCTCACTTACACCTCTAGTTGGGGGAGACTATACCTAGTTTATATTATGTACAATAAGTTTAACTTGGTTTCACACTAAAATGACTCCTTTTAAGCCACATTACATATATTTAATATTTTTTGACACATGGATTATTTAGATGTGGTGCATAGAATTAATTGTCATCTAATGAATTCAAAATTCAACATTCAACCATTTTCTTTAATATTAATTTGTCATTAGATTTATATTTTTATCATTTACTCGATAGTAGAAAAATATCGAATAAAAAGGCGCCATTTGAATAAACCAAAATTATACAATTATTTCATAAAATTTATTTAATTTTTTAAACATAAAAAATTTATTGCTCATAAAATAATACATAAAAATTTGGATTTAAAAAAAGTATGATTACAAACATAAATTTTCTTTTTCATTCATTTTGATCATCATAGCATTTAAAAAAGTAAAAAACTAAAAAAGAGACATCACATCTATTTCACAAAAAAATTTGGCTATTTATAAAATTAACATTATCCCCATTTACAATAAACCACTCAAATGTAAACATATCAACAAATTTACAATCTTTTCCTTTCATTATAAAAAAGGGAAATATATGCGCTTCTTAAAGTTTGTCCGTGGACCGCTTCGTTGGGTCGGGCTGAATACAACGTGCGATTTAAAATACTTGGCCCAATGGGTCAGAGCCCGAGCCAATAAAATGGGATCTTCGGAGTTAGGGCTGCTCGCTCGTCTTCTGTGCTTTCTTCCTTTCTCTGCTCCACTGTTCGTCGTATCCACTAACATGGAGGCTCCGAAAGGAGAGGAGTGGGGTGATTCGGGTGAAGTGTTGGGTACCAATTCTATGGAAAGAAAGAAAGACTCTCTTGAAGAGGTTCGCGCGAGACAAAGGTAAGAACTTTTTCTTTAATATTTTTGGTTGCAGTGTGATCCTTTTACTAAAAGCTTGTTCTCTTAATCTCTTATGCTTTTTTGCTTCAATCTGCTAAATTTGACTGAGTGAGTATTGTTCTTAGTTAGCCTTTCAATTGTACGGTAGTTCTGGCTGTTATGTATGTCTAGAAAAGGGTAGTGGATGAAAAAGGAAAGAGCTTCTTACAGACTAGGAAAGCGTTGTGGGTGAAGTGAAATCAAATATGTTTTTTTTTTTTCCTTTTGTGCTTTAGCTTAATAGAGAATTTGAGATGAGTGTTACGTAAGGATTTTGATCATTAAATGGAGCTTTTGGAAATTTAATTACTTGGGCATCCTCGAGACTAGTAAACTTATTGGTTCTTAGCAACTATGTATTTAGGACTTCAGTTCTTCATTATATTTGGTTTGAATTTCAGGAGTATTGGGCGAATCTGCTCGTATTTTTAATTAAGCTTAGGTTTCATGTGGATATAATGAAATTATTAAGTGGTGTTTGATTAAGCATGAAAACTTGATGTCATTGAATGTGAATTAGCAGCTACATTAGATCATGTTCATGAATGCACTTATGCTTGAATAATAGTTAGAATTCAATTCTAAAATTGTAGTAGATGTTGAAGTTTTCTAACATTTGTTGTTGTTGGACTTTCAGATGGGTTGCCATTTGGTTTATGTTTGTTGATTCAATTGTAACTTGTGGATTTCTTGTTTGGAGACTTTTTTCTGCTAACTTGCTATTATAGAATTCAGCTATTTTATCCGTGGGAGGAAGCGACCATGCTTGTCTATTGATTTTATTTTTTCTATGATAAAAATAGGAGGGTTCTTGAGTCATGCAATGGACATTATATATATATATATATATATATATATATATATATATATATATATATATATATAGACTATTTTGTTTTCTCTATGTGCTTGATTGTTGGTTGGATGTAAATTTTTTCTAACATGGTACAAGTGGTGACAATCAAATTCTAATGGAAGTCATCCCCTTGTAGCAATATATGGCTTAGATCATTACTTCGGTGATCTCGAGTTGTACTTTAATTTAATTAATGGCTTGTTTGAGTGATTGGATTTGGTCAAAACTTATACAATTTGAATTTCCTGTTACACTCAATTTCAAATTGTCATTTGATTTTCATATCTTAATTTTTTTTTTGTGAAATTTCCATTTGATGATAATTAAATTATTTTTTACGTGAATTTTATGTATTTCTAACTTTCACCTGAACTGTCGAATATTTTTATATAATTATGTTGTATGAACTGCAAATTTGAGTTTGTGCATCTTATTTTAAATCTGTATCATGAAACTCTACATCTTAATTTATCCTACACCATAGGCTTAATGGAATAGCAATAATGCGAAATAAGTGCAACTTTTTACTGCAACACTAGATCAGAAAGGAGAGGTTCAAAACAACTATAATTTTAATATTATTCTAATATGTGGCTGAATTAGCAATGTGTCAAAAACTTGGGAAAATTTTAATTGTGAGATCCTATAAATGAGCCACGAATAACCTGAATAAGAAAGGTTAGTTATCTTGGTTGTCGGTCCAATGTCCAACAGTTTCTGAGTTTCAAGCTTGATTGTTGTCTTTTATGAATTTTATTTTAAGAACCTATCACGGCTGACTTGGTTAGAAAATATTAGAAATGATAATTTTTTATTAGATTTAAATGAGAATTTAACTCTTAATAGGACAAAATGGAGAAAAAAGATTCATGTAGCCAACCCCATGTAGTGGGATAAAGTTTGATGTTGTTGTTGTTGTTTTTTTTTTTTTTTTTTGATGTTGTTGTTGTTGTAACCTAACCTCGTTGAAGAGTTTGGTGAACTGCCAAGTTTGTAATATATTTTTTCATCATATTTTGAGTTGTGTTGCTAAGCAGATTTGGTCATGATTATCTATTTAGCTTACCATTATGTTGAAACTATTAGCATGCGAATATCTAACTCCAAAGACTTTCTTAATGGTATCACTTGATTAATATATTTATGGTGCAAAATCGTATCTATATTGGTTGAAATATTGATGCAATATAAAGCAACAGTTACCCTTTGTTAGTTTCACTCAAGCAGTTCTGGAACATCATTTAGTTAAGCCTCGCATTGTTTGTAAAAAAAATGGGGAAAATGTTTCTTTCTACCATCGTTACATAGATGAGTATGACAAATGTGTGTTGGCAAATCAGAATCAGGGCATGTTTATGATATAAGATATCCATAAATTTCTTCCTTAGTTTCCTTTTTAGCTATCTTCTATGTTACATTGATATTTGTCGAATTCAAAAGATTGTAGAGGAAAAAGCTTAAAATTTATTCAACATGATCCCTATTTATAGTCTATAAAAGATGCTTTAATAAGAAACAAAAACTACACAATGAGTAATACAATCCTTCCTAATTATGGTATCTAACTAAGGAAGGCTCATAATGTGAGGGAGCTTCCCTCGGATTGCTATTTGTAGCCGTGGGATTAATCCGGGATTGAGTGGCTGGGATTTAACACTCCTCAAGCTGAGAATATAGATTTGTTATTCCCAGCTTGACAATCATTCTGAGAAAGACAGAGCTGTCCAATCCTTTGGTAAGTATATCTGCAAGTTGATCTTTTGATGGTACATGTTTGACACATGCTAGACCACTGTCTAATTTTTTCTTAATAACATGTCTGTCCACTTCTATGTGCTTAGTCCTGTCATTGGACTGAATTGTGAGCTATGTTGATTGTTGATTGTTGATTTGTTATCACAAAGCAACTTATGTGCTTGGTCTGTCATGTTGGATTGGATTGTGAGCTATGTTGATTGTTGATTTGTTGTCACAGTGCAACCTATGTGCTTGGTCCTGTCATGTTGGACTGGATTGTGAGCTATGTTGATTGTTGATTTGTTATCACAGTGCAACATTATGGGTTCGTCCCACTTGATCCTTAGATCTTCTAGATTCATCTTGATTTATAGTACCTCATATATTCTTAAGGATATAGCCCTATATTCTGCTTCTGCACTAGTTCTTGCCACCACATTCTGTTTCTTGCTTCTCCATCTAACTAGGCTTCCTCCAAGGAATGTGCAATACCTAGAAGTAGATCTTATGTCTACTGGTGATCTTGCATAATCAACATCAGTGTTTGCCTCTAGTGTTATTCTGTGGTCTCTTCTAAAGAGAATTTGTTTCCCTAGGTTACCCTTAAGGTAGTGTAGTATTTTGTCAACTGCTTGCATATAAGTATGTTTTGGATTTTGCATAAACTGACTGACCATACTTACAACAAATGCTCTATATGGTCCAGTGTGGGAAAGGTAGATCAATTTTCCCACAAGTCTCTGGTAAGCCCCTTTATCTACATCTAGATCTTCTTTTGCTTCTCCCAATTTGAGATTCGGTTCTACTGATGTTGGTGCTGGCTTACATGCTAGTTTTTTTGTTTCTTTTAGAAGATTTTTAATGTACTTTTGTTGTGAGATGAAGATTCCTTTTCTGGAATGAGCTACTTCCATTCCAAGAAAGTATTTTAGCCTACCAAGTTATTTGATATCAAAGTACTTGGTAAGATTTTTCATTAGACTTTCTTTCTCCTTTTCATCATCCACATAAAATAATAGTATTGTGACTTTTCCTGAGTCTGTATTTAAAGAAGAGAATATGATCCCGTTGACTCTATCGATACCCGTTAAAAAGCATAAATTTTGAGAATCTTCCAAACCAAGAGTTGTTTTAGTTTATCAATATATTCTTTATTGAATTCTTGGAAGCTGGACTATGTTTGAGTTGAGTTGACTTGTTGTATTATGGGCATGTGATGTGCTTCTTGTTTCTTCTTTTTAATTCCACTCCTTACTTGGGGGTTTACCATATATTTTCTAGCAAATTTCCTTTGTGTGTCTTGACTTCTTGCAATAACTGCACAAAAGTAAGTATTTGTCTTTATATTTTGAGGAGTCTCTACCTTTCTCCTTCCACGGAGCTTCTTTGGTCATCATTGTTGAGCTCTCAACAGCTTTTGACTCCAACATTACACTTTGTCAGCTTTCTTCAGCACAGATGAGAGCAATGGTTTCATTTAGTGATGGTGTTTCCTCTTTGTCGAGGATCTGTACTCTTACTTGATCAAATTTTGTATTTAGTCTTGCAAGAAAATCATAAATTCTATCTTTTTCAATAAAATTTTTTATAATAACAGCATCTTCTAGACATTTGGTATCGATGCATTTGTAGTGATTGAGTTCTTGTTATAGGTTTTGTAGAAGAGTTGCATACACCGTCACAGTCTTACTTCCTTGTTTTGTGCTTCATACTTTGATTTTTATTTCAAAGATTTGGGCAGCATCCCGAGCTTTTGAAAACATTTGTCTGGCGGTATCCCATATGTTTTTTGCAGTGGAAAGGAACATAAATGTATCGCTAATTTCTGGAGTCATGGAATTCCACAACCATGACATAATCATGGAGTCCACTTCATCCTATGCCCTAAAATTAGGATATCCTCCTTTTAGTCTGCCTCCGAAAAAGTGGTTTATTTTCCCTTTTTCTTTTTAGGTAGGTCTTTACAAATTGAGACCACTTTAGATAGTTCTTCCCGTTTAGGCGATATGAAGGTTGGATGCTTTGGAGATCATCTCGTTCTTAGCATATCATAGAATCTTCTATTTGATCAAAGCTCTGAGTTGAATTTTCTTCAGACATTGTGGTGTTATAACAACAATAAAGGCTGATTTGATTATATTAGTAATAAGGGTTGATTTGGTTACATCAGCAATAAAGGTTGATATTGTGTCTTAATCAGGTCTCAAATCTGATTTAAGATTTCTTGCTGCTGTCGGCCCGTCCCAGATAACCAAGAAGGTCGTCTCTGCGGATCCGAGTGGAATAGGGAAATTGGAAGGAACTTCCGATCGAATCGTCCGAGCGAGTGTTCGGGCAAACATCTTCTCCTGGCTTCTTCCGAGTGTCCGAGCAGAATAGGGAAATCGACATCTTCTCCTGGCTTCTTCAGAGCGTCCGAGCGGAATCGGAAGGAGCTTCTAACATCTTCTCCTGGCTTCTTCCGAGCGTCCAAGCGAACCTCTTCGAGCGGCTTCTTCCTGCCTTCCGACGTCCAAGCGAATGTCTTCCTCCGAGTGGCTCCTTCCTAGGCTCGTCTGAGATATACGGCAGGGCGATCGAGAGTCAAGCGGCCCCTTCTTGCGTTTAGAGGCAAGATCGAGGCTTCGACTTCGTCTTCCACTAGGCTTCGTCTGCTCCGGTAAGACTTCTTCAGCTTGCTCGTCTTCCGATGGCTTCCTCTCTATTTTGCTCGTGGCTCTGATACCATGTTGAATTCAGAAGATTTGAGAGGGAAAAGCTTAAAACTTTATTTAATATGATCCCTATTTATAGTCTATACAAGATGCTTAAATAAAGAAACAAATAACTACACAATAAAGAGTAATACAATCCTTCTTGATTTTGCTGTCTAACTAAGGAAGGCTCATAACATGAGGGAGCTTACCACGGATCGCTATTTGCAGTGGGATTAATCCAGGTTTGAGGGGTTAGGATTTAACAATATCTTATTGCTTATGCATGTTACTTAAACCTCCAACACAACTATCTTTCTATAAGGATTCCCTTAAAATTTTTGTTTCCGTTAGTATGAATCCCTTGTTTTTTGTCTCTTATACTTTGATGAACATTTTAAAAATTGGATAGATTATAAATCTGTGGAATACCAGTCCCTAGAGCAACTGATCTAATCATTCTAGCCAGCCAATTAATGATGTTTACATTTAGCTTGACATCATTAGCATTTATTTATTTTACATAACATTAAAGTTTAAAAATGTGAGACCTAATATAGACGAGGATAGTGAGAAGGAACAAGTTGGGAATTTGGTGGATGATACTCGGAGGAGAGAGAAGAAAACTAGATACCGTTCGAAAAAGGAGATCATGTGAATGTCTTGCTTTTAATATAACAGTTTAAATAATACCTGTTAACGGCGAATGGCGCACCATGGCGCAAATGTCCATTTGGAGCCATGGCGCATAGCGCACGGCGCGACGCGCGCTATTTTGAACATGGCGCAAGCTATATAAGAAATATAAAATAATAAGCATGAATTTGAAATATTATTAAAAATGAAAGACAAGCTATCATAATAATAAAAGACAACCATAACATATATATAAGTTCGACTAAATAACATCCAAATATCTCATAATTCAAATATTACAATCTTTTTTTAAAAGAGCAAATATGAATTTAATCTACTCTTCTTGGGAATCATCATCATCAACAAATGTTAAAAAAACTTCATTATCTTCTTCAACATTGTCTCATACTTCATAATCCTCTTCATCACCCTTCTCATCATCATTCTCAATAGCAACATCATGCCTAATTGAAGATTCTTTCTCTTTCCCTTTAGATCTTTCCCGAATATTATAGCTTTTATCATAAACACCAGTAGTTTTAGCAACACTTGTCCAAGTTAAATCTTCCTCTCCAGCAATAAAGTCATTTTCTTCATCAGACTCATCATCTAATTTTCCTGTTAGCCATTCATTTGCATCATCTATCTCAGTCAAAAAAATATGATCAATGACATCACGATGATTGAATCTTCGAATCAGTGCTCTATTATATTTCACATAAACTAAATCCTTTAAGCGACCATGATCCAATTTGCTTCTTCGTTTGCTATGAAGCTGCAATTAAAATATTATTATATTACTATATTATGAACATATATAACAAATCAACACATACATTGTAAAATACTTACATGTTAAAAAATACTCCAATTGCGTTCGCATCCAGATGAACTACATGTTAAACTTAGGACTTTGATAGCAAAGCTTTATAAATTGGGAGCTCCTTGTCCATATGTCAACCACCAATCAGCCGGAAGAAATGAATTTTTTTTTTCATTATTATATAACAAATCATTCTTAATTTTTTTGTAAATAATGATACCTGAAGATCGGGTAGTTCTTTGTCTTACAACTGGAGGAATACCAAAAAGTCCTTCACCCCTAATGTATAAACCATACCTGTTAACGGCGAATGGCGCACAATGGCGCAAAGGTCCATTTGGAGCCATGGCGCATAGCGCACGGCGCGGCGCGCGCTATTTTGAACATGACGCAAGATATATAAAAAATATAAAATAATAAGCATGAATATGAAATATTATTAAAAATGAAAGACAAGCTATCATAATAATAAAAGACAACCATGACATATACAAGTTCGACTAAGTAACATCCAAATATCTCATAATTTAAATATTACAATATTTTTTAAAAAGATCAAATATGAATTTAATTTACTCTTCTTGGGAATCATCATCATCAGCAAATGTTAAAAAAGCTTCATTATCTTCTTCAACATTGTCTCCTACTTCATAATCCTCTTCATCACCCTCCTCATCATCATTCTCAATAGCAACATCATGCCTAATTGAAGATTCTTTCTCTTTCCCTTTAGATCTTTCCCTAATATTATAGCTTTTATCATAAACACCAGTAACTTTAGCAACACTTGTCCAAGTTAAATCTTCCTCTCCAGCAATAAAGTCATTTTCTTCATCAGACTCATCATCTAATTTTCCTGTTAGCCATTCATTTGCATCATCTATCTCAGACAAAGAAATAGGATCAATGACATCACGATGATTGAATCTCCGAATCAGTGCTCTATTATATTTCACATAAACTAAATCCTTTAGGCGACCATGATCCAATTTGCTTCTTCGTTTACTATGAAGCTGCAATTAAAATATTATTACATTACTATATTATGAACATATATAAAAAATCAACACATACATTGTAAAATACTTACATGTTCAAAAATACTCCAATTGCGTTCGCATCCAGATGAACTACATGTTAAACTTAGGACTTTGATAGCAAAGCTTTGTAAATTGGGAGCTCCTTGTCCATATGCCAACCACCAATCAGCTGGAAGAAATGATTTTTTTTTTCAATATTATATAACAAATCAGTCTTAATTTTTTTGTAAATAATGATATCTGGAGATCGGGTAGTTCTTTGTCTTACAGCTGGAGGAATACCAAAAAGTCCTTCACCCCTAATGTATAAACTTAATTCATTACTGATTTTATCTTCTTCAGCTACATCTTGAGATAATCTTCCAATACATTGATAAAGACCATCAGCTATTTCCTTATCCTTGGCAATATCAGGGTTATTGAAGAAATATTCAGGATTTAAAAAATGTCCCGCTGCATGTAGAGGCCGATGTAATTGCACTTCCCATCTTCTATCAATCATTTTAAAAATTTGATCATACTTATCACTGTTATTGAAGCTTGCAGCAATTGCCTCTTTTGCTCTATCCATTGCTTCATATATGTAAGCCATTGGGGGCTTCTTCTCTCCATCAACCAATCTAAGAACCTTTAATAAAGGACCAGCTATTTTTAAGGCATATACTATAGTGTTCCAAAATGATTGCTGTAAGATTGTATGTTGAGATTGTTTTGTTTTAGCCTCTTTCGCATAAGGACCCAAGATAAATTCCTCACAAGTGAACATTTTCTTCAAGTTCAGTTGTTGTTGATGAAAACGTTGTAAAGTTAAGAAAGCTGTTGCAAAGCGAGTCTTTGCGGGTTTGACTAGTGCTCTTTGATTTGTGCACCTTCTCATTAACTCAAGTAAGCGAGGCCTAGAATATATAAAACTGTGTACTGACACTGCTTTCTCAAAGCATCGTCTTAGCTTTTGAATTTTGAAAATGTCCTCCATTAATAAATCCAAACAGTGAGCAGCACAAGGAGTCCAATAAATGTGAGGATATTTGTCCATCAATAATTTTCCTGTTATGTCATTATAATTTAAGTTAAGATGTACACAAATTCTTCATGAAATAACATAACTTTAGAATAAAAGTTGTGACAAACCTGCAAGAATATTTTCGGATGCATTATCAGTGACTACTTGGATCACATTATGTGGTCCAATAACCTCGATATACTTGCAAAAAAGTTCAAACATTTTCACAGCATTCTTGGAGAAAGAACTAGCATCAATTGATTCTATGAACGCACTACCTCTTGGACAATTAACAAGAAAATTGATTAAGCTTTTCCCATTCCTTGACGTCCATTCATCTGCCATTAGAGAACAACCATATCGTACACAATTTTCTTGATGGCGTCGCAATAGCTCATGTGTATGTCCAACCTCTTTCTTCAAACAAGTAACTCGTACCTCATGATAACTAGGAGGTTTCATTCCAGGTCCAAACTGCCCAAGTGCCTCCACCATAGCAGGGAAACTATCATAGTTCACAGCATTAAATGGAATCCCAGCATCATACATCCATCTACTGAACACTTGAACAACCCTTCCCCTCATTTCCTTTTTAGCTGCATCCATTTCTTTGTTAAACTGACCTTTTCTATGTTTTACTACATCTTCCGGATTTGGTGTAAGGAAAGTATCTAATGGACCTTTAGGTCGTGATGTTTTGAAGATAGATGTAGATGTTGATCCTTGACTAGATGTGTTAGATTTATTTGTCCGCAATATTTTAGATGGTTTAGCAACTAAAATATCATCTGTCATCACATCAAAGTCTTCTTCTTCTTCTTCAGCAAGGTTGACATTTGAAATGTCATTAAACTGTTCCTTTAAATCTTTTTTTTTTCAACATGGATGCCTTAATTTCAGACTTCACATGCTCGGGACAGTTAGAGCAAGACCTTGCATTCCTAAAACCCCCAACGAGGTGTTGTTTGTGGCGTGTAATTCCTCCTTTTGTTATTTTACCACAAAAAATGCATGTCACACTGTTGTTATCGGATTCATTTGTTAGTATAGCATATTTCCATGCTGGATCTTTTTTTAAAGATTGAACTGAATCTGACATTTTATGATCACCTAAAACAAACAAATTTAGATAAAAGAAATATAATATTGTCCAAGAAACATAATATGGGGGCTGCCGGGGGTCCAAGGGGGCGCTGCCCCTTGGCGGGGTTCGACCTGCCCGATCAGGTCGCGGGGTCAAGGGGCAGCGCCCTTGCGGGGGTTTCAGGGGGCAGCGCCCCCGGAACAAAATTTATTTGTAAGAGGAATTTTAAAGTTCGTTTGTATGGAAATTAGGAAGCGATACCGAGCTGTACCGAGCGGTACAGAGCATGTAACTAGTTGTACCGAGCTGTACCGAGCATTTACATAGCAATACCGAGCGGTATCATGCATGTACTTAGCAATACCGAGTGTGTACCGAGCGTGTACCTAGTTGTACCGAGCTGGTACCTAGTTGTACCGAGCTGGTACCTAGTTGTACCGAGCTGGTACCTAGTTGTACCGAGCTGGTACCTAGTTGTACCGAGCTGGTACCTAGTTGTACCGAGCTGGTACCTAGTTGTACCGAGCTGGTACCTAGTTGTACCGAGCTGGTACCTAGTTGTACCGAGCTTGTACCTAGTTGTACTGAGCTTGTACCTAGTTGTACCGAGCTTGTACCTAGTTGTACCGAGCTTGTACCTAGCGGTACCGAGTGGTATCTAGCATATACATAGCTGTACCGAGCATTTACTTAGCGGTACCGAGTATACCTCTTAAGTTGTAAATTCTTGTAAGAAATAGCCGTGCAAAACAACAGAGCTGTGCGGAACAGTTGGAGGTTGCAAATCAGAGTCAGCTGGCAAGATTTTTTATTGGAACAGACGAAGGAGGGGGCGGATTTGGCAGAAGCACTGCTCTACGAGACGATTCGGCGGAAACAACGACTTCAACTTCTGGACAGATTCGGCTGGATTCGACGGAAGTAGCGAATGCAGCAAATAAAAAACAAAAAACCTTCGACTTCGGGATAGATTCAGCGACCTCGACTTAGGGACTGCGGGATGTGTTCGGCGGATGCAGCAAACAGAAAATCTTTCGTGAAATTAGGGCAATGAATAGTCGTTTATCTTAAAATATATATATATTTTTAAATATAAAAAACATTCATAAGTTTACGGAAATTTAAAAACAATTTGGCGCGCTATTTTGCGCCGTGCGCAATGCGCCATGGCTCACATGTGGCGCAAATAGCGCGCGCTATTTTAAACACATGCGCCTCGCCATGAACATGGCGCCGTAGGTGCGCCGCGCCGCGCCGTGCGCCATGGCGCGCGCTATTTTGCGCCATTGACAGCTATGGTATAAACTTAATTCATTACTGATTTTATCTTCTTCAGCTACATCTTGAAATAATCTTCCAATACATTGATAAAGATCATCAGCTATTTCCTTATCCTTGGCAATATCAGGGTTATTGAAGAAATATTTAGGATTTAAAAAATGTCCTGCTGCATGTAGAAGCCGATGTAATTGCACTTCCCATCTTATATCAATCATTTTAAAAATTTGATCATACTTATCACTATTATTGAAGCTTGCAGTAATTGCCTCTTTTGCTCTATCCATTGCTTCATATATGTAAGCCATTGGGGGCTTCTTCTCTCCGTCAACCAATCTAAGAACCTTTAATAAAGGACCAGCTATTTTTTAAACAAAGCCACTTCATTTTGTTCTTAAAGAAAGCTTCAATATCTAAACAATTGTGGCATCTGGTGCTTTGAACCATTTGACAAGTGGTCGATACATAGTAAGCGTTGGAGATATAGTTGTGCAAGAAAATGACAGGGGATTGGCTCATTGAGTTTGCTTGGGTTCAAGAGTGAAGTGTTTGATTTGAAACAATCAGAGTGGAGGATTTCATTCCACAAATATGGAGTATCCAAGAGGGTCGGCTGTGTAAATTTCTCTTCTAGTTGCTCGGACGCTATGCTACTTCATCCATATTAAGCAACTAAAAGGTGTGCAGTGGCATTAATCAGATATAAAGGTTTCTCTTTGTTGTGTGGATGTGGGAATTTGTGAGAAAAGAGATAGTGGTGAGGTCTTTATGATAACTTTCGTCTACTGGCAATCTATGATATTGACAAGGCTGTCAACTTTATCCTTCATTGAGGGAGAGCTTGAAAGAGCGGGGTTCAGCCTAAAGAAGGGGCTTTGTTGTATAACTTGCCTTTGGCTGTACAACCACTCCTTCAACCAATTCTGAAGTTCCAGTTTGGTATGCTTTTTGGTTGAACGAGGTACATGAGAAGTATGCTTATAAAATTGTGATTTTCATGTGGAATGGTGTTGCAAATATAGTTCAAGGAAAATCATAATCAAATTTTTTTGGGTGTGGCAGTATCTTTTAAAAACAATCCAGTGAAACATGTTTTACCAACTTTATTCTTACTATATATAGCTCAACAGCAGTCTATTGCTACTTTTGTAGGCTGCCTTACAGTCGAGATGTGTTGAGCTATAGCCTATCATAGTTTCATGTGTGGCATGACCTTAGCAAGCTATTTTTAATTGCTTGAGAGGGTCATCATTTTGATTCAGGCATATCAAAGAATTCTTTTTTTAGTGTTGTTCACCACCACCCTTACCCTTACCCTCCATCCTCACCTAGTAGACCTTCTTGGAAACTAAGGCTTCGTTTGAGACAGTTTTCATACTACTTTTTAAAACAGTTTTTTAGTGCAGAAATTTCAAATTCAAGAAATTTTGAAATTTTTGTACTGAAAATTTGTTTAAGAAAGCAAGAAGAAAGCCATCCAAAATAAAGCCTAAATTAGAATTGCTTCTACACAGCTTCATCATTACCTCTTGGTTGGTTCCGGAGCCAGAAGCTTTGACAGCTCCTTTACTGCAATATTCGGTTCCAAAGCTTTTCCATTTTGAATACATTAATGCCAATTTCCATTATTCCCTAACTAACTACATCCCTTGAGGTAAGTTCTCAGAGAACACTTACGTAATTAATAACCTCATTGTGACAGAAATAAAAGGTTTATTATTTCACCCAATATTTCTTGCAAAAGCATGTTTCAAAGGTACATTATCATCTGTTAACTGCCTTATTGTAGCTATTTGGGTTAACTTCCTTTTCACTTTATGAGTGCTATAATGTTTTAGAGCTTCATTTGGTGCTGTTAAATTCAGAGAATTAGAGGGAAGACTTAATTTTATTATACAAAATTATCCCTATTTATAGATCTATAAAAGATGTCTTAATAAAGAAATAAATTACTATAGAATCCTTTCTAAATCAGTCACCCAAATATGGAAGGAAATTGGCGTGATCCAGGTGAGCCTCCCACAAATTCTTATCATGGCCGTGGGATCAAGTGTTGAGGGACAACTGAGATTTAATAGAGAGCGGCATGATCCAAGTGAGCCTCCAATAGATTCCCATCCTAGTTATGAGATAAGTGTCAAGGGATGACGAGGATTTTAACACTCTCTCTCAAGCTAAGGATTACAGATTTGTCATTCCCAGCCGCAATTAGTCCCCAAAAAATAAAGTTATCAAGTCCCTTGGTGCACCATCAAGTCCTCCATTTGTTCAAAACTTTGGGAGAAATTAGCTTCAGACATTATGGCAACGACAAATGATAGTGATGAAGGTTACATCAATCAAGCTTGTAAGGTGCGGGGCAACAATGAAGGCTGCGTTGAACAGTAGCCCTCAAGATACCAGAAATGGCAATAAAGACTGGTGGTGGGACAAGAGGGAAAGTGGATTAATTATCCTTCGGGTCCGTCACCCTCTTGTTTCTCAAGGGAAGACCGACAATGAAGGCACGATAGTAAAATAAGGAATTTTTTTTTTTAAAGTTGTGGCAAGCTTCAAGGATAGGAGTAGAAACACACGTCTCAAGCGACTCAGCACTCAGAACACAAATCTCCTCCTTCCCAGGTCATCCGACTCTACTGAGTTTGATCAACCAGTGCAGGTGCACGCAAGGCCTCTGATTCCTTTGGTCTGATCCTAGGAGGGAGCGTAGGTCTTGCAATCTTGCTTGTCCTTGCCCCCTCATGAAAGAGAACTCTCGGCTCTTTCCAGAAACACACTGGAGGTCCTTTGCTCGCTTATGCTCGTTCGACTCTGGACGTCGCATGCAAGAGAAGTCCTCCAGCTCGATCTCTCCTCGGTTTTGGATGCACGAAGGTCCTCAAAATTCCAATAATGAAGGCATGTGGTGTGAACCTATATTTCTTATAATTCCGGCAAGGAAGGCCGGTAGAAGGACCAGTATTTCTTAGAATTCCAATAATGAAGGCCGGTAACGAGAACCTGTATTCCTTAAAATTCCGGCAATGAAGACAGGTGGAAGGACCAATATTCCTCAGAAAGGTCGGTGGTGGGAATCTGTATTCCTCATAATTCCAGCAATGAAGGCTAGTGGTGAGAACTTGTATTCCTCAGAATTTTGGCAATGAAGGCCAGTGGTTGGATCATGTATTCGTCGGAATTCTGGCAATGAATGCTAGTGGTGATAACATGCGGCGGAGTGCATTCCGGCAGGATTTGACGTAGATGCATAGGATGTGAGAAATTTTGGGGGCCATAGGAATGAGACAAAAGCTGTCTAAACACACGCACCCGCTCAGTCTAGACACACGGTTTCTCGTCCCGTGCAGTCGCACGATCTCTTGTCCAGATGTAAGCACTTGCTTAGCTCCTCTTGATTCTGCCCCTGCACACGCAAGAGGAGGCTACCACGTGTTACAAGCTTCAGGGGTGCACGATCCCGCTTGGTTTCGTCGCCCTAGACACAAACACAGAATTTTCTGGTTGCACGCCTCTCTTGTCCTGTTCGGTCGCACGCGAGAGCACGAGACATTCTTCTCTCTCAATTGAATGCAAAGACCGCAGGGTTCTCACTCGACTCCTCCAGATGAGATGCACGAGATGTTCACCTCTCTCGATCAAACATAGAGAGCGCAAGATTAGGGGTGTCAATTTTGGGTCACGGGTCCAGTTCGTGTCGAACTCGGAACTGACCTGACACTATTCAGGTCAACCTGAATCCGACCCATTTTTGCAAACGGGTCAATTTTTCAAACCGACCCGCTTTGGGTTTGGGTCAACCTGAACTTGACTTGAAAATTGACTTGTTGTTCAACTTCGCTCGTTGGTCGCTGTGACGGGAGTTCATTCACTGGATCAGTGGATCGTAAGTTACAACATTTTGATTGCAACGACAGGAGTTCGCTCGCAATGAAGAAGTCTTCGGCTAGCCCAACTCTTTCGTTCATGTTCGACTTCGCTCCTTGGGGACTCTGTTTAAAATTGCGCAATAAGAGGCGCGCCTCAAGGCGTGCCTCTGCGCAATTTGACCCAAAAACGCCTCGAGGCTTACGCATTCCTCTTCTGGCAAAGGCGTACGCCTCACCTGGTCAGAGGCGTGCCTCAGAGGCGCAATTCTGGGTGAGGCGTACGCCTCATAGAACCTAACCCACCCACTTAAAATGAA
The DNA here is from genome assembly GCA_016618105.1 of Dendrobium huoshanense. NCBI lineage: Eukaryota > Viridiplantae > Streptophyta > Magnoliopsida > Asparagales > Orchidaceae > Dendrobium > Dendrobium huoshanense. The sequence continues at coordinate 31,844,935 of CM028350.1, read as the reverse complement.
GCCTTTTCTCCTCTTAATCTCGCACGGCTTCTAGGTTATCCCAAAATTTTCCTTCCCGCAGCCTATGTTCGCGAAATAGAGGGGTTCCCACACAGTCGGCTTCCCTTCTCGCCGCCTCTCCCGCCGGCGCCGCCTCTCTCCGGCGAACTTGAAGTGTCCGGCCGCTCTCTAGGAGTACTCCACAATTGATTTTAGGTATTTTTTTTAGTTTAGGGCTAGATTTTTCAAGTGAAAGAAAATCTAGGGTTTTTTATTTTTTGATTTTTTTGTGTTTTTGGATTTTTAAATTCTTATTTACGCAATTCTGCATCCGTGAGGCTTACGCCTCGCCTCACAGACGAAAACCGCCTCGATGCTTAATTACGCAATTTTAAACCTTGCTTGGGGACGATGTTCACTTATGGTTGGATCTAAAGTTGGAACATTTTGATCGAAAGCAATGATTGAATGACATTAATTCGCTCGCTGTGAAGAAGTCACCACCTCGCCACTCGCTGGCTGGCCTGGCTCCTTCTTTCCTGTTCGACTTCACCCCTTGATCGACGTTCACTTCTGGACGGATCGGAAGTTACAACATTTTGATCGAAAGCAACAACGGAAGTTCGCTGTGAAGGAGTCGCCGGCTCCTTTGTTGCTGCTCAACTTCGCTCCTTGGCTGATGTTCACTTCCGATCGAATCAAAACTTACAACATTTTGATTGGAAGAAATCAAGATATGACAGATGTTCGTTCGCTATGAAGATACGTGACGGGATTCCAGGTTAAAACCAAGTCATTTTCAAGTTTCTGGGTTAACTCGAACCTGACCTGAAATTCAAAATGGTCAAAAATCAGGACCCGAACTAAACCCGTTTTGGGTTCGGGTTGACCCGAACCCGAAATTTTTGTGTCGGGTTCGGGTCGTGTAAAATATTGACACCCCTACGCAAGATGAAGCACTCTCCCTCGTCTCTATTGAACGTACGCAGGAATGAACAAGTTGGGAACCCGTTCCCTTTCCTTTCTGAAGGGAAGGTTGGGCCTTCCTTTCAGAAAGTCCGGTAGTAAAAAAAACTCAAAATTATGGCCAAGGCAATGAAGGCACTGATACCATGTTAAATTTCAGATAATTAGAGAGGGGAAGGCTTAATTTTATTACACAAAACTATCTCTATTTATAGATCTATACGAGCTGTCTTGATAAAGAAAAAAACAACTACATAATCTTATATAATTGCCTTAATATAATCCTTTCTAAATAAGCCACCCAAATATGGGAGGAGATCGACATGATCCAGGTTAGCATCCTGCTGTGGGATCAAGCGTCAAGGGATGACTAAGATTTAACAGAGATCGGCACGATCTAGGTGAACCTCTCATGAATTCCCATCCTGGCTATGAGATCAAGTGTCAAGGGATGGCTAGGATTTTAACAAGTGTTTGAGGAGGGGTGATGCATGCAATTTTGACCTTTTTCTTGCAAAGTGGCTATGAATGAGAGTTAATTTGATGACTAAGTTTCATTTGGAGTGATTGTATATCTATTGTCTGGTAAGAAAAATATTGCACTATGGTGAATTCTTTGTTTGGCACAAGTTATTCTCATGACTTCATTAGCTGTTTTGCTTTCCAAGTTGCTGAAAACAAAAGTTTCAAGACTTGAAGTGGCTCTCTATGATTCAATATAGTGGTCAACAGTGTCGTTCCTTTTTAAAGTGCAAATAGTTTTAAATACCCCCAATCAAACTATAAAATTATAGTAAAGTAGATACTTAATCCTCGGCAAGTCTCAGCATCTTGCATCGCAAGCTTTAATAATCTGCATTGTGATACGATTCCACAGGAACTGACCCAGCCGACCTGTGGGGCCGGCCCATGTCTACAGGAGGCGGGCTAATCCACCTCCTTTGAATTCAAGTGGGGCCCTCTGGGGCGGCAAGAGGAGAGAGAGAGGGGCGGCAAAAGCAAATAAGATAATTGTTTGAATTATGAGATTATGTATTAGGAAGTTTTATATTAGGAAATCATGAATTAGGAATTAATTGAATTAAGGAATTTTGTATTAGGAAGCATGTTTTGAGTAGTGAGGATTAAATAGCATGAGAGGCTAGGGTTAGGGCATGTTTTAATTTGTTTTCTCTTGTAGTTCCTTGGCGTCTTGGGCTCTAGATTTCTTGTTTAGAGATTGGGAGAGAACGATCCTCCACTCGAATTGAGGATTGCTTGTATCTTGCTTTGTGTTTGTTTGGCTTTGATTCTCTTATTGCAATCCATCGTTTTGGGGCTGATTTCACTCAGAAGTTTGCATTTTTCTCTCTGCTTTCACCAATTAGTGATAGGTTTGCTTGTGAACTCAAGTATTACCCTTAGGGTTACTTGCAAACTCAAGTATTTCCTATCACAATGATGATTGTTGTGGAGAAATTTCGAATCAATTACTTGATTTATTTGTCAATATCAAATAATTTCTTATGAAACCCTTTTTATTCTCCTTGATTCCATAACAAATGAACGGTATCTGCTATATTTTCTTCTTCTCTAATAGTCTAATTAGTTCTTCTACATGCACACCTCTTGACTGAAGTTATTTTATCCAAATTAGGATATTTTCTTTAGCTTTTCTAAAATTCTTATTTCTCGGTTAGCCCTTTCTTACAATGTTAGCCTGTTGTTGGGAAAAAAAATTCTTAAGCTGCTTTGCCTCACCTCTTATGCACTCAATTTCAGAAGTCTTAATTTTTTTTATTTGTATGGCCATACTGACATTTTATGATCACAATTCATACCTTAGGTTAGGGGATGGATTTGTTTGAAATTACAAAAAATAAACTTCATTAAAATATAAATTATAAATTAAAAAAGCTTATAACGTTGTTGTCTGTTCATAGGTTTCTTCATCCCCCATATCTATCCCGCTAGCCTTATCACTAGTCTCCTCTTTCACGCCATTTAGGTTTTTAACTTTTTATAATCTCTATGCATATGTTATTTCTTCCTTTCTCCTCCTAATGAAAGCTTTTATAAACATTATATTGGGGATGGCGCATAGAGAAATATGATGGATCCCCATCGCAGTTCCAGCTCTTCAAGTACTAGTGGCTCCCACAATCTCTGAACTTAAGTTTCCAAATGCAGAAAACAGAAAAAAAAATGAATATGCAGGGAACATTCTCTGGCTGCTTTATCAGCTAAAAGGCTCTATTTATTATTAAATCCTAGCCGTCCCTTGGCATTTTGATCCCACGGCTAGGATGGGAATCCATTGGAAACTCACCTGTTAAATCCTAGCCGTCCCTTTGGCATTTTGATCTCACGGCTAGGATGGGAATCCATTGGAAACTCACCTGTTAAATCCCAGCCGTCCCTTTGGCATTTTGATCCCACGGCTAGTATAGGAATCCATGGGAGGCTGTCTTGATCATGCCGATTTCCTTCCATATTTAGATGGCTGATTTAGGAAGGATTATATTAGAACAATTATGCATGATTTTATAATTATTTGTTTCTTTATTAAGATATTTTGTATAGATCTATAAATAGAGATAGTTTTGTGCAATAAAATTAAGTCTTTTCCCTCTCCAATCCTCTGAATTTAACATTTATAATTTTTCAAAATCAGTTACAAGAGTATAGATATCAAATGATAACTGAAATTAGTTACAATAAACTTAATTGACTTCAAAATTACTTCAACTAACAATTACCTACCTTAACCAAACATAGCTCATCAATGTATAAACAGTTGCCACAAGAAGTAAAAGGTTATTACAAATTATGTTCTATTAGTCACATAGTCGATCATCCACAGCGGATTTATATTATTATCCCCCTTGAAAATTAGCCTTGTCCTCAAGGTCAAAATCTTGGTCAGATTACTATAAGGCTTCTATAAAAACACAAGAAACATCTGCCGAAGCTAATCCTTCCCACTAAATTAAGTATTGCTTAATCTATTGATTGTTTTGGAAAACAAACACTGATTATGAATAGTCACCGGTTGCAACAATGATTGGCCATCGATGAAGTGTGCTAGTAAGGTTTCATGGTATAAGGTTGATTCAAATGGTTTTGTTTGTTTTTCTAGGAAAGATGTAGCTGACCTTCAAAACAAGGAAATTGCACTGAAGAAAGCAGCTGCTAAAGGCAGCAAAGCTGAGCAGAAGGCCAAAAAGAAGAAAGTGGAGGAAGATATCTCCCAGCTTATGTCCCAACTGAAAGCAAGGCACTCTGAGGAGCTTGCTTCGTTAGGCTACAAGAATGAAGATGTTACTGGGGAAAACAATCTAGATAATATTGTGATGGCTATAGCCGGTATCTCTGTTAAAAAATCCGTCGAATCCGCAAAACCAAGCAAGGGAGCCAAAAGGCGGGAGAGGAGAGCTCAACAAGAAGCCGAAAGAGAGCAGAGGATACATGAGGAGCAAAGTAAAATCATCAGCGATCGCACGATTGAAAATGAAAAGTTGGAGGAAAAGCTCATGCCTCTTGGATTGACCATCAATGAGATCAAGCCAGATGGTCATTGTCTCTACCGAGCTGTTGAAGACCAATTATCACTTTACCCAAGTAAGAACCAACTATATAGTCACCAAGAACTGCGTAAAATCGCCGCTGCTTACATGAGAGAACATGCAGTGGATTTCCTGCCATTTTTTCTTGCTGATGGAAAGATTGAGATGGATTCAAATGATTTATCATTAGATATTTTTCATAAATATTGTGAAGAGGTCGAATCCACTGCAGCATGGGGAGGTCAGCTTGAGCTGGGAGCTTTAACTCATTGCCTCAAGAAGCACATAATAATATTCTCTGGGTCTTTCCCTGATGTTGAGATGGGTAAGGAATACAAGACCGAAGGTGAAAGTATTGTTTCCAATCCAAGTATTTTGCTATCTTATCACAAGCATGCTTATGGGCTTGGAGAACACTACAACTCGGTTGTCCCTAGACAGTTCAAATGAGACAGAATATTTCCTTTCACAGTTTTACCTCAAGTATATGAAAGTCCCAAAGCTGGGTTTGCCATCATAATTCACAAGCTAATTCCTTATCTCAGTTGTCTTTGATCTGTTTACTATACCTGATTGATGAAGAAAGAATATGTAATTTTGTAGCCATGACATGAAGACTGGCAGGTATGTAAAAATTTGGGTTTTTTTTTTCCTTTGACTGAGTAGACATTTTATTCAGTTTAATGTAATAAATCTTGTCTTGAATACTATCATTTTATGTGAAAATGTGAGATTGATTTTACATAGTTATTTTCTTTAATTGAGGCATGTCAAATCAGCTAATGTGTGGAGAAAATTGATTTTGCATTTACTGTTCTTCCTTACAGTTTTTACATGATGATGGTCATAAATTTTCTATATGTACCAACAACAACAAAAATATCAAGCCTTTGTCCGACTACGTGTGGTCGGCTACATGAAACATTTTTCTCCATTTTATCTGGTTAAAAGTCAAATTCTCGTTTAGATCTAATAAAAAAAAGATCATTTCTAATATATTCTAATCAAGTCTTTTTAGGTCTTCCTCTACCTTTCTTAACATAAGTCAAATCTAATACCTCTACTTTCCTAACCGGGTCATTGGAAGGTTGCCGCTTTATATGACCAAACCATCTAAGGTGACTCTCTCTAATCTTATCTTCCATTGGTGCTACTCCAACCTTTTCATGTATATGTTCATTTCGTATCTGATGCATTCCTCCACTTCAACCATCCAAGTTGAATTCTGCTGATAATATCATCTATTTCACCCAATGTTTAAAATTGCGTATTCGGGTATTGAGGCGTTTTTCATTCGTGAGGCGAGGCGTAAGCCTCAAGGCGTTTTGAGGCGTAAGCCTCAAAATCAAAAGATTGCGTAAAAAATGATAATTTTTTTATATATTAATGAGTGAATAATATAAAACATAAAAAAGCATAAGATATTAAGTGAAATCAAAATATCTCAATAATAAGACAACATGAAATATAGTTCAACTCAAAATTCTATCTTTTCCAAATCCTAGTATTCTTTTCATTAACATATAATTCAAATTTTCAAAAATAAATAGCAATGACATATCACATAAGAACTCATAAGTCATCAGCACTGTCATCACAAAGGGGTTCTTCATTTGAATCGTCATTATGATGAACTGCTCTCTCCCCTTCCTCCTCTCCTATAGAGTCCAATGTCGGGCATTTACTTCAAGATTTATGTAAGTTTTAATATTTATAGCGTGAGGCGTACGACTCATGAGTGAGGCGAGGCGGGCCTCAACCAAGTTGAGACGCAAGCCGCATAAAAAAAACTTTGAGGCGTAAGCATCAAGGTGTTTTTTTACTGGAATTGCGCAAAGGCGGGCCTCATATTGCGCAATTTTAAACCATGATTTCACCATTACTCTGTACAATAGATTATGAAGCTAATCAGAAATAGTTTGTTTATAGCTGATGATGATGATGATAATCTACTCATTTCATTAATGCTTCTTGTAAGGTGAGGTTATTCTAATAAAACATGTTGCTTGAACTGTTCTTAGAAGGGCTGTAAAGCATCCCATACAATTATTATAAGGGAAGAAAAACAGTCAAAAGCTTAAGTAGTCTGTCCTTTTTTCTTTTCTTTTTTTGCTTTTGGCCAGTTTCAGAATTCTAATGGAATAAAGTCTAGAAAAGAAGATAGGACTAGGCAGGAAGAAAGGTTGAAGAAAGAGCTAAAAGCTAGAGACTGATGGGAACCTAAAGAGATGAATGATGATTTGCACAACAAATTTCTTTAGCAGGTAATAAACTTTTCATGTTTATCTTAAAGAACAAATCCACTTTGAGCACACAAATCATTCAGATCAAATAAACTAATTCTGGTTGGAATGGAGGTCAACTTTCTCTATGATTGTCTGCTCATAATTTATTTTGTATAAATGTTTGGTTCTTTATGTTGCTTTTAATTGTTAACAACGATCATCATTGATCTCTCAGCTTGTAAGTTGAATGTCTAAGTAATAATGATAATTAATAAGCACTGGGAAATGATTCGACTATATTTGCATCATTATACATATAATTGGGAGAATATATTTGATATATTTTTTTCTTTCAGAAATATACTGAAAATTTTCATTTGGATAAAATTAACACCAATAAGGAATAACCTCTTGTATTAGCAATCTGTTTGAGGTTTCATTTGGGACGGTTTTCTTACTGCTTCTTAAAGTAGTTTTTTAGTACAACAAATAGTTTTTTTATACTAAAATTTTGTTTTAAGAAGCAATAAAAAAATCGTCACAAACGAAGCTTGAGATAGTCCTCTCAATGCATGTCCCAATGAGCTCAGGTCACGAGTTCATCTTCTCCTTCACATTTCATTGATCACATTGATAACTTTTCTAACGAGCTCAATTATGAATTCTTCTCCTTCACATACTATCGATCCCATTGATGCTTTTCCTCTCAAGCTCTATCGTGACATAAAAGAAAATGTCCTGCACACACCATTCATTCTACGGATGTCTTCTCCTAGAGGTAGACAGACAAAACTTCAAAATAAAGTCATGCAAACTAACGTTTCAAACTTGATTTTAATAGGTTACTATCAAGCTCGAAATAGTTTCATTGAACTTTGACTTCAAAAAGCAATATGTGAATAAAACAAGTTATTCCTACTACAACAACAACAACAACAATAAGAGCGGCATAAGCGGATTTAAGGGGGGGTTTAAGGGGGCACGTGCCCCCCTCAAAATTTTTTTTTCTTTTACACCATGCTCATTGGCTCTCATTCTCTCTTTCAGTCTCTCTTTTACCTATTCTCTCTCTCACACACACACATTTTGTTGTTTAGCCCCTAGCTCTCTCTCTCTCTCTCCATTAAATTAAATTCAACCAATTTTTTTATTATTTTCAAAATTTTAATTGAAATTACACTTTTGCCCATCTATGCTTCTTTTAATTCCATTAACTCAAACCTCCATCATCATAACCACATTGAATAATATACTCCCTCATCTTTAATAAGCAATTGGTCCACACTCCAAAGTCGAAATTCTCACTTCCCATGTTGCGTACATTCACATATTAAAGCTTCATTTGGGATAATTTTCTTATGACTTCTTAAAGTAACTTTTTGATATAAAAATTAAAAATTGTATACTAATAAAAAGCTGCTTTAAGAAGTAATAAAAAAGCCATTCCAAATGAAGACTAAGGATTCGTTTAGGACGGTTTTTTTATTGCTTTTTAAAATAGAGTTGTAGTACAATTTTTTTAATTTTTGTACTAAAACTCCATTTTTCAGAAGCAATAAAAAAGCCGTCCCAAACGAAGCCTAAGTTTTCAATTGGGACGGCTTTTTTACTGCTTTTTAAAGTAGCTTTCTAGCAGAATAATTAAAATTTTGTACTAAAAAGCTGTTTTAAAAAGCAGTAAGAAAGCCGTCCCAAGCAAACCCTAAATCTTAGGCTCTCTTTTTTTGTTTTTTTTGAACTTTGAACAAATTAAATCACAAAATCATATAAATAATACATGCAAGCTTCGAACACAATATCTCTGAATGAACAATCTAAGCTTCAAACCAATAGACCAAGATGGATTGCTTAAATTCTAGTTGTTGGTTGTATAAAGCTAGGCTTTATTTGGAACAACTTTTGACCACAACTTTTTTCTTGCTTTCAAGAAAATTTTATAATAAAAAAAATTGTTATAAAAACAATTGGAAAACTATCTCAACTTAAGCCTTAGAGTTTCACATTCTCCATCATTTTAACAATAATAAAATCAAGTGTATTGTAAAAAAGGGAACTTTAATTGGAAGATAAGTAACAAAGATGAAGCATGTTCTAGTAAAATCTAAGCAATATTCTTTTCCTTTTTCATAGGAGAGATAGAGCATATCCTATTAGATACAGGACATTGGTTATAATGGAGGCCACTAAACTTTGTCTATTTGCTTTATTAAAACAAAAACAAAAAAAATTGTTAATGTAAGTTCATCATAATTAATTGATGCATTAAATTACAAAAACATTTCATGCAAATTTGCATATTTTTTATCATTCATTGATTTTTTTTTTCTTTTGTTGTTAATCATTAGTGTGATAAAGAACAAAACAATTGGACTAAATAATTATTATGTAAATTATATTATTGGCATAGATAGCTTTTATTAATGGAAGATGGGAAAGGAAGGTAGGAAAGGCATCTTATTAAAAATAATAATAATCAAAACTAGCTGTAATGGTTTAAAGGCTAGTTTTCCTTTCTGTTGTTGACCTACATTTTTTAAAAGAAGACATGAAGAGTAATTTATGAGAGGATTGGTTGATTTTAATCTCTCAGTTAAATAATTTTGCATTTGCTTATTGCTTTAGCTTTTAATTATTATATCTCTTTTGGTTAATCTTGTGTACTAAATACTATTTTTATTAAAACTATCATTCCCTTTGAGAGATGGTTGAAAATAGTAGGAATGATTTGTTTTCTTAGGGGTTGTTTGGTTGGCATAAAAAGGAATGACGTGTATTTGAATAATGTAAAATAAATACAGAGAATTATTTTTTTCAATGAATTCAATGTAAAGCATGGCAATGTGCACGTGCCCACCCCCTCCCCCCCCAAAAAAAATAAAATAAATAAAAAACACGATTTTAGGGTAGAAGTTTATTAGATTTACTGGTTCACCCGTTTCAGCCATTCGGCCCATTCATGACAATTTCTAATCGCAGCCTCTCGCATGAAGGGTTTCATCGCATGCACGCTGACACCGCAACTCAGCTCTTCCTCCCAGTCCCAACGGCAACAGACGGCGGTGGATGATGGCCGGCGGATGGTGTTCCTTCTCCTCCCCTGCCTCGACCTGACTCTCACTCCCTTTTGCGTCGGCTTGCTAGGACGGATTACTGTCGAGACCTACAACGTGAGAGGTATTTTTTGTTGATTTTATAAGTTATAATGTGTTATTATATCATTTGTTCTCTAAAATAGGCTTGTTCCTTGCAAATATCTTTCTACTACAATCTAAAATAATACAATGTGAGAGGTATTATTATTTTTTTGTTTAGTTTCAAAGATCTTCCTACTACAATCTTTTGTTTGTATTGTCTTCATTTTGGTGTAGTTGTTGTGAGATGTTTGACTTCATTTTGTTTGATTTTGTAAGTTTTTCTTTTCTTTGCATTTATAAGTTTGTTTATGTAAGTTTTATTTATCTTATCATTTGTTCTCTAAAATAGGCTGGTTCTTTTTTTGAGTTGTATGAATGTGTAATGTATTATCTTGTTTGATTTCTTAATAGATATATAATCAAATTAATCTTAAGGCATCTTTGAGTTCGAGTTTGAATATTATGGAGAGATATTTCAAACGATCTTCAATTTCAAAACAATCAAATTATAATAGCAATCAGATTGAAGATCATAATGAAAAGCGTATTCGAGTGAATGTTGATTTACCCAACAATATAAAAGTTAGTGTTGAAAATCTTTCATCTGATCCATGACTATGAATTTCTATTATTGACTTTAATTCTAATATTTGAGATGAACTTCGTAGAATATATTTACAACAAGGGCCATTTCAACCTCGCAGTCATGATTTTTCAAAAACTAAATTCATGATGAAAGACAGACAATTTAATCCTATTTGGTTTGACAAATACTCTGATTGGCTAGAGTATAGCATAAGCAAAGACAAATCATATTGTCTTTATTGTTATATCTTTAGAAAACCAGGTAGAGTCAATGAAGAGGGAGAAGCTTTAAGAAAATATTATTATGTTTTTTTGCTGCTTATTTCGTGTCCTCCTCTTTCCATTACGTTTCCTATTCATTTTATCTTATAATTTGACTGCTATGGTTTTATGAGAAGTAGATATTTGAAGAAAATAAATATTTACAATGAAAGAATAATTCTCGTATTTTAAAAATTATATAATTTTAATTTGGAATGTCTGTTGTCAAATACCTTCATTATATGCTCATTTGAAGAAATTTGTTCGGAAATTTATTTCGGATGAAATTATATACAATGTGGGAAATTAAGCTCATTTCACCTAAGCACTAATCGCATTAATATCATTTGCATAACTCAATACCACTCCGCTGCTTCCAGAATAATTATTAGGTTCGAACACCGGATGTAGCTCTACATCCGGACGCCAATAACATGTCGCCACATGCTCTTCCACTTTACCGTGCGGCCCGACAACCCGACCCGGACCCAATATTGCTATGTATTGGTTGATTTGTGCAGACCGGGGTATTGCTAGGTATTGCTCAGTCTTGGATAATACCATTCAATATCAAGCAATACCTAGCAATACCCCGGTTTTGCAAAGTTTAATTTGCTTGATATTGCTCGGTATTGCTAGGTATTGATCCTGACAGAATGATATTTCTCGTTATTGCCAAGCAATACCGAACAATGCCTAGCAATACCCGAACATATCAATACCGGGTTCCGGTTCGGGTCGGGTCGTCGGGCTGCGCGGTAAAAAGTAAGAGCACGTGACAACATGTTATTGACGTCTGGATATAGAGCTACATTCGATGTCCGAATCTTATAATTGTTCATGCTTCCGCCATAACAAAAAAAGTCACCTTAGCAATCACAATCAACATTATCTCTGAGAGTTACCGTCATAAATTTATCCTCCACATCATGTGAAAAGAACAGCAGTTCATAAATATATACATTCATGAAGGCATCAATGTGACCAACGACATACGAAAGGAGTATGTTCCAATCAGCCATTAATGAGACAAACAATGTGTGAAGAATTTAAAGCATATTCACATAAGTTCAAATTCAAACTAATTTGAACTAATTTCAAATGAGTTACTAATCCTATGAGCAATCTAGAAATAGGATAAGTTATCTCTCATTTGAGAAATTATTTATCCAAATAATACTATTATGAAATGTAATTCTACTTGGACACATTGTATAACACATGAGAAAATAATGTACAAATATCACATCTTTTTGTGATTCTACAATAAAGTCTCTCCACCACGATTTTTTATTGTGGGCGGACACCAGATGAGAGGGAATCGTCCAGATTTTTCTCTATCTACTTTAAAAGCACAGTCAAAACGTAATTACTGTAGCACCTGTGTTTTAATAGTAGACAGAGAGAGAAATCGGAACGGTTCTCACCGTCTAGCATTCGCACACAAGAATCTATCCTCTACCACACACTTAAGTTAAAAAAGAAAAAAAAAGAAAATTAAAATAAAAAATAAATAAAAAATGGAGTGCGCTCCTTTAGCTATGCTCCATCTTCCGTAGTCTCTGCGGACCAACAGAACGGTCCCCAGGGTCGGCCGAACACCAAGCAGGGACCTCACGCTTACAATCGACATAGAAAATGAAAATCATATTCACTTTCATTCGCCATAACAAGGGCAGTTCACCTTACAGCGACGCAACAGCCGGCGCCGGCGCCGTCGCCGTTGTTGCAAACGTCGTAGAACTCGTCGCCGATGACATCCACGGCGTGCCCGTCGGCTTGATCATGACCGTCGATACGCTGCACTCCTTCCTCCTATTGTGCTCTGAGATCAGCTCACCGGAGAACCATTCTAATCTCTCGCTGTTAGTTCTATCCGATACCTTCCGCCCCCGAAATAACATCGAGTCGACGCTTCGTTGACTCAGCATCTCCTTCTCCGCCGCCGCCGGCGACAATCCCCGGCTTCCCAGGAAGTTTGCCTGAAATCCCCGTGCTCTTCTTTAGCTTAAGGGTAATTTGGTAATTCTTCGTTATTAAATTTTACCTGAATGCGGACGTAGCTGGTTGCCATTGGTCCGTTTTGTCGGAAGGCCATAGCCACCGCTTGATCGACCTATTTTCGTCAATGAAATAAATTTATTTAAAAAACAAATATTTTCTTAACTTTGTCATTTTTTTAGATAATGGTATTTTGATAGTTAGATATATGAAAATGACTACGATACCCTTTATTCAGATAAAACGCCTTACCATTTCTGCCGCATTCTCACCGGCGATATTGACAAGCTCCGTTGGCGACGAATTGCTGCTCCCAAGCGAGACGACGAGAAGGTCCTCGACATTGTTGGCTAACGGGAACTCCAGCTTGTTATTCAGAACATGTGTGATAGCCGTCGCCGTCGGATTCCGCATTGCAATGCTTCCGCCGATGGCGCGGATTCGCGACCGGCCGTCCACCGACCGAATCTCTACCGTTTTCTTTTCCGTGCAAGTAGCCGCGCACACGTCGCGGATGGAGAAATCGAACGCGTCAGACTCCACCGCATCGGCCCTCGAGAACACGAACGGCGCCCCTGTCGCCAAATCGTAACAAGGTATCAGCACGGGCTTGATCGTGTTCCGAAGAGTTGATTCCCCAAATATCCGATGGTATATTCCACTGGATCGACAGAATATCGTTTTCCTTGTGGCAGAAGGGAACTTCCGCTGGTTCTTCGAGACTACTCGTAGCGCCTCGTCGGCGGAGAAGAGTGGGCGGCCGTCCGGCGCACAGGTGAACAGCATTGCGGCGAGGACTCCTCCAGCACCAGATCCGGCAGCTAAATCAAAGAAATCGGCGATCCTGGCGGTGGAATCCCCACATTGCTCAGCAAGGGAGGCCTCCAGGCGGGCAAGTGCGACGGCGGCGATGACAGCGTTGCCGGCATCGATGGACAGAATGCGTACCTTTCCTGCGCTTGAGGGTTTTGGGAAGCGGTCTGCAGGCTTGACCGGAGCCTCCAGAGAGTTACCTGTGGCAAACAGCCTGGGATCATCAAATCCAAAGAGAAACTTGCTCTCTAAAATGGAGAAGATTTGGTAACTGAGCTTGTTAATTTCGAAACTTGGCTTCATCATCGTTGTCGCCTCCGACGCCATTTCTAGGGTTTTGATATCTGTGCTGGAAGGGGAGAAGGGCAGAGAGCCTTTTTTTTTTTTATTTCGTAGTGGGAACGGCGAGCTTTTCTTGGTTTGGCTTTATATAGTGGAAAGAAGGCGCGCAGGAATACAGGATAATGGTGCCGGCTCTAATTAGTTAAAGCTAGTGTCTACATTTTTGTGCTCGGAGGATATCACCCTCAAATTATTGATGATATAAATTATAAAAAATAAATTATAATATATTTGATATTAAAATTATATATAAATGATAGATATATAATATTAATATTATATAACGTTAACGGATACGGTCCGTTAAAAATTTTCTCTCTTTATTGCATCTTGAAATATTATTAGTGATATAGAAATATTAAATTTATTGTCTTAATTGTGTATGAAGATTCAACACATAAATAGATAAAAGAGTCGGATATAACAATCATAAGAGAAAATTGTTACATGAAAAATCCTAAAAATGAGAAAAACTACGGGACCTTGCCCAGTCGAAATGATTTCACTATTGTTGGCGGTTAATTAGAAATAATGCCTTTCATCGGAGGAGGGCGCTGACTCAATGTAGAAAATATATATTGTATATAGCACATTATATAGTTGGAGAACAACATTACATATGTTCTTAAGAGAGTATTGGACTATTTGATTGGTTCATAAGATAGTAGGGTCGTAGTTGGATAATAGTGGTTGGAGGGACCATAATTAGCGTCGGTGGTTGGAGTGACTGTAGTTGGCAGACGACATAGGTTGAAAGAACCACAATTAAGTGAGAGGTTGGATGGAACGTAGTTATAAGACAATGATCGATGATTGGGAGAAGATCCGAAGGTCGTAGGGTCCAGGAGAACTTCTAGTGGCAGTTGAAGAGTAGACATAAATCTTGTGGCGTTCGGTGGTCAGGAAGAACTCCAACAATGGCAACGCAGGATGGAGAGTGCAAGAGAGCTCTCAAGTTTTTTTTCTCTCCTGCCCACATTTCATGTGAAGAATGTGGGGTCATTTATAATTTTTTAGGAGTGATTTTCTCAATAAATATGAAGAAGATCCATGATAAATTTGTAGTGTTCTATAGGACGGCTCATACTGATTTCTTTGATCATGAAATATTTATCTAGCATTTAAGTGTCTTAGTGATGTCAAAATTGAGTGATCCTAGGCTCGTTGGATTCGTCTTGTCAAGTCGCTCGATTTGACTATACGCATGTTATATTCGAATAACATTTGTTAATCCAATTAATACTTTGAAGTTTTTAAGTAGGCTTTGATCCCTTGATTTTGGCTCATTCGGCCTCTGATTTGACTGAATTTAGTGGTATTGGGTTCGTATCCTTGAGATGTTCAAGTTGACTATAAGCTCGTTAGAATCAAAGTTTGGATGGTCCCAAATTTAATTTGGACGATCTCAAATCATATTTGTATCAAGATTCCTGCCAGATGAAGATGATTTTTGGTGGCATATCATTCTTAAACTTATATATCTTTAACATAAATTTGGGTTGAATTTTTAAAAGGACCTAAATTAATATTTAATTAAGTAATAGGAACTTACGAATAACAAAATTAGAAAAAGGATAAAATACGGTAGATCATTTTTTGTATTCAAGAAAATGATAAATCGTTTTTTTGTATTCAAGAATATGAAAAATATTTTATCGTATTTTTTAATATGGAAACAGTTTTCTGTATTCTTTAAGAATATTGCTTTCTGTTTTTTTATTTATTATTTTAATAAACAATTTCTCTTTTCTTATTTTTAATTTTTTTAATTTCTATTTTTTAATTTAATTATTTTCTCTAAGTAAAAACAAATTTAAAATTTAAAATTTTAGCAAATAAAATTTTAAAAATATTCCAACTAATTAATTTTAATTAGTATTCTAACTTCAATTAAATTAGTTCTATTAAAATTTTATTATTTGTTAAACTACTAATTATTTGTTAAAATTTTAAAAATAAATAGATTAAAAAATAGATATTAAAATAACTAAAAATAAGAGTTCATAGTCTTAATTTTTATATGATAGAAGGAACACTAGCAATAATAATTATATTGAACTAATTTTTATATAATATACTTCTTAACATTATACCGAGATCTAGCACGTATATAAATAAAAAAGAGTCGCAAGGGACGCTAGAGTTTTTATGTGAGATTTGATATAGTTGAACTAATTCCCCTAATATTCGTCTGGTTACAAATAATGTCTTTACCCATAATTGAGGAAGGTTTTGATGCAACATATTAATTATAAACATAATAGAATGAATAACATGGTGAAAGTTAGAAGAGCACAATGGCATGGTTTGTGTTCAAAAAATTGTTTGTTATTTATTTGATCATTCTTCTTTGAGGATGAGAATCAGAGACCAAAAAGTCTATTATAAATCTCTGTGCTTACATTTTTTAATCAAAGTTGGTATTAATGATCTACATCAGCTTTATGAGTAATGTCGTGTATAATTGGTGATGACATGTGACGAAGTTAGCATGTGTCAATGGTCAAATGATTATAGTTGAGCGACCGTGGTTGAAGAATCGTAATTGGACATTAATGGTTCTATCGTTAGAACTTAGGTGTTTCTTATGTCCTCTTTCATACATATGTTTGCAGATCTTCATATAAATTTTAAAATATTAAAATATCTCTTTTTATAGTCATGGATGTTCTAATAGTCAATACAATTAAAAATACATAGAAGTGATGTGTGCATGTAAATCCTCAATTTTGAAAGCTGCTATAGAAATCAACTACCCAATAAATAAATTTATTGAAAGTAGTGGTTAAAAAAAAAACTTTGGTTGCGATCTAAAAAACAAAACATCAAGGAATTTGTTCCAAAGAAAACCTTAGTAGAACATAGCCAATAAATTCTTTTTCAACCCATGTACAACACTCACAAGAAGCCTGTCATCAAATCCAAAGTCAAGTCAAATAGAGAATATAGATTGAGAAGGATTTTAAAGAGAATGCATTTTCTAATGTCAATTACACCTGAGTACACATTCAAGAGACACCCTCAATTGATAATATATACTCTTCTTTTGAATTTCTTAGATCAGCATTAAAGGTAGACAATGATGATTCAAAAGTTATTATCCTAATATGATAGCCTATACTTTAAAGTGAGTCAATTCACAATGTAGAGGGTGAATCACCATAATAAAGTGAAAAGGTTCTCTCTCCACATTGAGAACTAGTACAATAATAGTCATTGAATCACCAAGAAGTCAAAATGAGCATGAAATGACTCAAAAGGATGATAGGGTAGATGTAAGGAATAAAGAAAAATATAGAAAAACCATAATTAATCTATAATTCATGGATCAATCATCTTATGCTATTAAGTTTGAACTACTTAGTTTTGAATGCAATCAGCATAACCCGACCATGAGAAAGTATGCCAATAATTATTAATTATGTTATCCAGAGTCATCCTCATGATCTAAAACTGAGAAAAAAATATTCAGAATTTTTAGAAATATAAACTCTAAGAGACGGATCTGAAAAGATGTAGAACTTATAATCACTAACGATAGACATAATGTTTATGTAAAGAGAGAAATATGAGAGCCTAATTATATGTAATGAGAATGATTCAATTTGACTTGCTATCTTATTTGGATTTGGACAACAACAACCTAGCATGCTAAGACAACCATCTAGACTTACCAATTAACATCATGCCCACCAAAAAGAGCTCTAATGATGCAGTGTCGTTTATCGTATCATCTTGCGGAGGTTCGCCATACCAATGTTTTAGCCTCCATTACCTTATTACTTTTTTCGTTTCACTGGTACACTTTTCCCTTTTCTCCTGTTACTCTACTTTTAGCAATAGGTTTGTTATGGCTACAGGAAAAGGAAAATTATATATAGGAGTTTTAGATAGAAGAAACTAGTTTTGCTGCTGTTTTTAAAAACCCAGAACGTTTTCAAGAGTAATATACAGGGCTTTGAAGCCTTCTTCCTCCTAGCTCCTCCTGTTTCTTGCTTGCTGGTGTTTTCTTTGCAGGTCCTAGAGTACATCAGGTTGGTATCAGAGCTAGCATAGCAGCATGACGGACAAGGGTAAAAAGCTAGCCTCCGAGGAGGGACATAGTGTGGAAGCACTGTGGGCAAACCAGGCTAGCATCGTGCGGCAATTGGAGACGTTGTCCGCCGATGTCCAACATCTTTCGATCGAGATGCGCCGTGAGTTTAATTTCCGTCGAGAGAGGAATACACCCCATCAACCTCGCCAAAATCAGGCACAGGCGGTGGCTCCTGTAGTCCAACGTGGTGTGGGCCTTGATCGACAGGGGCGTCGATTCCAACAACAAACAGTGGAAGCTTCTGATTCGGAAGATGATTTTCGAAGACAACCTGAAGAGGACTTGAGTGATTCCGAAGACAAGGCAGATGGAGGCGACTATTGCCAAAGCAATCACAGACGTAGGCGGCGACCATATGCTCCGACAAAATCAAGCTGAGTTTAAGGTCCGGGTGGATATACCCTTCTTTGATGTGCACATTCATATAGATGACTATTTGGATTAGGAGAAGGCTGTTGAGAACTTCTTTGATTATATGGAGATTGAACCTTCTAAACAAGTGAAATATGTCGCTTGTCGCTTGAGGAGCGGCGCTAGTGTGTGGTGGACACAGGTACTACAAATGAGACAATGCGAAGCCAAAGGGCCAGTTCGAAGTTGGACAAGGATGAAACAGTCACTCTGTTCCCAGATCCTCCCAACGGACTACGAACAAATCCTCTATATGCAGTATCAACAATGCGTGCAAGGCAACTGATCAGTCAGTGAGTACACGGAGGAATTTCACCGACTCTGCACGCGCAATAATTTGAATGAATCCACGAATCAACTGGTGGCTCGATACATTGGGGGATTGAAATATAATATTCAAGACAAACTATAATTAAATTTTGTTTGGTCTTTATCTCAGGCAATCAATTTTGCCTTGAAGGCAGAGATACAGATGAGCAGATCGTCCCGCACTCCCTACGCTCGCCGTCAGATGTCTGAATCATTACCTAACCATGGGAAGAATATCTCCAGCCAAAGCAAAACTACCAATCACTCTCTGACCAATTGACAATCTCATAATTCTCCAAAACCTTCGGGTGATGCCCTGGAGAATAAGCCCCCATCTAAAGCCAAGGCACCGTCCCCGAGCAATCCTTATGCCAAGCCGTCGACATTGAAGTGCTTCCGTTGCTTCCAACCGGGACACAAGTCAAACGAGTGTCCGCAGCGGTAACAACTCCAGTTGTTAGAAAATGAACAGGGTGAGGCATTCGAATAGCTGGATGATGACAATGAAGGCAACATCGAAGATGTTGAGGGAGATGAGGGTGAGCCGCTGATGTGTGTCATTCAGAAGTTGTTGATTACTCCCCGTCAGAGCAATGCTTCTCAGCAGAATGCTATTTTCAAAATGAGATGTACTATAAGTGGCAAAGTTTGTGATCTATTGATCGATAGTGGTTGTACTGAAAACATCATAGCCCGCTCCGTAGTTCAAGCTCTCCAGTTAAAGACCACGAAGAACCCACAGCCCTACAAAATCAGTTGGGTAAAGAAAGGCTTAGACATTCAGGTGTCCGACATGTGCCAAGTCACCTTCTCCATAGGCCGCTAGTATATTTGAGATGTGTTGTGTGATGTTTTAGACATGAACGTGTGCCATTTAATTTTGTGACGTCCATGGAAATTCGATGCCGGAGTTGTGTATGATGGGAGGGCTAATGTTTACACCTTAGAATGGAAAGGCAAGCGGCTTCGCTTCTTACCAAAACTCCGTGACGACAAGTCACAAGCAACTAGCACTGCCACTTCATCTATTATGCAGATCGTTTTTGGTCCCAGTTTGCTCCTTATGTGGGAAAATAAAGATCCTGTGTGGGCCTTAGTGATCACTGATTCGGGAGGTTCACTGCCTGTTTCAGTTATGGCAGAGGTCCGTCAGTTGCTCTCTGAGTTTAAGGAAATATGTCCTGAAGACCTCCCAGCTACCCTGCTACCTCTCAGATCCATTCAACATCAAATTGACCTCATACCGAATGCATCCCTCCCTAATCTACCTCATTACAGGCTTCATCCTGCGGAACAAGAGGTTATGTAGTCTATTATCAAAGACCTATTACGCAAGCAGTTAATTTAAACTAGTATCAGCCCATGTGCCGTACCAGATCTACTGGTACTGAAGAAGAACAAAGAGTGGTGTCTCTGTGCAGATAGCCGCGTTATTAATAAGATCACGGTAAAATACCATTTTCCTGTGCCGAGGATTGAGGAATTACTTGATAAACTAAGTGGTGCATCTATATTTTCCAAGCTGAATCTACGAAGCGGATATCATCATATCCATATTCGTTCCGGGGACGAATGGAAGACAACTTTTAAGACACCATTTGGCCTTTTTAAATGGAGGGTCATGCCTTTCGGCTTGTGTAACGCACCCTCTACGTTTATGAGGATGATACAGGATATTCTCAAACTTGTATGGGGACAGTTTTGCATAGCCTATTTTGATGATATTTTAGTATTTAGTGCAAGCATGGAGCAGCACGGTGGCCACCTGAGAGAAATTTTTATCATTTACAAGAGAACAAATTGTTCCTTAACCTCCAGAAGTGTGAATTTGCTACCTCTCAGGTACAGCTTCTCGAATTTCTGGTCTCCGAGCAGGGGCTGTCAATGCACCCGGATAAGATTTCGGAAATTGTAAATTGGCCAACACCGACTTCCTTCTTTGATATTAGAAGTTTTCATGGCTTAGTCAATTTCTATAGAAAATTTATTAAAGGTTTCGGTTCAATCATGAGCCCAATCACAGATTGTTTGAAGTCCAAAACTTTCACTTCGGGTGATCCACAGCAGCAGAGTTTTGACTCAATCAAACGTGCCCTTACATCCGCCCCCGTACTGGCCATACCTTGTTTCAGAAAACTCTTCTTAGTGGAACTAATGCTTCAGCCACCGGCATTGGTGCGGTCTTGTCTCAGAAAGGGCGTTCGATTGCTTACTTCAGCGAGAAACTTTGTCCGTCTCGTCAACGTTGGTCGGCGTACGAATAAGAATTATATGCTGTCATTCGTGCCTTGAAGCAATGGGAACACTATCTTCTTCACAAGGAATTTATGATTTGCACCGATAATCAAGCACTACAGTTCATTAACAATCAAAAACACATCAATAGAATCCATGCTCACTCTGTCTCTTTCCTCCAGAAGTTCTCGTTCGTGCTTAAGAACCAGTCCGGCCGGAACTACAAAATCGCTGACGCCCTGAGTCGAAAGACAATGCTGTTAACACAGTTGCAAACTGAATTTATGGGATTGGTCTGCCTGCAGGAACTCTATGCTTCGGATCCTGATTTCTCTGCAATCTGTCATAAATGCAAACAATAAGAAACGGTACCTGAATACTCCATCCGCCATGGTTTTCTTTTCCACAATAATTTGTTGTGTTTCTGTATCCTCCTGGAGACAATTTCTAGTGCAGGAAGCCCATTGTGATGCACTCGCGGCTCATGCCGGGCATGATAAATCTTTAGCTCAATTAAAAAGCCGTTTATATCGGCCACGTCTTCGTCGAGATGTCTTTCGTAGGGGTGTAAGTGAGCCGAGCCGGCTCGTGAGCCAGCTCGAGCTCAACTCGTTTATGGGCTCGCGAGCCGAGCTTATCGAGCTCGCGAGTCGAGCCCGAGCTCGAGTTCGAGCTCGTTTAGTAAACGATCTCGAGCTCAAGCCGGCTTGGCTCGTGAGCTCGTGAGCCGGCTAGATTAAATATTAATATTTTTAAAAATAATTTTATTTTATTTATTAAATTTAAATATTAAAAAATAATAATAATAATCACCTAAATTTTATTTAAAAGTGAAATATTTCATATTTTTATAAAAATTTTGTTTAAGTTTTAAAAATCCCTCTTAAAATTTAAAAATCCAGCCTAAATTTAAAAATTCCCGCCAATGGCTGGCGAGCCGGCTCGAGCTCGTTAATAGTGACACGAGCTCGAGTTCGAGCTCGCTTTCTATCTAACGAGCCGAGCTCGATAAGGGCCAAAACTCGACTCGACTCGACTCGTTTACACCCCTAGTCTTTTGTTTTATGGACCATTGTTCAGTCTGCCGGAGTTTTAAGGGGGGAGCTCAAAATACTGGCATCTATCTTCCACTACTGATGTCGGATTCCATTTGGGAGGATCTCAGCCTGAACTACATCCTTGGTCTTCCCCGGACAAACTAAGGAAACAACTCGATCATGGTCACCATCGATCGTTTCTCAAAAATGGAACATTTTCTTTCATGTAAGAAAACTTCAAATGCCCTCCATGTCGCTCACCTTTTTTTTCACCAAGTTGTCCGCCTCCATGGCGTGCCGAGGAGCCTCACCTCAGATAGAGACGTCAAATTCATAAGCCACTTCTAGCGAGAATTATGGAAGCGCTTGGGGACTGATTTGAAACTTAGCTCAGCGTATCATCCACAGTCGGATGGCCAGACTGAAGTGGTTAATCGTACGCTTGGTAGCATGCTACGTTGTTTAGTGCAAGATCACCCAAAGCAGTGGGAAGAAATGTTAAGCACTGCGGAATTTGCTTACAATTCTATGGTGAACCGCTCAACCGGTAAGTCTCCATTCAGTATAGTTTATACTAAACTTCCTAACCTGGCTTTGGATGTAGTGGTTCTACCCAAATGTAAATCTAGGGCGCCAGCAAATTTCACTAATCATTACACTCAAATGCTGGAGGAAGTGCATACACACCTCACCAATGCTAACCAGAAGTATAAAGCAGTAGCTGATGTGCATCGTCGACAGCAACTGTTCAATGTGGGGGATTTAGTCATGGTGCGACTTCGCCGTGAGCGTTTTCCTCCCGGAACCTATTCCAAACTCAGCCGCAAAAAAATCGGCCCAGTCCCCATTACCACCAAAATTAACGATAACGCATACACGTTTGAACTACCAGCTGACCAAAATACGTCCCCCACCTTCAACGTCTCTGATATCTGGCCTTACCATCCTTCGGATCCAGCAGTTATCGAAATCAGCTCGTCGGAGTCGAGCTCTTCTGATGTCAGGGAGGACTGATGCAGTGTCATTTATTGTATCATCTTGCGGAGGTTCACCATACCAATGTTTTAGCCTCCATTATCTTATTACTTTTTTCGTTTCACTGGTACACTTTTCCCTTTTCTCCTGTTACTCTACTTTTAGCAATAGGTTTGTTATGGCTACAGGAAAAGGAAAATTAAATAGAGGAGCTTTAGATAGAAGAAACTAGTTTTGCTGCTGTTTTTAAAAACCCGGAACGTTTTCAAGAGTAATATATAGGGCTTTGAAGCCTTCTTCCTCCTCTGATTTCTTGCTTGCTGGTGTTTTCTTTGCAGGTCCTGGAGTACAACATCTAATGTAAGAAATAATATGTGTATAAATTATTTATTCTCAAGTAAGATACTTTAAATATTCATTTGACCGATCAACGGAGAATTTTGTTTGCTAAGAAGCTCAATACAAAGGCTTCGTTTGGGACAACTTTCTTAGTATTTCTTAAAGCGGCGTTTTAGTATAAAAATTACTTAAAAGCAGCTTTAAGCAGTAAGAAAGCCTAAATCTTATACAAAAGATATAAAGAAAATATTTTTTTATTAAAAAGGGCATTAAGATAAATTTAAAATCAAAATTCAATAAATTAATTATCATTTTATTATAATTAATAAAAATATCTTATCCTAAGAGCTTATCACATTATCAGAGGATGTTATCAAAGCACCAACTCTCCTGAAAGAATATGAAAAAAAAAAAAAAAAAAAAAAAACACACACACACACACATTAGTCAATCTCACCCATAAGAGCTATTTTGAATTATCCTAATGATTTTTTTCAGTCTAATTTTACTAAGGGTGCGTTTGGGACGGCTTTTTCCCTACTGTGCGGCACGAAACGTAACCTAGAGGTGGTTTGGCGTTACGCGGTCTTGCTCCGGTATGAAAATTTCTGCGTCCTGTGATTTCTTTCTACGTCCGGAGGAAGCCTCCTGCATTCGGCTGCTTCCCGCTGTTCGTAGGTATGAGAAATACATGAATGCCCTTACATTTATCTGCGAAATATCCGTTGTCTTCTTTGCAAAGTTCCTCTATATCAGATCACTTCATACATTTCTTCGCTCCTTCTGTCTCATCTTACCACGCTCGGGAACTCAGTTGTCAGCTACATCGGACTCGCTCACCATTTCAGTTTAGGTATTTCCCCAAATTCGCAGCTGCAACAACTCCGGCTCAGCATTTCAGAATCTCGCTACAGCAAATCAACGAGCTTGCAAGAATCTTCAAAGGTAAAACTCTCTCCCCTTGGCTGTGTTTCTCAAAAAAAATTTAGGTTTTCGTTTCATTTACACCATCGAGCATCGGCTTTCGTTTATTGTGCTTTCGTTGTGATGTAATAGTAGTTTGCAGGATATATTGAGATTACTTTTCCAATTTGTTATTGCTTAGCGTCAGATACCTTTTCTTCTTTTATCTAGCAATTTGTGTTGTTTGGCAGGTAAGTGTATTTATTTTCAAATTATTTCTTTGAAAAAAAAGGACTGGATCAGACGCATCAGATTTGTATGTGTTGATCTACAACTGTGAAGCTTTTATGTGAGAAACCCAAACTTTAGAAATGATATATTTCAATTTTCTTTATTTATTCTAAAAACATTTTTTACTTGAATTTTTTGCTTATGACGACCATCTCTTTTTGTTCTTCTTTGTTGATTTATGCCCTGCATTTCGCACCTCTGTCAAAATTTTTTCATGTAGTTACAAAGTATCCAGTTTCCAATTTTATCTTTTTAGATTTTAAGAAGGTCAAAGAGTTTATGACTTGGGACCTGGATGAAGATGTGTGATTATTGATTTTCCCTTTCTACTCTACTAATGGGTAAAGAAGCACAGATAGCAGCATACCCAGCATAAGAGGTCTTGCTGGAGGAGTCCTAGTTTAGAGAGTTGCTAGCAACAATTCGATTTTTAAGAATTATGGTAGTATCAAAATTATGGAAAGACCCTAATTCAATATATGTGATGCATACGGAATATATATAGGCATATGAGTATAGAATTGGGCAATAATTAGTAGAGACTATAGAAAATGGTTTTAATCAGGAGGCACGAGATGGTGAAGGAGCGGAGGAGATGATTAATTTACGAGAGCAAATCATAGATGCATTGATGAATGAGATGAATTAAGAAGTTTCATATGTTTGCTAGTATGCTCCGTTTTATTTGATTTAATATTTTATGTTATTCAGGATGGGCTAGTTTGCCAGGGATTACCCCTGAATGTTTATAAAACATATATAACTTGTTTAGTTCTCATTTTGGTGAGGCATCTATCAAACTTTTGTTGTGCTATGAATTATGTGGTTCTTCTTAAGGCTTATTTATGCTGCATTTGTATTTTTTAGCCATGTGTATCTGTCCAACATTCCAATTCATGTATAAGAGCCGGTCTTTTGTGACATTACACTTGATCCAATTATTCATCAAATTAGAAGCTTGAAAATGAGCAGGTAGAGAACATGAGAGGAAGCAGTAGTGGGGCTAGCTTCAGATGCCTCCCCACATACTTAACTTTATAAAGATTGTTGAGATGGGTGCTCAAGCATGGATTCAGGAGAAAGTGTTAGGTGAGCAAAATGAATAGATGCAAAACTGAGTTTCTTTCTTTGCAGTAGTGTGCATAAAAAAAAAAAACATTCTATGCGCAGTAATATTATATGATATGTATGCTTAATTTATGGTTTTCCATTTTGCAGTTGCTGTTGAAGTATTAGAAGGGTGCAGCTTAGTCATCAAAGAAAGATATAGTAATTGGATACTATGTATGAAAAAAAATAAGAAGTCTTTCAGTATATTACTACATATTTGTTATTTGCATCTGGAATGGTTAGAAATCAAAATTGTTATAATAAGTAAATATTTTGCAGGTGATACTAATATATTTAATCATGAGTAAGATGAGTGGTGTAATTGATTAGTATGTGTTTTTATATATTATTTAGTATAGATTGAACTTGATCATTTATTGAAACTTGCTATCAGCTACTTTAATTTTGTTCGAACTTGTTAAAATTGAAGGTTCATTAAGATATTTGAAGAAAAAATCGGAATGATCAAACAAGTTTGTTATATCCAAATAATCTAATGTCTCAAAGTAAAGTCGATTTTAAAAATTTTAAGTCAGAATTGTTAACATAAAGAGCAAAAAAATAAATTTGAACAAATTTTATTCATCTTCATATATATAAGGGTAACAAGGTAATTTGTTGTCAAACAGCAGCAGCACAGCAATTTGGCAGTAATACTACCCAAACAAAATTGATTGATTTCTATACAGCAATTTTAGAAAGCAGCTTTCTCTACAACAATTTATCAACCTGCTTTACCGACAGCTGAACGCACTCTTCAACTCTTTATTATAAAAAAAATAAAAAAATTCTCTACACATTGCTGGCATTTTCATGATCGTGTCAGCAACATTAAAAGCGATAAATATAGATTAACATATAATTATACTTTTAAGTCTTAAAAATTTAACTAATTATGATTTAAGGATAATCCATCGAGGATAAGAAGAAAACGGCATTTTCGTCTACAAAAGGACAACGGCCTCTCCCAACGGTCACCAAGCTAGATGCGCGGGAGAGACCTACGCGAAACCTTCCCAACTCCACTCACCGTCAGATTTCATATCATCACGAATATTGACGGCAGATCTGGTACTCGCATAGAAATTTTCATGCATACAGTCGTACAGTTGTTAATACTCTTTCTATTTTAATTTTTAATTTATTTAGTTTAATGTGCTCTAATTTATTTCATTTAGTTTTCTTCCCTATTTTTGGGTCTCCGACTTTTCTTCCACTCGCGCCTCCGATGTTTCAGTACGAGGACGAGAGAGTACCCCAAAATTCTGCCAATCTATCTTCCTCTTTCCTCTTTTATGGTTGCGGATGTTTCCTAAAGAAAAAAGCGAACTTTGCCTAATCGATCGTCTCGCGGTCGCAGGCCATTTGAGATGGCGCAAGCGAGAGCCGATATCTAATCTGGGGAATCCAATCCTTAATGCTGCTAGGGTAAAATCATTTTTTCTTCTCCTTGCAATCCAAATCTCAGTTCTTGTTTATTATATATTGTTTTCCATCTCTGACTTTCTTTCCTTTTATTGTTTTTTTTTTTTTTTTTGCTTGATCGGTTCGTTTTGTGGTTATTCTTGCGAATTGGTTTTGCTTTGTTGATGCCTATGGTTGCTCTTATTTGTTGCCACCTATGAATTTATGAGGGTTTTTGTTTTCTTGGAAATGTCTCAAAGAATTGTGATTCTCTTGCTGCAGTTTGATTGGGATGAGATTCTCTTAAATTGCACTGGCTGTTTTTATCGATTTACGGTATGAGCGAAATTTTCATTGGAGGCTCTTGAAAACATGGAAAAATGAGCTTTCTCTACGTTTCACATTTGTTATGAGTTATAGATGAGCATGGTGTGGAATTTTTCCTTTTAGATTTGAATTGCTATGTTTTCTACATTGTGACTATGAAGCGATGGCTTTGAATGATGGAAATAGTCTCTCTTCAAATGCACTGGTAAGACTATATAAATGAATTACTCAGAATTTTCGTTGGCATGAACCTATTGTTTTAGGTATTAACTCAATAATTTTGTGAGGATGAGCAAAAAATTCAAAATAGATTGCTTTAGAAATAGATATAATTTTATCTAAACTATTTTCTTGGAATAAGGTTAGGAAAGTAGCGGTATTAGAGGTATTAAATTTGACTTTTATTAAGAAAGGTAGAGGTAGACCTAAAAAGACTTGGTTAGAAAATATTAGAAATGATCTTTCTTTATTAGATTTAAACGAAAATTTGACTTTTAACAGGACACAATGAAGAAAAAAGATTTATGTAGCCGATTCCACATAGTGGGACAAAGGCTTGATGTTGTTGTAGTATTTTCTTGGGAAAAAAAATTGGTTCAAAAGTCTGCTATATGTTGTATTATTTGATCCAACTTTTATTTTAAATTTCCACCTCCAACTTGTCGAAATAGAAGATGGAAGAGAGCTTGTGGACTATAGCTAGATGCAATTGAGAAATGTAGCATTTAGATGGAAATCTTTTAGACTTTGGCTTGAGAGATTTTGGGCTTCTCTTTGTGTTGATATTTGGCATACTAGCTTTTGCAGAAAATATTTTCTTGTGCTTCTTTTATTTGTATACATGTATGGCTTCCCAATTACTCCTTTTAGAATTGTATAGTTTCATACAATATATGCTCATGTCTGAAATAACCTAGTCTGTCTTGCTTTGTCTGATCAGATTTGGGGAGCTTGGAGACTCTCTTTTCTCTGTAGTTTGATCTGGCCCTTTATATCATGGCTGCAAGTCCCAACAAACAAAAAGGGGGCCCTTCCCAGTTTTTAACAGCTCTCTCTTCTGCTTTCTCAGAATGGATATTGATTATTCTATTGCTAATTGATGCATTTTTCTTATTCTTTGCGTCGAAGATATTTCGTTCTTGTAAATTACAGACCCCCTGCTTATTTTGCTCGAGGTTTGGCTATCTATTAGGCAATGAGAAGTTGGGATTTTATAGGGATCTTGTTTGTGATACCCATAAGTTGGAGATATCATCGCTTACCTTTTGCTATGTTCACAAAAAGTTTGTTGATGCACGTGAAATATGTGAAACTTGTCTTCTTTCATTTGCTAAAAAGAATTCTACTTTGGAAACCTATAAATTTTTCCTAAGCAAACTCAGCATGGACCTTGATGATGGCAATCAGATTTTCACTTCATGTTCTGAAAAGATTGTGAAAGTTCCATTACTGCACAAGGATCATGAGGCTGGTTCTCCGCTCACAAGACCTTGCTCATGCTGTTCTCAGCACTCAAGAAATAAACCCTATGCATATAGAGAATCTAAGAACAAACCTATTTTCAAAAAGTTTGATTATCATGGCAGCCCGTTTTCTAGTGCAAAATTGCGAGCACGGGCACATCTTGAAGATGGATTGAACAAGGCCAAAGAAGTTCTTTCTGTACCATTAGCAGATTATAAGCCAGGAGGTCAGAGTTTTGACCTTTTATCTCACTTCAAATATAGAGAGCTGAAGAGTACATCAGAGCCTGAGTCAGAAGTTCCATTATCGGATGATGATGATGATGATCGAACCTCTATGCCGCGCGGAACTGATGATGCCAAAGAAAAATATTTTGAGCGAAGTTTGAAGTCATCTTCTTCTATTACTAATGCCCCAGAAACATCTTTGATTACAGACGATGTAGTCCTAGAGAAGCTTATTCATCCTGATCCGGTTATATCTGTTGTTTCTGCTTCAGTTTTGAAGAGTCAACATGATGAGGAAGGTTCTTGTGATAAATCATTTGTTGAATCCAATGTTGACTCCGATCATGGCTTGAAGGAAATCAGCCGGACCCATTTTGAAGGAAGACCAATTCTGCCAACATCATCTCGAATAGTAACCAAATCAGTTCCTACAAGAATCTCAAAAGTTGAAGGTGAGAAAAGATCAGAATTACGATCTGCTTTGCCTAGTCGTACTTTTATGTTCAAATTCTTTAGTACTAAAATTTCATTTATTGCCATTTACGACAGATCCTTCAGAAGTAGATGTTTTAAGAACATCTTGTACTTCACATGTTGAGATTAACGAGCCAACAGAATTAACTGAGATTGCCCTGACAAGGGAATCTGCTAGAATCCATGAAGACCTGAAGCAGCGTCTGTCCCAAGTTCTCTCTCCTAGGTGGCTTCAATCTCCTTGGAATGATATCATTCATGGTGCCCGAAAGGATACTGAGTGCAAATTATCTCATACTCTAAGCTTTAATGGATTGCCAAGTATTAATAAGAAGCCTGAGGCTGAGTTATCATGTTCAGAGTTTGCAGATGGAAGTTTTGTTAGTGAAATTGAAGGAGAGGTTTCAGTTGAACGTTTAAAAAAACAGATTAAAATAGACCAGCAATCCCTGAGTATTCTATACAAGGAACTAGAGGAGGAAAGAAATGCTTCAGCTGTAGCAGCAAATCAAGCTATGGCCATGATCAATAAGTTGCAGGAGGAAAAGGCAGCGATGCAATTGGAGATAATGCAATACCTAAGGATGATGGAGGAACAAACTCAATATGAACAGGAAGCACTTCGAAATCTAAATGACCAACTCACAGAAAGGGAGAAGGAGATACAGGATCTTGAGACAGAACTTCAAAGCTGTAGGAAGCTACCCGGGGATGAATCAATGGCAGAAAAAGCTTCAAAACCATTATTTGATTCTGAGGAAAGTGAATATAGTACGACCAGTACACCTCATGTCGTTAGAACTAGGAGAAGGAGCAAGCACCACTTGCCAAGTGTAATGTTCGAAGATTCGGCGTGGCCTCCATCAAGCCCAGTAAAAGAGAATTTGTTGGATTTTGAAGATGAGAGGGAGTATATCGCAGAATGCTTGAAGAGGTTGGAGAAAAATGTTCGTTTGTTCTCATGTGCTGATGCATCTCGACTTGTTGAAGAGGATGACGAGTTTGATGATGATATTTCTGCAGACGATACCAAGTGGCCAAACCTTGAACTACAAGAAGGAGTAACTGAAGATGAAGGAAATAAACATAATTTGTATTCTCATAATATAATTGAAGGGAATTCTGGGACTCCTGAAATTACTCAAATGAAAGAAATGATGGCATTTGAGAAGCATCAATCTCCACATATAAAAAGCCTTTCTCCTGAAGAAAACTGCATTTACCCAACTCAGGAAGCCGAATATCCCGTTGGAGAACATGAAAACTATAAGAGTCTAAACTCTTCTTGTACTAAGAAAATGAAGCCAAAGACAGGTAGAAGAAATGGCGGAATAGCCCTGAGTGATGAGATTGAACACTTGAATGCAAGGTTGGAGGCACTTGAAGCAGATCGATATTTTCTGGATCGTACTATTAATACACTTAGATCTGGAAAAGAAGGGCTACAATTTGTTCAGGAAATAGCTACTCACCTTCGAGAATTAAGAAAAATTGGGCTCACTCAAAGAAAGAGTGTATTTGCTTGAAATTGCTTTCCTTCATCTTGAAGGTAATCAATAAGATGGTGCCAAAGCAGTGCATTTCTTTTATCAGTATTATGTAATGCAGCCTATATGCATGAATGGATGCTTACTTCCCTATATGATCATCTCGTTTCTTTGTTTTTGATGTTTCAGTGGACTTTTGAATTCTCTGGAAGTTTACAATGTCATTGGCATCCATAGCCTTCTCTTTACCTGTTTTATGCTCAGCATCTTATGTATATAATGTTATTAATAGGTAAGCTTATATATAATTCACAGAGGTATCTTTTTCTTTGAAATTCTTTTACCTTTTCATATCTCAAAATATTTTTTAAATTTAATTCATTAGAACAATATTAACATATGAATACAATACTTAAAATTCACATATCCCGATGATTGCTTATATCTTTATTTCCACTTATGTCTCCTTATGCCTCCTACAACTGCATTGAGTAAGTAGGGCTAGAATCTCTGACACGTGGTGGATCTATCAGAATCAGTTCAACCAACCAAACCCACCTCCTCTCTATTATTTTGTTATATTGTTTTGTAGCTAAGTGTGTGACATTATATGCATTCAAGCTATCTATATAAACAGCTAGCCTTTGTAATAAAGTGGAGGGAAGAAAACAAATATTTGAAGATTAGTTTGTGGGTTTTGTATCCTGAGTAAGTCAAGTGATGCTGCCCATCTATGATGCACCGACACTTCTCCTCAAAGAGGGGTGCAGTGTTGACACAACATGCGTTCGACACTCCTCCGACACGTGTTAGACAAGCTGGAAACATGTCCGATTAAAAAAATATTAAATACAAATTGAACACGCGTGTTTGGACACGTGTGTCTTAAATATTTTATTATTTTTTTAAATATAATTTCTTGTATTTAAATTTTTACATATTTTAAATATACAACAACAACAACAACAATATCAAGCTTTTATCCCACTACGTGGGGTCGGCTACATGAATCTTTTTTCTCCATTGTGTCCTATTAAAATATAAAATATAAATATTTTATAAAAATATAAATTTTTACATATTTAAAATATAAAAATTAAATTTATTATTTCATATTCACAACACCAAATCGATCTCCCGCACTTAATACCCCATTCATCGAATATTCTCATTTTCATTTCTCTTTAGCGGTGTACAACTTTGATTTCACAACAATGCTCGATGTCATCTCAACATCAGCGTCTGATGTCGTTACAAAATCAACATTTCTAAACGATCTCCATATTAAAGTCTGATGTTGTATTTACATTGATGCTCGATGCTAGTAATTTCTACACCCTTAACTTGACATCTCATTTTTGTACCGCCTTCTCAAAATCGATGACAAATGCCCTCTCAACATCAATGATAAACGTCCTCTTGATATCGACGTCCAATATTTACTGCATAACATCAATGTCTGACTTTCGACAGCATTGTCATCTCCTCTCTCGATGACTGATAAACGGCATGACGCTCGGCTCTCGGCATCCTAATATTAATAATTTTAAGTACAAACTCTAGTTTAATAACTTATTATTTTTAAATTATTTTTAAAATTATACTTATTTAATTTATACACTATTTTTAAAATATAAAAACTATAATATTGTGTCTAACTCGTGTCCGCGTCCTATATTTTCAATAATTGATGTGTCCCGTGTCCATGTCGTGTTGTATCTATGTCGCTGTGTTCGTGTATGTGCATCATAGCTGCCCATCCAAGAAGCTGGTTCTTGAGTTTTGTTTGAGCTGTTGGTTCCTTCAGCTCACATCTCTTTTTGTTGCCCATTTCTCCCTCCCATTCGGCATCATTTGATATTAGAGCCGGCAAGATGCTGCCCGGGGATAGAGTTTTTTAGCCAAGTGTTCTATTTTGTATCTAAGTTTTGTATCCTGAACTCTATTTTAGGTGGTGGTTATCCCATCTAGATTCATCTGGGTGATTGAATTCAGCAATTCTGCTGAAGGAGTTAAAGTTTGTCATCTTGAAGCATGCTTAGGAGGAAATGACCTGCTGTCTTGAAGTGAGAGAAGGCGCCTAACTGCTGTCATCCTGAAACTAGCGCCGGGCTTGTGGGATCAATTGCAGGACCAAATTTTGTACATGGGCTTCCGTTTTCTACTTCAGCCCATTCAAGCGAAGTCAGGTTATTTCTACAGATTTTCAGCCACAAGAAATTTTCCTTCGACGCTTTTCTTCCAGCCATCCATTTGCTGTCCAGCTGCAGCTTACAAGCCAAGAAGCAGCAAAAATGGCAGACCGACTCCCTCCCTACAATGTCTGTGGGCTATATAGCTGCAGTCACCATCCATCATTAGCAATTGGAGTACGACTATTTCCATTCTTGCTTTCGCACCTGTTGCAGTAGTTCTTGTTGTCTTGTTGCAGTAGTTCTAGCCGTTCCTTCTTATACGGACGACGAGGCTTCTTGGAAGTCTTTCCACAGTTTCTGTAGAAGCTGACGTTAACCATGCCTGGATCTCCTGCAAAGAAGGACAAAAAATTCAAAGCTGTCTCCCTTACGAAGGAGATAAAGGCTTAAACGAAGGTGGGGGTTTTCTACCTTTATAGTGTTATCTTTATAATGCGAATGTATTAGAGATTCCGCATCAGAAGCTGGCCGCCCAGGTGATAACTTTTAGGTGGCTGGAGTGTTCTTCCTCTGTGCTAATAAGATTAATTAGCTAGGGATCAGTTGGGCTCACAAGAAAGTTGCAGTTACTACATGAAATTCGTAGTATGCTACTTATTCTAGCAAGAAGACATTCTGTTGCACCTATAGTGGTCTTCGACAGCTATATAGGGGTCAAGAATCCTACTTGGCTAACAGATAATGTTTTGTCCAAAGCAAGAACCACTCTGTGGACAGGCTAACAGCTTCTTCATAGTCTCTTTAACCAACCAAGAAGAATCTGGCAAGATGGCACCTCGCTAGAATCATCAGCGACCAATTCAAGAAGTAGTGATTGAAGATCTACAGTGAGAAATTACCCAATTCCAGCAACGACTGTCAAGGCTCAAA
This sequence comes from Dendrobium huoshanense, assembly GCA_016618105.1. Classification (NCBI taxonomy): domain Eukaryota; kingdom Viridiplantae; phylum Streptophyta; class Magnoliopsida; order Asparagales; family Orchidaceae; genus Dendrobium; species Dendrobium huoshanense. The sequence continues at coordinate 31,810,930 of CM028350.1, read as the reverse complement.
TGATGGAAAGACTTGATCCCCCTTGCCCGGGGTTTTTCTAGCATCTGACCATGGGGCAAGTATGCTCCCATGGCGGCTTCAAGATCCTCCATTCCAGCCGGATCCATACGAAACCCTTATGCCACCCCTACCTGGAACAAGCCAAGATCTAGCTTGTTTACTGATGATTTCCTTCTTGGTGACAATTATAGTTGTGGAGGGGGTATCTCGGATGATCAGATTATTTCTTCTTACGAAAACATATTTGTGTTGACCCGTAAGATGTAACACAAAAAAAATAAAAAAAAATCAAAATCCCTTACCTCCCTGCCGAAGCACGTCGCTCCCCACGTCGCACGCACGTCGTGGCTGCCATCCCACGATCTCCCCACGACTTGGCACGACGAGCTCGAGTCGTTAAAAGCCTGAAAGCAACGAGGCCTTCGGCCTCTGACTCGACGCTCTCTTCCCAAGCTCTCCCTCTGCGCTGTTCGATCACGCTCCTCCGACCGACTTCCCCCATTCGACGGCATTCCCTGTTCGTTGGATCGGAAGCCAGGGCAGGAGCTTGCTCACTGTGAAGATACTTTCTCCCCTGCGTGCGCTTCCTCTCCTCCCTTCGAGCGACTCTCCCTTCCTGTTCGGATCGGAAGTTACGCCATTCCGATCGTAAGCAACAGCTGGAGCCGCTCGGCTCTGAAGGGAAATTTCTCCCGTTCAATCGCTTCTTCGGCTCCTTCCTGGCTGTCCGACTCAGCTCCCTCTCCGACTTTCCCTTCCAAAAGGATCGGAAGTTACGACATTTTGATCGGACCCAAGAACAGGAGCTCGTTCGGCCGTGAAGTTAACTTTCTACCCTTCGTGCGCCTCTTCTCCCCGCCCGACACCGCCCCTTCCACGACTTTATCTTGCTGTAGGATCGGAAGTTAACATTTTGATCGGACGCAAGCACAGGAGCTCACGGGTAGTGAAGGTAACTTTCTCCTTTTGGTGTGCTTCATTCGGCCAGATCCCGTAAATCTCCTAAACAAAAAAAAGATGAGAGGGGGAGGGGAAAATCTTTTTTTTTTTTAATTATATTTAATAATTATTTGATTATAATTATGATTATTATTTAATTATTATTAATTAATAATTAGTTATTAATTAGTAATTATAATTATATGATTAATCATAATTAATTTCGATTAATTATGATTAATTATCGACTAATTATAATTACGATTAGTTTACTAATTATAGTTAATCAATAATTAATAATTAATTATAGATTATAATTAATTATTTATTATTATAATTAAAGAATGCTCGTGCCTTCTCTCGCCTCGGTCCCCGAGCTTCTACCGCCGATCCGCCAGCCGACCAAGGTATAATTTCTGGAACCTAGGCTTTCTTTCTTACCTCGTCCTGCGTGTCGAGTCGGCGGTCTGCCTATACACGCTTTTCTTAGCGTGGTGGGAGGGGCAACCGGCGCGACACCTACGACAAGGTAGGCGAGCGACCCATGGTTCCAAATCCTTCTTCGAAGTTCGTAACGCACCGGCAAACCACCTATACACGCTTTTCTTAGCGTGGTGGGAAGGGGACCCGGTGCGATGCGTACGACGAGGTCGGGATACCCATAAGTACCCGCTTGCGGGGAAACAACTGCTTTTTCTCTTGCAACAGGTACCGAGAAGACCCATACACGCTTTTCTTAGCGTGGTGGGGACAAAGACTTTACACGGCCGCGGTGTCCTCGAAAGAGGGCACCTACCATACACGCTTTTCTTAGCGTGGTGGGAAAGGCCCAGTTTTCCGTAGTTTTTTCCCCTAAATGGGGGAGACGCCGGGAGGCTGCCGAAATTTCGGGTGAAATATTACTACATTCGGACCTGTTTTGAACTCAAAAGAACAAAGCATTGGTATTCAAATGAACATGAACTATGGACTTGTGGACCGTCGAACTTGATTGAACATATGCAGAGGATCAGAACCAAAACATAAATGATTTCTAAGAGTTCAAATCCAAATAAAATCAAGTTAGAACTGAAATTCAAATCAATTCAAACATGAAATTACACTTGCAAGAATTTCAGAAAACTCTGAACAAGCACTCGAACATGTACTTGAACCTGAAGACTTGGACTGCAGGGGACTTGGACATAAAAAGAACATAGAACTCAAGCTCAAGTAAACTCTAACATGTATTAAACAAAGTTTCAGAAGACTTGAACTTCCAAGAGCAACACACAAAATCTCAATGCATGCAAGTGAATAATGTATCGGACTCTTACAGCAGTCTCTACAAAATCGGGGATTTCTGTATCTGCAAGAATGAGATGCATTTGTGTCCCTCCTATATGTACCCGAAACCACTCTCCAACACTAGCAACTACGCCTGTTGATTGAGATGGCGATATGGAAAACCAATGACGGAGAATTCGTCCCCTACAAACAAGTACAATCATCAAACCCACCCGAGATTGGTGAAAGGGTGGATGTGATGCAGAGATAATGGGTCTTCTACAAATACCTTCAGGAGATCGTAGTTGATACAGCGGTCCCCTGCAAGTGCACATGAATACTTGTGGATAACAACAGTGGGCATATCATAAGCACATCAAGCCACTGTGGGCACAAGTATAAATATGTCCTACGACGATCTCTACGATCGTCTATTGATTGAGAAGGCAATACTGGAGACCAGTAATCAAAGATCCATCTTCTACAAACAAATTCAACTATCAACCACCTGAGATTGGTGAAAGGTGGTTTCAATGCAAAAGTGAGGGTCCTCCTACGAATACTCCTAGGAGCTCGTAGCTGATACGACGATCCTCTGCCAGCAAACACAAGCCACTTGTGGATAACAACTGTGGGTACTTCGTAAGTACATCGAACCACGGTGGACACAAGTATAAATATCACCTACGACAACGGTGATCAAGATCTTCTCGATCCTGTATTCAGGAAGGGGAACAACTCTGGCATCCATAAATATCAGAAATATCAAGTCTACTACACTAAAGATCTTGAAAAGAGATCTTCTCAAAGTGAAGCGACAATCAGTGGATTTCAAAGTTCAAAAAGATCCTTCCGCGGTGAATGAGAAAGGGGAAGTCAATATCAAGTCCAATACTTCAAAGTTCAGAAAGACCCATCCCCGGTGATTGAGAAAGGGGGAGGGAGTCAATATCAAGACCAAACGCCACCGGATCTGCAACACAGATACAAGCAGACAGAAGGCGTCTACAACCTACAATGCAACGCCACCGGATCTGCAACACTGATACAAGCAGACAGAAGGCGTCTACAACCTACAACGCTACGCCACCGGATCTGCAACACTGATACAAGCAGACAGAAGTCGTCTACAACATTCATATTTGGCCTTTAAGGCCTTCAACAAAGAAAGTTCATGAACAAAGGCATGAAGCCTACAGAACCCGATCCTCCTATACGGATCAATAGGAGTCGACAGGGTTCGAACTATCAAATAGATACACGGTTGTAGCGACCGATGTATTTGTCTAAATACATTCTTTTTAGGCCTTCAAAGCCTAAAATCAAGAGAATTCACTAAACAAAAGGCACAAAGCTTACGAGAAACCCGATCCCCTATCGATAAGTTGATAGGGTCGACAAGGTTCAATCAAATGGAAATGACCCCAAAACACCCCGATGATGGCCGTGTTGATTGCTTATTTCAACCGGAGAGGTCCACAAAATATTTCAAAATGCCCTCAAACTTCTACAAAATCCAAATATTTTTCAAGTGACCTAGAGGTCACCCCGATGATGGCCGTGTTGAACGATGATCTCAACCGGAGGGGTTAATTTCAGGCATTTTTATGTCTCCCAAAAAGTCCAATCAAAATCTCAAAGCTCCACAAATCTCAAAGCTCCACAAATCCCAAAGCCCAGATATTTAAAATCTGAAATCAATCCATCAATCGCTCAAAGCAAAATTCATCCACCCTCCACAACAGTCTGCCGGGGTGGACAAATCAAAATCTACTTTTACTCACAAAGAGCAAAATGCCTAGTCGAAAATATCACTAGGATCCATTCTCAAACAATCTCCTGCCAGTAAGGACGTGGTACGTGTCCTCTAACCGGCGGTCTGCCGCTAAATGGCCACCGCAGGATAAACGGTTACGACGACCCGGGGCCCTCTGAACCGCGTGGTTTCGCCGCCAAATGGCACCACGATATCTCGGTTATGGCCAGAGCCAATACGCTCCTTACTGACATCAAATCCTTGAGATATGAATCAATAGGATATGATCGATAGGGCACAAAGCCCTCTGTTAGCTAAGGTGGATTTAAATTTGTCCCCTTAGACAAATATTCAACCTCGGTCTACAAGGTCCCCTTGGACGAAGCAACCCATGGCTGCCGACAAGGATCCTTCTGTCAGGTTGGGTCGACTACCTCCTCTGACTAAGTAGACCAGGGACCACGATGGCCCGGGACGACGGAACCATGGGATCTTGATCGGGTCTATCATCCATTCCCCCACCATCCGCTTTAAGTACAAGATGGTGCAATTTTTATTTTTAAATATTAAAACTTTTCAAACCCTTCCAAATCCAATCTTTCCAATCTCAAATCCAATCATTGCTGCTACTATATGCCAGATAACACTTATCTCTATACGTATCTGATTGACGACTAGCCTTAATCGAAAGTTCTCTCTCGTGATCAGGAGGGGTAATTAACTATAGGGGCTTGCGCCTATAGGAAACCAGAACTCAGATCATAAAGTCCTCACAAAATGAGGGCGAAATCTCTGGGTAGTGTCTTATCTACAAACTCATCTGCCTTCCAAAATTTACCCCGGAACTTAGTTCGTTAAAACTCCCTCGCCGAATGAATAAAGAAAAGCGCGATGCGGAGGCCGGGGCCGAATTTTCGGAGCCCACAGATTTCTGGCGACTCCGCTGGGGAATGGTTTCTCTTTCCATCTTTGGCTAGTCATATAAATGTTACAGTAGCAGCCAAAATGCTATGCTCTATATGGTGAACATCAGGATGTGACATTTGGTTCTTATGTCCAAAGATCCATTACTGAAAGGTCCCGACAGTAGCAAGCAAATTTCCTGAAAATGAATCTTTTAAATAAGATCAATGGAAATTTGTTTAGCAGGGTTTTAAATTCCACACTAATTTTCCTGCTATCATTCGTTCTGCGCTATTCTTGTTGTATGAAAGTGTAGGGTGATGTATTAATCCTGATCACTAATCCCTGTATTTCATTTGTGCGGTAATGGAAATGCAAGACACACCAATGACTGTCCAACTGGGACGTGGAGCCAGAATTCAACTGGCGAATGCTGTCATAGAGACTGAAAATACTGGAGCCACCATTCACTTTGGTGGGCTCGAATTCTCAGCAGCTACTGCAAGGGCTGCAGCCGTTCCTGTGTACGGCGTAAACTCTGAAGAACCTTCTGGAAGGTCCCACTCTAAAAGGACTACTGTCAGATGTGCTGCTCAAGGAAGAACTTCTGTATTTGAAAGACTATCCCAGCCTGAGGCCCTTACTGCAAAGAGGGTCGTCACTGGAAGAAAGATCTCTGTGGTGACTGCAAACACCACCGCCCTGCCCAGAGAGACTGTTGCACCTAGGAGGTATGATAATGAAGCTTCTTCATCTGGAGGAAGGCTTACAAGGAGGCATAGGAGGAAGAGAAATGTAGAGCTGCGAGCTCAGCAGTTACCTGTCCCAGTCCATCCCTCCAATCTGTCAGCACAAGAACCAGAAATCAATATCCCCACTCAGAACAAGTTTTCCAATCTAAAGTGGGTAAAGAGAAATAGCTCATCTGGTGAGCTTAAGAAATCTTTTTGGGAGCGTCAGCTTGAAGTTCCAGCCCCTCAGAAGATAAGAGAGCCTGAACGTCTGTCTGCCCGGGTACACCGAGTTTTGAAGACAATTAAGGAGAAGGGCTTAATGAAAAAGAAGTTCCAAAGGCCACTGATTGTTGAGACCCGAAGAACTTCTCCAAGAGATAGACTATCATCTGCTGTGATAGTTGAAAGAAGGGATTACCGAAAACAAACTCCACGCGGTGAGCATCGGGGTGTGACACCTGAACCATATGTTCGGGGATCCGCCGCCGAAAGGTCCCGGTGGAAAGGCAAACAAGTTTGGAGGCCGAAGCCTCGAAAAGAAAATATCTTTGAAGAAAAAGATAGATCAGGCGTGACATCTGAAGCAGTCTCCCGGAGATCCGCCCCTACTAACAAAATTCATCAGAAATGGGTCCGAAAGAAGGCCCATAATGACGACAATTATAACAACGGTCGACATCCTGGAGAGTCTTCCAGGAGATCCCGTCATTCTCCTACTTCAACCAAAGAAGAAGTTCACTTCGATTGTAGTCCACGGGTTGAAGAAATACTTATTCCAAGTCAAGAGCCTGAAATTCAGTGGCGCCGCCACTCAGAAATTCAGGTGCAAAAAGATGAAGAAGACTATGGTAATGAAGATACTATGGAAATTGAGGTGGTTCGTATGGTCAGTCACGCCGATGTTGAAGAGGAAGATGATGGTGATGAAGAAGACCAACAATCACAGCCACGCGTACGTGCTTATCGACGTCGCCACAGGGCTAGATCTATTGCCAGTCGAAGTGCTCGCTCTTCAGAAGAAGGAGATGAAGAAGAAGAAGAGGTCGGAGAAAACCCCTTCACTGCTGAAAATATTACACTCGCAGATATGCGACGACAAATGAGGCGGCAGATGAGAGCAAAAGACAGAGAAATCTCTCAGTTAAATGATAAAATGACTGAGATGATGACTCAGATGACGGCCATGATGGAGATGATGCAGAAGACCACTTCTGTGGGTCCTACACCGGTTCAGCCTGTCAACCAAGCTGTGAATCCTCAAAATCCTCAAGCGCCCCAAGCCTCAGGAGTGAAAGGTGTACCTGAAGGTGGCTATAAGAATGATGATCCTGCCCGCCAGCGCACTCCCCAAAATGTGGCGAGCGCCCCAGAACCCGTAATTGCGTCTCAGCTGGAAGGCTTAATCAGTGAAAAGATTAAGGCCATTATAGCGGCTGAACAGGCAGAGAAGTTGGTAGGAAAAGGTCGCCCGTACCCAGCAGAGTACGATCAGGTGCCATATCCAAAGGGATATTCTGTGCCGAAGTTCAATATCTTCGATGGCAATAAAAATCCCAGACAACACCTGGCGCAGTTCAAAGCAACCTGTGGAAATACAGGAGGTAATGATGCTCTGTTATTCAGGCAATTCGTGAGCAGCTTGAGTGGAACTGCTTTTGAATGGTACGCCGAGTTGCCAAATGATTCATTAAAGACCTTTGCGGAGCTGGAGGCCTTGTTCGTGAAAAGGTTTGCCAGTGCAACAGAGAAGACTACTATTGCCGATCTTGCCCTTGATAAAAGGAGAAAGGATGAATCAGTGACGAGGTATATAACACGCTGGCGCAATCTCAGCATGAAGTGCGAGCAGCAATTAGAAGAAGAACATGCAGTTCAACTGTTGATGGGGAACATTGATGATAAAATGCAACCCTTCTTATGCATGGCTTCTATCACTACCTTCCAAGATCTATTGGATAGGGTGGCTAAGTTTGAAAAGTTAAACTTATCAAAATCTGAAAGCCTCCCTGATAAACCTAAAAAGGCTAAAGCTCCTGATGCCAGAAAGAATGAGGTCTACTCTGCATTCCCTCCCATACCTGATAAAGATAAACGGGTAGTGTATAATGTAGACAAAGGAAAACAGCCTATGCAATATGAAGAAAAGCCAAAACAGGCTTACAATCCTAATCCTCAACCAAAGCTGGTTCTTGGGGAAAATGACAAACCTCGAGCCTTTCCTGGTGGAGGAGAGCGCCAGAGGCAGACTGCAGGAACTGGTGATAGAACGTTCCCCTCCCTCAAGGAGAAAATGAATAAAGAATATTCATTTAAAAGGGAGAGTGTCGCTAAACTGTTCCGACAAGCACTTAAGAACGGTCTGGAGTTGCCAGAATGTAAAAGACCTGAAGAGTCTAAACACAGTAGCGACCCAAACTACTGCCCATATCATCGGGTAGTTAGCCATTCAATTGAAGATTGTTATGTCTTCAAAGATTGGCTGGAAAAGATGTACAAGATGGGAGAATTAACATTATCAGATAATGTGTTAGTTCGTCCCAGAAAAGAATCCACCCGGATAGTCACGTCCTCTTCCATACTCCCGCTTAAAGAAAAAATGAAAGAACCTATTCAAGGTGAACAATGGGAGACTGTGGTCTCCAATAAGACAACTAAAATGTTGAAACAGCTAGAAGGAGTTCCTGGTGTCAAGTGGAAGTCCCCTACTGAGCCGATGCTGAATCTAAAATGGTTGCCTGTGTCACAAACATCCACTTCTAAACAGCAACCTGGCCAAGCTAGCTCGTCAAAATCCGGCAAAGCAAAGCCAAAGTCTTCTAAGAAGAAAGCCAAGTTGAAGAAGTCTATGGCGAAGAAGACTGCAACTCAAAAGGCTATTGATAGTTTGGGTGAATATTACCAAACTGTCAGGAGGCCTATTAAGCTCGGTGATTTTATGAAAGAGCTTAAAATAGATGAAAAGGAAGAAGCAGAGGATAAATCCCTTCCTACGGAGATATGCCGAGTCATCTCAGCAACATTAAAAATAGCAGAAAGGGAGAAATACGCTGAAGAAGCGGCCCCTGAATTCTGTCTAATGGTATCATCAATGGAATTCAGTTCAGAAGATCTATGTTTTCCAGATGATGAAGATTCAGATCCAAGCGTAGCATCGCAAATGAAGCAAGTGAAGTTGAGAGACGATTCTGAGTCTACAGATGAATCCGCAGACACAACAATGGCTGACTCCGAAGATAATGCTTCATCAAACAAGTCTGAATCAGATGAGGTGGCCCAAGTACAGTTGAGGAGTGGCAAAGTACTGCCGCCTCCACCAAAGAAAGGGATTCCTAATAAAGATAAGGGAAAAGAGATAGTTATTAATGAAGATATTATCCTCGAAGATCCCAAGAAAAATAATACTTTGTCCAAGGGGATAGATTACAATATCTTATCCCACTTGAGGAAGATCCCAGCACAACTCAGCATATATGATGCCCTCTTGATGTCTAAAGACCTTCGAGAGACTTTGATCCAAGCTCTCAAGGACCCCGAAAGATATGAGGCATATTTTGCTGAGCGTAATCTAACTGAAGTCTTGCAAGCTCGAAATGAGCCCCTCATCACCTTTGCTAATGATGATATGATGCTTGGAACAGCAGACCACAATCGCCCTCTGTATGTTACGGCAGAGAGCGACGGTATGATGATCAGTCGAATTTTGATTGATCCCGGATCTTCCGTAAATCTTATGAGCCTTAAGGCACTGAGATCCCTCTGCCTCGATGTGGAACATCTTGGGCAGGATAAATTGATGGTACACGGCTTCAATGAGAAAGGGCAGAAAACCCTTGGTTCATTTATGCTCCCTCTTGTATTCGGAGAGCTCCACACGGAAGCCAAATTTCATGTAATTGATGCGGACACTTCGTTCAAGGCGTTATTGGGTCGCCCCTGGCTGCATGAATACGGCGTTGTCCCTTCAACATTACACCAGTGCATGAAGTATCTCAGAGAAGGAGAAGAATTCAGGATTTCTGGTGATATTCAGCCCTTTGCAGTACATGAAGTAACAGTTTATGAAGATGCTAAGTATTTCATGCCCAAGAAGCAAAAGTCATCAAGTTCTCTTGAGGCTAAAGCATCAAATTCTAATGCTGCAAAGAAATCAAAGCAAGAAGATGAGAAGAAGCGTGTAGGAAGAAAGAAGGCAGGGCCAACTCTTCCCAAATCACCAACCATTCCTAAAGAAAAGAAGAATGTACCTCATCTTGGGAGTGACACGGATGAAGATGATGTTACTCCTACCAAATCTCGAAAAATATGCCAGTCCACGGATGAATGGAGTAGGCAGATTGAATTTTCAAATGATGATTATGACTACGACTCAATCTACATGAACTCAGTGCAGAGTGTGTTCTCCAGAAGAATAGACAGTCTGTTGATTTCAGACAGCGTACTCGTAGTCACACGTGTTCCCTTGCAACATTTCAAGGAAATCATTTCGCGCGAGGTTCATAAAATTGAAGAACTCTCCACTCTTTATCTGCCTCCTCGTAAAAAAGGGACTGTACCAAAGAATGTGCTATATTCTACGGGAGTTCGTGAAGAGGAGAATCATGACTGGGATTGCATGCTCCTCGACTCCGAAGAATTATTTCCTACGAGGCTACCCAAATTCAATACCAAAAATATTCAAAGAATGCTACGAAAGCAAATCAATATTCCTACTACCAAACGACAGCTCCGTACAAGCTTGGGCCTCTGGTATGGGAGAAGTCCGCGTCCATTACGACGAAAGGATATAGATGCATATAAAGGTATCGGGTTCATCAAACGAAAATTCCTCCAGAAAGAGACGTGTCAAGCAATCACATGCGGAGAAATCAAATCTGATGATGATTATGATGAAATATGCGAAACCAATGCTTATGATGATAAACCGGTAGAAGCTGAGCCTGCACCAGAAGAACTGGAAGATGGTGGACAAGCTGCTACGATGGACGAGCTCAAAGAAGTCAACTTGGGAACTGAGGAGGATCCTCGCCCAACCTTCATTAGCTCTCTTCTACCAGAAGATCAAATAAAAGAAATAAAAGAGCTCCTATGTGAATTCAGGGACTGCTTTGCCTGGACATATGCTGAGATGCCTGGCTTATCCCCTGATGTGGCCGTTCACAGATTAGCCATCAGGCCTGATGCAGCACCCGTCAAACAAGCTCCAAGGAGAATGAGATTGGAGATTGAAGAGCAGGTGATTGCATAAACGAAAAAGCTCATAGAAGCAGGCTTCATTCGAGAAGAGAAATATGCCGACTGGATTGCCAATATTGTCCCTGTAAAGAAGAAGAATGGCCATATTCGTATCTGCATCGACTTCAGGGACCTCAATAAGGCATGCCCGAAAGATGACTTTCCGCTCCCAGTATCAGAGCTTCTAGTTGACAATACATCCAATTACGATATGTTCTCCTTTATGGACGGATCGTCAGGCTACAATCAGATTAAAATGGCGCATGAAGACGAAAGACATACATCATTCAGAACGCCTATAGGCATATTCTGCTATACAGTCATGCCCTTCGGCCTGAAGAACGCTGGTGCCACCTACCAGCGGGCGATGACTCGTATATTTGATGATTTGATTCATCAGAAGGTCGAATGCTATGTAGATGACTTGGTCATTAAAAGCATAGATCGAAAAAACCACCTTCATGACTTGAGGATCGTGTTCGAAAGAATCAGAAAATATGATCTGAAGATGAACCCTCTCAAGTGTGCATTTGGGGTATCCTCAGGGAAATTTCTGGGATATGTTGTTCGACATCGAGGAATCGAAGTCGACCCCAACAAGATCAAGGCGATCGTAGAGATGCCACCTCCAAAGAACCTCCGTCAACTCCGTTCTTTACAAGGACAACTGGCTTTCATTCGGAGATTTATATCAAATCTATCGGGTAGGTGCCAGCCATTTTCAAAGCTAATGAAGAAAGATGTCCGTTTCAAATGGGACGCAGAGTGCCAAGAAGCATTTGACAGCATCAAAAGATATCTGTTGAATCCGCCTATTCTCGCGGCGCCAATTCCCAGGAAGCCTCTTATACTGTATACGGCAGCACTAGAAGAGTCCCTCGGAGCACTATTGGCCCAGCATAACGAAGAAGGCAAAGAAAATGCGCTCTACTACATCAGTCGGAGATTGATAGGAGCAGAAATCCGCTACTCTCCAATTGAGAAGCATTGCTTGGCCCTGATCTTCGCAGTTCAGAAGCTCCGCCATTATATGCTATCTCACAAAATCACCTTGATATCAAAGATCGATCCGCTGAAATTCTTGATGACAAGACCAACGTTGACAGGTCGTTTGGCAAGGTGGGCAGTGATACTGCTGCAATTTGATATCACATATGTCCCTCAAAAGGCAATGAAAGGGCAGGTGTTAGCAGACTTTCTTGCAGCACATCCTATCTCTGCAGATTCACCGCTCAACGATGATCTACCTGACGAGCAGATCATGAACATTGAAGAAGATGAGATTCTACGAGTATGGGAAATGTACTTTGACGGTGCATCGTCAATCAAGCGTGCTCGGCCTCCAAATCTCGAAAAGGCTCAAGCCGGAATTGGAATCATTTTCGTAGCACCCGAGGGAGGCATAATGAGATTTTCGTTCAGTTTGACTGAACCTCGGACCAATAATGAGGCTGAATATGAAGCCCTAATAGCAGGATTGGAGATTGCAATCGATGTCCGAATCCGAAACCTCCAAATTTTCGGTGATTCTCAACTTGTTGTAAATCAAGTGTTGGGAGTTTACAAAATTACCAAGTTCGAGTTGGCCTGCTATCATCGGCGAGTTCTTGAACTTATGAATCAAATTCCAGTTGGCAAACTAACTCAAGTTCCCCGAGGTCAAAATGGCAAAGCTGATTCTCTTGCTAAATTGGCTAAAGAAATGGCGAATATGGACGACGAATGGCCTATAATAATTATGGTGCATAATCGTCGGATCCTAGAGCCAGCATTATTACAATTCCCGTAGGCAGAGGGAATACCAAATTCAAGCCAACAGGATGCAACTCCGGTTGATCCTCAATCTCCCCAACCAGTTGATGTTGAAGATCAGTCCGAAGAACAACAAGTTCCTAAGAAAAAGCGCAAGGCCAGTCAAGCTTCAGAATCATGGTGGCATTGTCTAGATGTCGAGGAAGAAGATGACTGGAGACTTCCTTTCATTGATTACTTTAAAGAAAGTAAATTGCCAACAGACAAATCATTAGCTGCTCAAATCAGGAAGAGAGCGCTACGATATGCATTCGTCAACAACACATTGTATCGGTGTGCTTTCAATCAAATGTGGCTAAGGTGCCTAGGGACCAAAGAAGCTGATAAAGTTGTGGCAGAAGTTCACGAAGGACTTTGTGGAGCACACCAATCAGGTCCCAAGATGGCAATCAAAATTAAAAGAATGGGCTACTATTGGCCGACTATGGTCAGAAATTGTATCAATCATGCTAAGAGGTGCCATGAGTGCCAGATCCACGGTGATGTTATACATCAACCGCCAAATCCGCTGCACCCTACAATAGCGTCCTGGCCATTTGAATGTTGGGGTACTGATGTTATCGGGCCGATAGATCCGCCGTCATCAGCAGGACACCGCTTCATCTTGGCAGCAACCGACTACTTCTCAAAGTGGGCAGAAGCAGCCCCATTTAAAGAAGTTACGTCCGAGCATGTGATCAACTTCTTCACCCATAATGTCGTCTACAGATTCGGTGTGCCACGCCGCATAATCTCAGACAACGGAACTGCTTTCAAAAGTACAAAAATCTATAAGTTCGTTGATCGGCACAAAATCGATTGACGGTATTCCTCTATATATTATCCAAGAGCAAATGGTCTGGCAGAAGCCTTCAACAAAACGTTGGTGAAATTGCTAAAAAAGATTCTCTCCAAGAACAAAAGAGAGTGGCATACGAAAATGGCAGAAGCGCTATGGGCGTATCGTACAACTTACAAAACGCCAACCAAAGCCACTCCTTACTCTCTAGTATTTGGAGTTGAGGCCGTACTGCCACTAGAAGTTGAACTTCCATCTCTTCGAGTTGCTGTCCAGAATGAGCTGACTCAAGAACAAAATGCTCGTCTAAGAATGGAGGAGCTCGATGCACTCGATGAAATCTGGTTACAAGCTCAACAGAACCTGGAGATCTATCGAGCAAGAATGACAAAATCCTTTGATCGAATGGTGCGTCCTCGATCATTTCAAGAAGGAGAATTGGTCCTGGTGCAGAGAAGGCCAATCATCCCGCATAGAAAAATCGGTGGCAAATTTGTATCCAACTGGGAAGGACCTTTCGTTATCGAGAAGGTATTTCAAGGAGGAGCTTATCAACTGATCGATTTGAATGGTCAAAGGCCCATGCCGCCGATCAACGGTCGATACCTGAAGAAATACTATTCATGAATTGCTCAAGCAGATGTCATGTTTAATACGCTATGTTTTCATACATGTTTATTAGCGTATATATTCTACATTTTGAAATTCTCTTATGTCATGAGAACGCATTTCAAAATTCCCCATTAGACTGGGGGCATTTTAAATATTTGTTTGGGTCGACATCACGCTGCGTGCCGAGATCCCCAAACAAATATTTAAAATCTCAAAATTCCAATCCTATTCTACTCTAAAATGTCCCTGCGAGACAGGGGGCATTTTAAATATTTATTCGGGTCGACATCGCGCTGCATGCCGAGATCCCCGAATAAATATTTAAAATTATCAATTCAAATGCTACTTTGTGCTAAAGAATACAAAGACTTCTTTTTCAGAATACGTGCAGGTGATCTCTCAAAAAATCGAGACAACACCTTCTCCAACAAAACCAAGACTCAAAGGTCAAGAAAGAGACTTTTGTGGCTACACACTTCCACAAAATTGAGCCGGAAAAGCTTGAAGTCTTTTGACAGTCTGAAGCTTAACGTTCGAATGGGTGTAAAAGGTCGGATCCATCACGCCCAAATATGGCCGGATCGCTGGCAGCTCCGTCTACTCAACAAGCCATAAGAAAGGCCGTAGTAGCGGAACTCCCACTTCGTCAACCCGTCAGTAGGGACTGAAGGAAGAACGAAGGACAATTTGACTCGACCAGTTCAAGTGATCGTAGTCTGCAAAGTTCTTCAAAATGACCGGAGAATCAAAGTTCCAGTGGAAGAATGAGTCTCAAACATCTACTAAGTGTTCGTAGGCTCCAAAATCCAAAACCATGAAGGATGACTCCAAATCTGTCAACTTCAGCAAAATCAGCATTAGGAAGCGCAATTCCCATAGCTCAAGTCTGAAGCCTGAATGGGTGTTGTTGAGTCTAGTAATTAGGTTGTTAAGCCTAAGTAAATGTCCCAAGGCTACCAAGAGGGGGGTGAATTGGTAGTTTTTTAAAATTTTAAACCCTCTTAAAATTAAAGTTGAACCGAAATGAAATTGTCTTTTAAAGTTTGTAGAAAAATGTTTTTCAACCACAGAGTTGTTAAAACAGAAATTTAAAATGCGGAAACGTAAAAGCAATAGAGTAAATGACACCAGATTTATAGTGGTTCGGTCTATAACCAGACCTACATCCACTCCTCAGAGGCACCCTCTGAGTATTGCACTAATACCACAAAGTGACTCTCCTTTAGCACCCACAGCAAGGCGGAGAAGCCTGTACAAAACCCTCTTTTCACCACTCCCCGGTGCGGCAGAGAACCGTCGTCCTTTTACACAATCCACAGTGCTGGCAGAGAACCGTCGTCCTTTTACACTCTCCTAGTGTGGGCAGAGAACCCTACGGCTGTTCACACTCTCCAAGTGTAGGCAGAGAACCTTCTTCCTTTTACACTCTCCTAGTGTAGGCAGAGAACCCACGGCTGTTCACACTCTCCAAGTGTCGGCAGAGAACCGGACCTTCTTGAATTATCTTCTCACAAGAACCTAAAAGAAAGAAAGAAAAGAGTGAAGGAATCCAATTTCACAAGTAGAGATTCTTACCTTAGCAATCCAAGTGAAGCCTTCTTGCTCCAATGGTAGGAATCCTCCTTTGAATGCTCTCTTCCACTCTCCCCTTGACTATTCTCTCAATAGGCACGAAGATCAAATGACAAAAAGATTGGGTGGCAGTCTAATTTGAAGTATTTATACAAAAGACAAGAAAAACCGCCCAAAAACTGCAAGTTTTCAATTCTGTACGCAGTGGATCGTCCGGTACGATCGTGGATCGTCCTGGACGATTTTACTTAAACGATCTGAAACGACCCAATTTGTATATGTGTACGAAATGACTTCGTACAGCTGATCGTCCTGTACGAACTAGGTTCGTCCAGTACGAACGGTTATTACAAGGTCGGTTCTAGAAACTGCTGAAAACTGTCCTAAGTCGGTTTATCGTTTGGACGAAAATTTGATCGTCTGGACGAAAATTTTCCAGAGAGCCGATCGTCCTGGACGATGATTTATTTCGTCTGGACGAAAATTTTCCAGAGCGCCCATCGCCGGGGACGATAATATGGTTTCGTCTGGACGAAAATTTTCCAGAGAGCTGTTCGTCCGGTACGAAATTTATTTTCGTCTGTACGAAAATTTTCCAGAGCGCCCATCGCCGGGGACGATATAAAAATTCGTCCTGGACGAATAGGACTTAGAAAAATTTTTCGAAGCAAGTTCCTATTCGTTCCAAATGCTCTATAGGAGATAACTGACAGATCGTCCAGTACGATATATATCGTCCTGTACGATCAGTATAGAATTTCAAGATCTCCTTAGTTTGTGTGTGTGATTTTATTCACTCAATTACAATCACTCCCTTTCAAAATTAATTCAAAGAAAAGACACTTCAAATAAACAAAATTTCTCATGTTGAATTTGATTTGAAGTTTTCGTAGTCTGGAGTCTGATTTTCCTGAAATGTTAGTATACACAAGAGCAAGTGCAAATCTTCTAAATTGTTAGGAGATAATTATACATCTGAACAATAATGTTTGGAATCATCAAAACTACATAAGTTGCACAAATATAAATCATTCAAATAGCAACTATTCAAACAATCTCCCCCTTTTTGATGATGGCAAAACAATTATTATTAGTATGGTTTCAAGTTAAAACATAATCTCTTATCTCCTAAACTCCCCCTGAATTTATGAGTACATTAAAAATTAAGGAGGCATTAAAGAACAAAAATTTTTGTTTGTTAAATTTTTTTTTTTTTTTTTAAATTTTAACAGAAAACACAAAACACAAACAAAACAAAAATACAAACATAATAATTTCTCCCCCTTTTTGACAGCAACAAAAAGTGAAGAAGAAAAAGACAAGAAATGTAAATAATAATATGAAATTCATTGTTAAAATTTAATCTAAATTGTGATTTTACATAGAGTATGCAATTTTAAACTAAAGATATTAGGTCAATCATAGAAATTCATAAATTTATGAAATGATATAACATTGTAAGTAAGAAGAATTTATCAAAGACATGATTCAATTTAGACATTTTGATTATTGAAAATCATTACAAGTGAGATGTAAAAAAAATTCTATATTTCAAAGTTCAATAGAATATAAATGAACATTAGATCAATTTGAATTAAGAGATTAAACGAATTTGGAAAGAAGAGAATTACCACATGTGGTGCTTTGCACATCTTTTCAAAGTTTTGGGGCACATTTTTGTGCATTTGTCTTTGGTTGGGCTTATTTTGTGCCTCTTTTTAACTTTAAACAATTTTTGCGAATCCCTTTTGATTTTTGTACATTTGTACAATTTTCAAGAGTAATTTGACCAATTCTTTCCAAAATCTATAATCTAACATTTCAAATATTTCTAGGTGCATAAACATCATTTGAGCATAGAAATACAAAATAAGATAACATCAAAATTGCAATAACAATATTAAATTTTATGTAGTCTAAATGAATAGACATGAACTTAAAAATTCTAACTACAACAAGTTATAAACAAATTATAAATTTAGAAAGTCTAGATTTTCTAATATAGATAATCTCATATTACAATCAAATTTGAGCACAATGTAGATTAAAAATAATATTAATGAAATTCATAAAGATTAGCCACATTTCAAAACAAATCTAAGACAAACAAACTTTCATTAATTAAAAAGAAAATTACATAAAAATATTGAACTTAAACAAAAAAAACATAACAACAAAACAAAAAAAAACATCAGACACACATAAAAAAAAACTTCTACTGTTCTGGAGGAGGAGGAGGAGGAATGCCGCCAAAGAGATTGAAGTAGGAGGCCATTAACATTACATTGGTATTTATTTCATGAACTTCATCTCTAATATTACCAATGTCATGTTGCTGCTGCGTAAGATGAGCATCAAATTGATCAAACCTTTGATCAAGGTGAGTCTCTAGTCTATCAAATCTCTCAATCAGATTCTGGTAATCTGATTGAGAAGCAGAAGCTTGCACTCCTTCTTCTTCTTCTTCTGAAGCACTATCATGTGCTTTTTCTTTTTCTTTTTCCTCCCTGAATAGCAGTCTGAAAGATGCATCGTTGTAATAAACTGGCTCTTCATATTCCTCATCAGGATGGACTATATTGTACTTCTTCTCCAAAACATAACAAATCAAGTGCCCTAAAGAAATATTCTTCTTCCTTTTCTGATTAGGATGTCCTATTTCTGAAAGCCCATAGATATGATCTAGGATGAGTTGGGCTTCATCAATAGGTTGTCTTTTCATGATTAAAAAAGTTAGACAAGAAAGAAGAGGAGTAATGTTAATCCTATCACCGGCTTTAGGAATAATTGAGGATCTAAGGATATGCTGGATGATTCGGGCATCTTGGGTCATACCGGCCACTCTAGCAACATGATTGTCAATTCCATTTTCTCTAATTACCCTATTGATTTCATACCAATGGAAGACGTTTTCTGACATTAGGGTGTGAGCTCTATATCCTTCAGTCCTTAAGTTTAAAAATGCACCAAGGTCGTGCTTGGTGATCTCAACTTTTTTCTTAAAAACAAAAGAACTAATGATAGAGTGGTCAGAATTGAAACTCATGTTGGCTAGGAAGTAATGGAAGGTTTGCTTATTGTAGAAGTGGACAAGAGAGAGAATGAAATGAAATTGGGTTGAGGCAAAGAGGTGTAATACCCGAAATTTCAACTCCGTTTGGATAAGAATGCGAGACGGAGTGATTTTTGCAGAAGCAAAACGAGGAAAAGATTCCTCATTTGCTTTGGAAAGGAAGTTGTCTGGAGCATTCCTGTTGGGTTTCTTCACCAAAACTTTTTGTCTCTTGCTAGAGGAGGCCATAGTTGATTTGATGTAGAAAGGGATTGAAAAAGATGTTTGAAAGTGTGATTTTCAAGTTTGAAAGCCCTCATATTTAAAGAAAAACGATATGTTCGTCCTGGACGAAAATATTCGTCCTGGACGAAAAATTATCGTTCGTCTGGACGAAGTAATTTCGTACAGACGATCCAATTCGTCCAAAATGTAACGGCTTTTCGTATTCAACACAACTTACGATGCGTCCCTTCGTACAGGCTTTTTGACTTGACCGATCGTACATACGAAAATATTTCGTACAGACGATCAGAAAAGCGTTTCGTTTTAATGACTCTTGAAAACCGTCCCCTACAATGAATCGACACATGTTCGTACATACGAAAAAATTTCGTACAGACGAAATTCGTATTAAAAACTGTCTTATCCACTCAACCGCTGCATTCAATCGTCCCGACGTTTGAGAGAGAAAAAAATTCGTACTGGACGATCACAGATCGTACAGACGATCCAATAAAAAACTGCTCTCAAAACGGTTTAAATTCGCGCAAACTGTTTCTTAACACATCGTCCTGTACGAACAATTTCGTCCTGGACGATCTCCAAAAAAAAATTTTTGATTTTTAAATTTTTAAATTAACAAAAACAAAAAAAAATAATCAACAACACAGAAAACATAAGATAAAAACATAAATTCAAAAACAATTCATACAAAAACACAAAAATTCACAAAATCACAAAAACAAAATACAACAATATCAATGTTGCAAAGACATTTTGGTTAAGCATTCAAATCTAATAACACCAAGCCTTGTTCTTAAAGTACTAAAGGTATCAAAGGCTAAAGGTTTTGTAAAAATGTCTGCAAGTTGATTTTCAGTTGAAACATGTATGAGTTCAATTTCTCCTTTGGATACATGATCCCTTATGAAATGATGCCTTATATCAATGTGTTTGGTTCTAGAATGTTGAATAGGATTTTTGGAAATGCAAATAGCACTAGTATTGTCACAATAAATTGGAATAGTGCCTATAGTTAATCCTAAGTCAATCAACTGTTGTTTTAACCAAAGTACTTGTGCCACACAACTTCCTAATGCAATGTATTCTGCTTCTGCAGTAGATAGTGCCACTGAATTTTGTTTTCTACTAGACCATGAAACTAATGAATTTCCAATGAATTGACATGTTCCAGAAGTGCTTTTCCTATCCACTCTACAGCCTGCAAAGTCAGAATCTGAGTAACCTATAATTTCAAATGAAGAGCTAAACTTAGGATACCAAATTCCTAAGTTTTGAGTTCCTAGTAGATATCTTAAAATCCTTTTCACTGCTGTCAAATGTGATTCTTTTGGATCTGATTGAAATCTAGCACATAAGCAAACACTAAACATAATATCTGGTCGGCTAGCAGTCAGGTAAAGTAAAGATCCAATTATCCCTCTAAATTTCTTTTGATCAACAGATTTTCCCTTAAGGTCTTTATCTAACTGAACTGAAGAACTCATTGGTGTACTAACAGGTTTAGCATTGTCCATTTCATATTTTTTGAGGATGTCCTTAATATATTTGGTTTGACTAAGAAAAGTACCTTCCTCAAGTTGCTTAATGCTAAAACCTAGAAAGTAATTTAAATCTCCCATTAGACTCATTTCAAATTCACTACTCATTGTTTTAGAAAAATCATCACAAAGATGTTTATTTGAAGATCCAAAGATGATGTCATCCACATAAATTTGAACAATAAGTATATCCTTTCCAATTTTCCTTAAAAAGAGAGTTGTATCCACACTTCCTTTTTCAAAAGATCTTTCAAGTAGGAAGGTGCTTAACCTCTCATACCAAGCCCTAGGTGCCTGTTTCAATCCATATAATGCCTTTTTTAATTTGAAAACATGATTTGGAAATTTAGAGTTTTCAAACCTGGAGGTTGTTCTACAAAAACATCTTCTTCAATTATTCCATTTAAAAGGCACTTTTGACATCCATTTGAAACAATTTAAAACCTTTAAAACAGGCAAAGGCTAGTAAAACCCTAATTGCTTCAAGTCTAGCTACAGGGGCAAAAGTTTCCTCAAAATCAATTCCTTCAATTTGGTTATACCCCTTAGCTACTAATCTAGCCTTATTTCTAATGACTACTCCTGAGTCATTCATTTTATTCTTGAACACCCACTTGGTTCCAACAACACTTTGATCTTTTGGCCTTGTAGTTAGTTCCCAAACTTTATTTCTTACAAATTGATTAACTCTTCTTGCATGGCCAATATCCAAAATTCATCTGAAAGTGCTTGATCAATGTTAGTGGGTTCAACAGTAGAAATAAAGGCTGAATGATTGACTTCCTTGTTTAATCCACGCCTAGTTCTAACACCCTCACTTGGTTCACCTATGATTAATTCCTTTGGGTGGTTTTTAGAAAATCTCAAATCTCTAGGCAAAGGGTCTTCTCTTTCTAAATTTTCTTCCACATTTTCTTCCAAATTTAATCTATCTATCTTTTGAGAGTTTTCTTCAATTTCTTCTTCAACAACTTTTGGCTCTTCCATGTTTCCATTTCATCAAAAACAACATGTGTGGTTTCTTCAATGACTAAAGTTCTTTTGTTGAATACTCTATAAGATTTTCCAACACTTGAATATCCAACAAAAATTCCTTCATCTGATTTTGGATCAAATTTTCCTAAGGCAGATTTTCCATTATTATGTATGAACACCTTGCAACCAAATACATGCAAATGAGACAAATTTGGTGTTCTTCCTTTTATCAACTCATAGGGTGTTTTATTCAAATTAGATCTCACATTCACCCTATTCAGAACATAGCATGCAGTGCTAACCGCCTCAGCCCAAAAATACCTAGGAAGAGAGTATTCTGCTAACATTGCTCGGGCGGCTTCTATTAATGTTCTGTTCTTTCTTTCAACTACTCCATTTTGTTGAGGAGTTCTAGGTGCAGAAAAATTGTGATCAATCCCCTTTTCTTTACAGAAATCTTCAAATCTTTCATTTTCAAATTCTCCTCCATGATCACTTTGTATAGAGATTATTTCACATCCTAGTTTTCTTTGTATCCAAGTTGAAAAATTTCTGAATTCCTCAAATGATTCACTCTTATGAAAAAGAAATTTAACCCAGGTGAATCTTGAAAAATCATCTACTATAACAAAACCATATACCTTTCCTCCTAGACTAACAGTGCTTACTGGTCCAAAAAGATCCATGTGTAGAATTTCTAAAGGTTTACTTGTCCTAAGATCTTTAATGGACTTAAATGAGGACCTTACTTGTTTTCCTAATTGACATGCATCACACAGATGATCCTTAGTAAAGTCTAGTTTAGGTAATCCTCTCACCAAATTCTTTTGGGTAATTTTTCTAAGATTTTTCATACTAGAATGACAAAGTCTCCTATGCCAAAGCCATGATTCATCAGAAACAGTTTTCAAACAAAAAGCAGTAGGAGATTGAATACAATTTAAATCTAGCATGTAAACATTGTTCACCCTTTTTCCATTTAAAACAATTTTTCCATTTAGGCTAATTATGCAGCTAGTAGGTAAAAATTTTACATTATAGCCCTTATCACAAAGCTGACTTATGCTAAGCAAATTATGTTTCAAGCCTTCAACTAATAAAACATTATCTATGAAAAAGTTTTTCAAGTTTCCAATCATACCTGATCCAACCACTTTCTTTGTGGTATTATCTCCAAGTGTAACCTTGCCTCCACTCCTGGCTTCCAGCGTTATGAATTGAGCAGTATCTCCAGTCATGTGCTTAGAACATCCGCTGTCCAGGTACCATATACTCTCACGAGGTCTTGTGTGAGAGTATACCTGCAAAATTCTCAAATGTTAGACCTGGGAACCCAAACTAGTTTGGGTTCACCTTTATGAAATTTATAATCAGATGCATGTGTGATATGTCTAGATTTTTGCATCTTAGATCTCCACACCAGATTAGGTTTTATCTTTAAAGTGCAGGTGTGAGATATATGTCCTAAAAATCCACAATTGTTACATTTAACATTAGGAAAAATATTCCTATGTTTTCTCTCATATGATTGTCTTCTAAGGGATTTCATAAATTTAGGATAATACTTAGGATTTGTAAAATCTTCATGTTTAGGGGGGATCCTATTATCCTCGAGAGCACTTATAGTAAGTTTATAAAATGAATTCATTTCTTCCAAGATTCGATTTGTATAATTGACTCTATATGTCTTGTGCTCAGATTCATCCTTAAATTTCTCAAATTCTTTTTCAAGTTCAACGTAGGATGATTTTAAATTCTCAAAATTTTTATTCAAGTCATCATATTCATCAAGTAGTTTCATGTGGTTGCTATCAATTAAAGCATGATCTTTCCTAAGGATTTCGTGTTCCTTATTAAGCTCTTCCAATTCTAAAACTATACTAGCATGCATCTTTTTAGTTTTCCTATATGCATCATGCATGTGTTCAGAAACTTCAAACAATTCATTATAAGTTAAATCACATACCTCTTCTTGATCTGATTGTTCAGCTTTATCTGCCATCAAGCAAAGGTTGGTGACTTCTTCTTCTTTATCAGTCTCAGATGAGTCTGAAGCTGAGTCCGCCCAAAAAGCCTTTTGAAACTTCTTCTTGCCCTTCTTTACCATTGGTTTCTCCTCTACCTTCTCCTTGCTAGGAGAGGCTTTGAGTTTTGGACAGTCAGTCTTTATATGGCCTGGTTTCCTGCATTCATAACAAATTACTTCATTAGAAACCTTGCCATTTCTATTATACTTACCTCTATTCCATTGCTGGCGTCTCTTCTGCTTCCTCTTTAAAAAGCTTTTGAATTGTCTAGTCATCAGTGCTATATCATCTTCATCCTCAGGTTGTGAGTGTTCACTTTCTGACTCTTCCACATTTAGTGCAATATTCTTGTCCTTTCTTGTTCACCTACATCAATCTTTCTTTGACTTACTCCTTGCTCGTAAGCAATGAGTGAACCAAGAAGATTGTCAATAGAATAAATGTTCAGATCTTTTGACTCTGTAATTGCAGTAATTTTAGCATCGTATGCAGTAGGTAAACAACGAAGAATCTTATTAACCATTTCAGCATTAGTTAATTCCCTACCAAGTGCATGCAAAGAGGTGACAATTTGAGTGAATCTTGTGTACATGTCAGATATAGATTCATTAGGTTTCATGCGAAATAGTTCGTAGTCATGTAACAAGATATTTAGCCTAGATTGCTTAACCTCATTTGTCCCTTCATAAGTAATACAAAGTCTATCCCATATGTCTTTTCCGCTTTTACAAGTAGAAACTCGCATGTAATCTTCAGATTTTAAAGCACAAAAGAAACTATTTAAACATTTTGCATTTAATTGTGCTAAGTCACGTTCTTCTATAGTCCAATCTGCATAGGGTGCATCTACCCTAATTCCATCAACTAATCTAGTTGGTTTTGTGTAACCTTCCTGGACTAACATCCACATGCGATAGTCAAGTGACTGTAAGAAAGTAGACATGCGTGTTTTCCAAAAATCAAAAGGAATATTGTCAAACAGTGGAGGTCTAGTGATAGAGTAACCCTCAGGAGTGTTTCGGTTTCCAAATGTAGCCATCTACGTTAATCAAAAAGTAGTTCAAACTTATGATTTTGAAACAATGCTCTGATACCACTTGTTGAGTCTAGTAATTAGGTTGTTAAGCCTAAGTAAATGTCCCAAGGCTACCAAGAGGGGGGTGAATTGGTAGTTTTTTAAAATTTTAAACCCTCTTAAAATTAAAGTTGAACCGAAATGAAATTGTCTTTTAAAGTTTGTAGAAAAATGTTTTTCAACCACAGAGTTGTTAAAACAGAAATTTAAAATGCGGAAACGTAAAAGCAATAGAGTAAATGACACCAGATTTATAGTGGTTCGGTCTATAACCAGACCTACATCCACTCCTCAGAGGCACCCTCTGAGTATTGCACTAATACCACAAAGTGACTCTCCTTTAGCACCCACAGCAAGGCGGAGAAGCCTGTACAAAACCCTCTTTTCACCACTCCCCGGTGCGGCAGAGAACCGTCGTCCTTTTACACAATCCACAGTGCTGGCAGAGAACCGTCGTCCTTTTACACTCTCCTAGTGTGGGCAGAGAACCCTACGGCTGTTCACACTCTCCAAGTGTAGGCAGAGAACCTTCTCCTTTTACACTCTCCTAGTGTAGGCAGAGAACCCACGGCTGTTCACACTCTCCAAGTGTCGGCAGAGAACCGGACCTTCTTGAATTATCTTCTCACAAGAACCTAAAAGAAAGAAAGAAAAGAGTGAAGGAATCCAATTTCACAAGTAGAGATTCTTACCTTAGCAATCCAAGTGAAGCCTTCTTGCTCCAATGGTAGGAATCCTCCTTTGAATGCTCTCTTCCACTCTCCCCTTGACTATTCTCTCAATAGGCACGAAGATCAAATGACAAAAAGATTGGGTGGCAGTCTAATTTGAAGTATTTATACAAAAGACAAGAAAAACCGCCCAAAAACTGCAAGTTTTCAATTCTGTACGCAGTGGATCGTCCGGTACGATCGTGGATCGTCCTGGACGATTTTACTTAAACGATCTGAAACGACCCAATTTGTATATGTGTACGAAATGACTTCGTACAGCTGATCGTCCTGTACGAACTAGGTTCGTCCAGTACGAACGGTTATTACAAGGTCGGTTCTAGAAACTGCTGAAAACTGTCCTAAGTCGGTTTATCGTTTGGACGAAAATTGATCGTCTGGACGAAAATTTTCCAGAGAGCCGATCGTCCTGGACGATGATTTATTTCGTCTGGACGAAAATTTTCCAGAGCGCCCATCGCCGGGACGATAATATGGTTTCGTCTGGACGAAAATTTTCCAGAGAGCTGTTCGTCCGGTATGAAATTTATTTTCGTCTGTACGAAAATTTTCCAGAGCGCCCATCGCCGGGGACGATATAAAAATTCGTCCTGGACGAATAGGACTTAGAAAAATTTTTCGAAGCAAGTTCCTATTCGTTCCAAATGCTCTATAGGAGATAACTGACAGATCGTCCAGTACGATATATATCGTCCTGTACGATCAGTATAGAATTTCAAGATCTCCTTAGTTTGTGTGTGTGATTTTATTCACTCAATTACAATCACTCCCTTTCAAAATTAATTCAAAGAAAAGACACTTCAAATAAACAAAATTTCTCATGTTGAATTTGATTTGAAGTTTTCGTAGTCTGGAGTCTGATTTTCCTGAAATGTTAGTATACACAAGAGCAAGTGCAAATCTTCTAAATTGTTAGGAGATAATTATACATCTGAACAATAATGTTTGGAATCATCAAAACTACATAAGTTGCACAAATATAAATCATTCAAATAGCAACTATTCAAACAGGTGTAAAAGGTCGGATCCAACAAGCTCAAATATGGCCGGATTGCTGACAGCTCCATCTACTCAACAAGCCATAAGAAAGGCCGCAGTAGAGGAACCCCCATCTCAGCAACCAGAGGACGAAGAGCTGTCAAATCCCAGCTCTCCCGATCTGATGAACTCAAGTAACTCAGATTAAAGTCTTCTTAAGTGGTTAAGGATCAAGATACTACCTACATTCGGTACTATCAACTGAATCTAAAACCTGTAAATCCTTCAACAAATCCGCAAAGCACAAAGCGAGGATCGAAGTAATTTTTCTTCAACAAGTCCGACAAAGCACAAAGCAAAGGACCGAAGAAAATTATCCCAAAGTTCACAAAAGCTCAAGGCTGAACTAAGTGGATTTCTCTCATCAACAAGTCCGTTACGCACAAAGCTCAGGACCGATGACTTTTCGCCATCGACCTAATATAAACCTAAGGGTTTAGGTCACCTGCATCTACCCCTTCATCAAGCCCGCCAAAGCTAGGAGCAAAGGGCAGAAGGCATACAAATCTTCTGACAAGTCAGCAAAGACAAATCAGACAACCCTTCATCAAGTCCGCAGCACAAAGCACAGGACAGAAGGAATCAAAATCTCAGGGCTCTAGTGAAAGTTGCAGAATGAGCAACCTGATGACATCTACGAATATCCCTAAAGGTTGGGGGCATTTTAAATATTTATTTGGGTCGACATCGCGCTGCGTGCCGAGATCCCCAAATAAATATTTAAAATTTCAACAAGATATCAACCATCTATGGATACATCTAGAAGCGCAGTGGAGAAAGAAAGTTAGTGTGACATCAAAATAAATTTTGGAGATCCACTAAAAGAAAATCCTAGTGTGACATCCAAACAAATTTTGGAGATCCACTAAAAGAAATTAGTGTGACATCCAAATCACTTTTGGAGATCCACTAAATGGATACCCTAGTGTGACATCTAGACCAAGAAATCTAGAGATCCACATGGCCAATCAGCATACAACAAACGTGGTCCGCTCTAGACGCCTACCACATTTGTTGGGGGGCATTTGTTGACCCGTAAGATGTAACACAAAAAAAAATAAAAAAAAATCAAAATCCCTTACCTCCCTGCCGAAGCACGTCGCTCCCCACGTCGCACGCACGTCGTGGCTGCCATCCCACGATCTCCCCATGACTTGGCACGACGAGCTCGAGTCGTTAAAAGCCTGAAAGCAACGAGGCCTTCGGCCTCTGACTCGACGCTCTCTTCCCAAGCTCTCCCTCTGCGCTGTTCGATCACGCTCCTCCGACCGACTTCCCCCATTCGACGACATTCCCTGTTCGTTGGATCGGAAGCCAGGGCAGGAGCTTGCTCACTGTGAAGATACTTTCTCCCCCTGCGTGCGCTTCCTCTCCTCCCTTCGAGCGACTCTCCCTTCCTGTTCGGATCGGAAGTTACGCCATTCCGATCGTAAGCAACAGCTGGAGCCGCTCGGCTCTGAAGGGAAATTTCTCCCGTTCAATCGCTTCTTCGGCTCCTTCCTGGCTGTCCGACTCAGCTCCCTCTCCGACTTTCCCTTCCAAAAGGATCGGAAGTTACGACATTTTGATCGGACCCAAAAACAGGAGCTCGTTCGGCCGTGAAGTTAACTTTCTACCCTTCGTGCGCCTCTTCTCCCCGCCCGACACCGCCCCTTCCACGACTTTATCTTGCTGTAGGATCGGAAGTTAACATTTTGATCGGACGCAAGCACAGGAGCTCACGGGTAGTGAAGGTAACTTTCTCCTTTTGGTGTGCTTCATTCGGCCAGATCCCGTAAATCTCCTAAACAAAAAAAAGATGAGAGGGGGAGGGGAAAATCTTTTTTTTTTAAATTATATTTAATAATTATTTGATTATAATTATGATTATTATTTAATTATTATTAATTAATAATTAGTTATTAATTAGTAATTATAATTATATGATTAATCATAATTAATTTCGATTAATTATGATTAATTATCGACTAATTATAATTACGATTAGTTTACTAATTATAGTTAATCAATAATTAATAATTAATTATAGATTATAATTAATTATTTATTATTATAATTAAAGAATGCTCGTGCCTTCTCCCGCCTCGGTCCCCGAGCTTCTACCGCCGATCCGCCAGCCGACCAAGGTATAATTTCTGGAACCTAGGCTTTCTTTCTTACCTCATCCTGCGTGTCGAGTCGGCAGTCTGCCTATACACGCTTTTCTTAGCGTGGTGGGAGGGGCAACCGGCGCGACACCTACGACAAGGTAGGCGAGCGACCCATGGTTCCAAATCCTTCTTCGAAGTTCGTAACGCACCGGCAAACCACCTATACACGCTTTTCTTAGCGTGGTGGGAAGGGGACCCGGTGCGATGCGTACGACGAGGTCGGGATACCCATAAGTACCCGCTTGCGGGGAAACAACTGCTTTTTCTCTTGCAACAGGTACCGAGAAGACCCATACACGCTTTTCTTAGCGTGGTGGGGACAAAGACTTTACACGGCCGCGGTGTCCTCGAAAGAGGGCACCTACCATACACGCTTTTCTTAGCGTGGTGGGAAAGGCCCAGTTTTCCGTAGTTTTTTCCCCTAAATGGGGGAGACGCCGGGAGGCTGCCAAAATTTCGGGTGAAATATTACTACATTCGGACCTGTTTTGAACTCAAAAGAACAAAGCATTGGTATTCAAATGAACATGAACTATGGACTTGTGGACCGTCGAACTTGATTGAACATATGCAGAGGATCAGAACCAAAACATAAATGATTTCTAAGAGTTCAAATCCAAATAAAATCAAGTCAGAACTGAAATTCAAATCAATTCAAACATGAAATTACACTTGCAAGAATTTCAGAAAACTCTGAACAAGCACTCGAACATGTACTTGAACCTGAAGACTTGGACTGCAGGGGACTTGGACATAAAAAGAACATAGAACTCAAGCTCAAGTAAACACTAACATGTATTAAACAAAGTTTCAGAAGACTTGAACTTCCAAGAGCAACACACAAAATCTCAATGCATGCAAGTGAATAATGTATCGGACTCTTACAGCAGTCTCTACAAAATCGGGGATTTCTGTATCTGCAAGAATGAGATGCATTTGTGTCCCTCCTATATGTACCCGAAACCACTCTCCAACACTAGAACCTACGCCTGTTGATTGAGATGGCGATATGGAAAACCAATGACGGAGAATTCGTCCCCTACAAACAAGTACAATCATCAAACCCACCCGAGATTGGTGAAAGGGTGGATGTGATGCAGAGATAATGGGTCTTCTACAAATACCTTCAGGAGATCGTAGTTGATACAGCGGTCCCCTGCAAGTGCACATGAATACTTGTGGATAACAACAGTGGGCATATCATAAGCACATCAAGCCACTGTGGGCACAAGTATAAATATGTCCTACGACGATCTCTACGATCGTCTATTGATTGAGAAGGCAATACTGGAGACCAGTAATCAAAGATCCATTTTCTACAAACAAATTCAACTATCAACCACCTGAGATTGGTGAAAGGTGGTTTCAATGCAAAAGTGAGGGTCCTCCTACGAATTCTCCTAGGAGCTCGTAGCTGATACGACGATCCTCTGCCAGCTAACACAAGCCACTTGTGGATAACAACTGTGGGTACTTCGTAAGTACATCGAACCACGGTGGACACAAGTATAAATATCACCTACGACAACGGTGATCAAGATCTTCTCGATCCTGTATTCAGGAAGGGGAACAACTCTGGCATCCATAAATATCAGAAATATCAAGTCTACTACACTAAAGATCTTGAAAAGAGATCTTCTCAAAGTGAAGCGACAATCAGTGGATTTCAAAGTTCAAAAAGATCCTTCCCCGATGAATGAGAAAGGGGAAGTCAATATCAAGTCCAATACTTCAAAGTTCAGAAAGACCCATCCCCGGTGATTGAGAAAGGGGGAGGGAGTCAATATCAAGACCAAACGCCACCGGATCTGCAACACAGATACAAGCAGACAGAAGGCGTCTACAACCTACAATGCAACGCCACCGGATCTGCAACACTGATACAAGCAGACAGAAGGCGTCTACAACCTACAACGCTACGCCACCGGATCTGCAACACTGATACAAGCAGACAGAAGTCGTCTACAACATTCATATTTGGCCTTTAAGGCCTTCAACAAAGAAAGTTCATGAACAAAGGCATGAAGCCTACAGAACCCGATCCTCCTATACGGATCAATAGGAGTCGACAGGGTTCGAACTATCAAATACATACACGGTTGTAGCGACCGGTGTATTTGTCTAAAAACATTTTTTTTAGGCCTTCAAAGCCTAAAATCAAGAGAATTCACTAAATAAAAGGCACAAAGCTTACGAGAAACCCGATCCCCTATCGATAAGTTGATAGGGTCGACAAGGTTCAATCAAATGGAAATGACCCCAAAACACCCCGATGATGGCCGTGTTGATTGCTTATTTCAACCGGAGGGGTCCACAAAATATTTCAAAATGCCCTCAAACTTCTACAAAATCCAAATATTTTTCAAGTGACCTAGAGGTCACCCCGATGATGGCCGTGTTGAACGATGATCTCAACCGGAGGGGTTAATTTCAGGCATTTTTATGTCTCCCAAAAAGTCCAATCAAAATCTCAAAGCTCCACAAATCTCAAAGCTCCACAAATCCCAAAGCCCAGATATTTAAAATCTGAAATCAATCCATCAATCGCTCAAAGCAAAATTCATCCACCCTCCACAACAGTCTGCCGGGGTGGACAAATCAAAATCTACTTTTGCTCACAAAGAGCCAAATGCCTAGTCAAAAATATCACTAGGATCCATTCTCAAACAATCTCCTGCCAGTAAGGACGTGGTACGTGTCCTCTAACCGGCGGTCTGCCGCTAAATGGCCACCGCATGATAAACGGTTACGACGACCCGGGGCCCTCTGAACCGCGTGGTTTCGCCGCCAAATGGCACCACGATATCTCGGTTATGTCCAGAGCCAATACGCTCCTTACTGACATCAAATCCTTGAGATATGAATCAATAGGATATGATCGATAGGGCACAAAGCCCTCTGTTAGCTAAGGTGGATTTAAATTTGTCCCCTTAGACAAATATTCAACCTCGGTCTACAAGGTCCCCTTGGACGAAGCAACCCATGGCTGCCGACAAGGATCCTTCTGTCAGGTTGGGTCGACTACCTCCTCTGACTAAGTAGACCAGGGACCACGATGGCCCGGGACGACGGAACCATGGGATCTTGATCGGGTCTATCATCCATTCCCCCACCATCCGCTTTAAGTACAAGATGGTGCAATTTCTATTTTTAAATATTAAAACTTTTCAAACCCTTCCAAATCCAATCTTTCCAATCTCAAATCCAATCATTGCTGCTACTATATGCCAGATAACACGTATCTCTATACGTATCTGATTGACGACTAGCCTTAATCGAAAGTTCTCTCTCGTGATCGGGAGGGGTAATTAACTATAGGGGCTTGCGCCTATAGGAAACCAGAACTCAGATCATAAAGTCCTCACAAAATGAGGGCGAAATCTCTGGGTAGTGTCTTATCTACAAACCCATCTGCCTTCCAAAATTTACCCCGGAACTTAGTTCGTTAAAACTCCCTCGCCGAATGAATAAAGAAAAGCGCGATGCGGAGGCCGGGGCCGAATTTTCGAAGCCCACAATTTGGAGGACCACCTTGTAAGTCTTCTGCCCCACCCTCGATCGAGTCCATATTCGATGAATTTAAAGATCCGATGTCAAAATCTTCATGATTTTTTTCTATGATGAGCCCGTGTATGATGACGACATATTTGTTGGATTTCTTGATCTTGATAAACCCGTGTACGATGACGATACATTCATTGGAGTTATTGGTCTTGATAAGCCCATATATGATGATGACGTGAGCAATGTGGATGCATCGCCAGAGTTATTCATTCATATCAATGCCACAAATAGGCTCACCTTCATTGATAGTGGAATTAGTATGACAAAACCTAATCTTGTAAACCACCTTGATATCTTTGCGCATTCCAACACAAAGTTCATGGATATGCTGGTTGTTGGTGTTGATGTTCGCATGATTGATCAATTTGTTCTCTTCTTTAAGATTGCTGCAAACAGGGAATACTATAACAAGTTCTATAAGACTTTTTCAAAGAACCTTAAGCTTGGCATTTATGAGGATTCTCATAATAGAATCAAGTTTCATTGACTTCAGCTTTTGTTGAAATCTCTCCTAGACAGGGAGAATGACACCGAGTAAATCAAGATCAGTTCAGTCAATCAAACCAACATCCTCTCTATTATGTTATAGCTAAGTGTGTGACCTTGTATGCAGCCAAGATGTTTATATAAACATCTCACCTTTGTAATAAAGGGGAGAGAAGGTAATAAAGATTTGGATATTAGTTTGTGGGTTCTGTATCCTAAGTAAATCAGGTGGTGCTACCCATAAAAGAAGTTAGTTCTTTGGTTTTGTTTGAGCTGCCGGTTCCTACAGCTCATGTTTCTTT
Source organism: Dendrobium huoshanense (assembly GCA_016618105.1). Classification (NCBI taxonomy): domain Eukaryota; kingdom Viridiplantae; phylum Streptophyta; class Magnoliopsida; order Asparagales; family Orchidaceae; genus Dendrobium; species Dendrobium huoshanense. The sequence goes on along the minus strand of CM028350.1, from coordinate 31,778,142 downwards.
CCATCGCACGTTTCTTCTTCTCGTCCGCATCAATCCCTCCCACATCTACATCAGGCAGATGGGGTCAGAAGAGTTACTTTCTATGCACTTATTCTCTCACATCTACTTCTAGCAAGTGGGGCCAGAATCTCGCAGATGGGGTCAAAATAGAACATATAATGCCATTACACATAACAAAGAGTGTTCTTTTCGTTATTTTAGAACAAAAGCTTTCCCATGCCACATAATGCAGAACACAAATGTAATGTAATAATAAGAAAATTGTATATTCATTGAAATATTCAACTGATGTAGAAATCATCAATAAAAGCCTCAGTATTTGTAAAATAAGATACTAAATTTTTCCTTTGTAATTTCTAATTTTAAAAGAATGTTTGCATGAACATTTTAAGCCCTTTATATAACCATCGCATTTATCAAAACAGCCCCCATTCATTAATATACTTGAAAATTGATATGGGAAAATCCAAAAGTAGAAAACTCAATCTTGTATAGTCAAAATGTTCAAAATAAGGAACATAATAAAATACTAAAAATCACAAGGTTAAAACTTCATAAATCCCAAGAAAATCACATTTTTGTTCGTAACTTTTAATAGCCTAACTGGAATTGAAATCAGAGGCATGTGTTTAGGAGTTTACCTCGACCTTGACAATTTATTGAACTAGCCTGACGAGCAAATCCCGAACTTTGGCCTTCGAATCTCTCTCCTCTTTCTCTTTCTTCTTTCTCCTCCTATTCTTTTCTTCTTTCTCCTCCTCTTCTTCCCCTTTCTTCTTCAGCAAGGCCGGTGGTGGAATCGAATGGCAATGATTTCAAATATTTTAATATCAAAATTCACACTATTTTGACCTAGTGCCGCAGCGCTTATTGCCCCTAGTGCCGCAGCGCTCCATAAGAATCTTTTAGATTATCCCAAAATATGTTCACCTAATACCCAATGTTCGCCCAAATCTATTTATTTGTCCAAAAACCCGAGAACTTAATCTCACGGCGCTGCCAACCCCGGTGTTGCGATGCTTGCAAAGAAAATTCTATAGTTCATATTTTCACTTCTTAGACCCAAAGCTTTGTTATTTTCTACTCCATTTAATATTCTAAGACTTATAATCACTAATTAACTTAAAATTGATTATTATTTATAAAATATTATCTAAATTTGATGATGGATATTACATATAATCTCATAGGCAAGTTCAATGTTTAAGTACAGAAGTATGAGCATAATCAATTGATTTGGGTGACTTATTGAGCCTTAATCCTAGGAGAGTAAGAGGGGTAAATGACTTGAGGCCTTGGATGATTTCAAAATTTAGAGAGTTGTAAGAAAGTTAAGGCTGTGTTCAGGAATTTTACCCTCGGCGGTCCTCTTTCATCTCAATAGGATCCTAAAATTTAACTCTCCTCAAAGGAAATGGTCTTCATTTTAATTAATTTATTTTAAAATTTTTTCAAAAATAGGAAAAAATTCAAAGAAAAATTTGAAATTTTTTAGAAAAATGTAGAAAAATTTTTGGGAAGAAAATTATAATTATATGTGTATTAATTTATTTTACTTAAATAATTTCTTCTTTTATTATTTAAAAAAAGGGATTGTTTTTATCTTTGGATTTAAAAAATTTTGAATTTTTTTTTGAAAATTTAGGAATTTTTTTTCCAAACTTGCATACTCCTGGATTTATAAATACCCTCCTTGGGGTGGGGGAAAAATTATGGTCCTCTTATGGAGGCTCTAGTTCTCCCCCATAAAAGGATGGAACAACTATACAACTAGAGTCTAAAGACCATTTGTGCCAATCAAATGCTCGGTCCTTTTATGCAGGATCCAATTTTCCTATGTAAAAGGAGGAAACAACTATCTAGCAAGAGTGTAAAGACCGGAGGCGGCAACAAAGGCTTAGTCCACTTACGTGAGCTTCAGTTCTCCCTCGTATGAGGTGGGAATAACTGTCCGATAAGAGTCTAAAGATCATTAGTGGCAGTAAAGACTCAGTCCTCTTATACAGGCTCTAGTTGTCCCCTGAAAAATGAAGGAACAACTGCCTAACAAGAGTATAAAGATTGTTGATGGTGATCAAAACCTGGCCCTCTTGCACAGGCAACTATAGGGATGTGTCGATGATGGTAGTCGGGAAAATGGCTAATGATGTCCATTATGAGGTATAGGGTCAACAATGGTAGTAAACCAAGGGTCGATGACGATGGTGGTTTGTTTGTATTCTATTGAACACAATAGGTATCCATGCTGATAAGTACGGATAATGGAAAGCCCAATGAAGGGGGTCGGGTGTTGTGCCATGATAGTAGTTTATCAACTCACTAATAGTGCTAATTAAGTGGAGGCCTGATGGTGATGGGGTTTCAATCGTTCCTTGAAGAAGGGGTTTGAGAGAGATGCTTTAAAGTGCTACGTGAAAGAGGTCGATAGGGGGAATCCAGGAAGGATATTTGACATATCCAAGGTTGTTTGCCAAAATAGTGCTTGATAGTATTAACCTGTATATATGAAAGAGGTCAAAATATCCACCGAGGATGTTTAACATATTCGTGGTTGTTTATGAAACCACTGCTCGGTAACATTAACCTGTGTGAAAGAGGTTGAGAGAAATCCACCAAGGATGTTTGACCTATCTGTGATTATTTGTCAAAGCATTGTTTGATGGCATTAACCTGCATAAAATAGTTTGAGATAAATCCATCGAGGATGTTTGACCTATTCAATATTATTTTCTAAAGTGTTACTTGATGACATTAACCTGTGTAGAAGAGGTCATGAGAATCCAACAAGGATGTCTAACATATTCAAGGTTGTTTGCCAAAATATTGCTTGATGGCTGTATGGAAGAGGTCGAAGGAAATCCACTAAAGATGTTGGACTATATTAGAGGTTATTTGTCAGAGTTTATCCAATATCATTAACCTGTGTGGAAGAGATCGAATAAATTCCCAATTACACCTAGATTGGGAGGGGGCAAATGTTGTGTATATCCCAAATCAAAAGTGAAGATTTATTTATCTTTTGACTGTTATTATCTTTTTGAGGTCAATACTATGACCTTGTCTAAGGAGTAGAAGTCCAATTATGAATTATATAGAGTTTAGGAATCACTTAATGCATTCTTGCATTTGTTAGAAGTTTTATGATAAATAATTTCTAGCAAGATTATTTTGGAGATGTAAAAAATTGGAGGGACTTGCTTGACCACAATCGTATTTGAGATTGCAACTTAGGTATTTCTCTAGTCTAAAATTGCCTTTCATAAAATTGATGTAGCAATGGCTAATGGTTGAGAGGTGAGAGAATAATGCATGTTTGTTGTTGTAGTGAGGTTTCCCTCAATATTGAAAGACTACTTTCGAATATGATAATAGATCATGGTAAAATTATTATTGCGCCACGATAATGACCAGGATATTGATGTGAATGATCTTCCAAGGTTGTAGCAAAGATTGCCACCAATGCAGAGTCATTTCTTATAGAAGGTGCTAAACTATTGCATGCTGATCAAAACATTCATGGTGGTAAAGAGAGATAAATTTTAACATCCGAGTTTTGTACAAAGATCCAGCACATATAGAGATAAGAGAGAGCGATGTGTAGGAATAATAAAATACACCATATTTTTTATATGAAAACCCCTGAAAAAGGTGAAAAACTATATTTCTCATTAATTACAAATGATTCCACTAGTATTTCTCATTGATTACAAATGATGCCCTTCCTCTAGGAAAGTCATTAGTTCAATGTAGTAAATATACATTATATATAACACATTGCATGTTTGGAGTTAGAAGATTCCTCTTACATGAGAGCTATTCTCAAGAAAATATTGGCATATATGTTTGGTCTGTAAGACAATAGTCGGGCAACAAATGTTGGAGGGATTGTAGTCGGGTGATGGTAGTTGATGGGAGCGTAGTCGGGTAATGGTTGTTGGAGGGGCCTTAGTCGGGCAACAAAGGTTAGGGACCATAGTCAGGGGATGAATGTTAGGGATTATAATCAAGCGATTGAGGTTAGGGACCAATAAGGTAACTAAGGTCATAGGTACCATATTCGGTGAGTGATGAAGACTAGAAAGACCATAGTCAGCTGGAGGTGGAGGTCAAAGAGATCATAGTTAGACGATAGTTGAAGGGAACAAAGTTGACAATAAAGGGTATGGATTGTAGTTGTGTGACGGGGGTCAGGTACTATACTCAAGCAACTAGTCGGGTGAATGAGGTTGGAGGGACTATAGTTAGTGAGTGATGGAGGCTAGAAGGACCACAGTCCTTGGGAGATAAAGCTCAAAGGGGTCGTTATCGGGCCATGGAGGTTGGAGGGACAATTGACAGACAAAGAAGGTTGGAGGGACCGTAGTTGCGTGACAAAAGTTGGGGGGATCATTACCAGGTGACAGAGCTCGGAGGGGCCATAGCTGACAAGTAATAAAGGTTGGATGGACCATTATTATGCGACAGTGGTTGGAGGGATCGTAGTCGACAGGTGATTATGATTGGAGGGACTATAGTGAAGAAATGAAGGTCGGATGGATAGTAATAAAGAGATTGAGTTCAAAGGGACTGTTATTGAGGGACTGAGGTTGGATGGATCATAATCGTGTCACAATCCAACTTGACCAGAACAAGTCCTATCATGTTGAGATGTGATAGGAAAATCCCAAGATTTAGTTTTGGAATATTTTAGATTTATATTTTAATATTCATTTTAAATAAACTATTGACTATAAAGCTAACAAAACATCTAAATATTGAAAATAAACTCATCCATAAGATTTCTTTTATTTTATCGAAATGTATCTACACTACAGTATATGGCTATATCCAAAAGCTATAGAACTGAATAATAAATTAGTCATAATTGTACAAAAATCAAAACAGAGAAATGCTTATAAACTCAGTTCTAATCATGAACTGCTAATCAATAGTCTCCTTCTCCTTCCGAAATCCTGAAAATCAGAAAAAAAAAAAAAAAAAAAAAAAAAAAAAAAAGCTATAGTGAGCTACAATAGCTCAGCAGACCACACAATCTGATCTAACTAAATTCTTTTATTATTTTTTTTAATATTTAAAAGCAATTAAATGCAGTATACTAGATCATTATATTGAGAAATATAATAATAGCATAGTAGTTATTCAACTATTTAAATAACATTATTGAGGTGATGATGACCATTGTCATAAGTAAAAAAATCTATATTTTTGTCAAGAAGAAGGCTACTTTATTATTTGGGAGATGCATTCAATGATACAATCTTTTATGTTTATGTTTGTGTTTTTATATTACTATACTAAGATCTTTTATGTCATGATGTCAAGATGTTCAATTTTTTATTATTTATAAATATGTTGTGTTGTGATGATTTGACGTTTGGGGTAACTTTTTTTCTAAAACTTTTTTGTACAAAAATTTATTGAACTTGAACTTTTTGTACTAGAATGCTACTTTAGAAAACACTAAGGAAGCTATCCCAAATGAAACCATAATATTGATGATTTAGAGAAGTTAATTTACAATAAATATGCTACTTTTTTGAACATTTTGATAAAGGTTTTGATGGATTGTTTGTTGGAAAAGGAAGATACTGAATGAGGTAAAAAATGTTGGATCAGGCCATGCTTTGCAGAAATCTATTGGATTTACTAATGGATTTTCAATGATGTTTTTCTTTAGTGTCTTTTGTTACAGCATATATTTTTCTCACCTATCTAAAGATCCAAAATTTGAAGATGTCTCAAATCCTCAATGATCAACCTATTTTGAATTAGAAGAAAAAAAAATGAAAATTAATGTAATGTCATGTGATTGATCATTTTTTATATTTTTTCATGCTGTTAAATATTAGTTTTGTAATGTTATCATATAATTATTATTTATATCAAATATATTTATATCATCCTCATCAAATTTGGTTATGAGTCTAATTAGGACTTATTTGTAATAACTTTCTTACTACTTTATTTTTTAGACTTCAATCACAGTTTATGTTTAGCTATTATTTTCTTGTTACTTTAAAAAAAAAAATTATTTTAGGAAACAACTTTTAAAAAATTACTTTCCCAAAATAAATTTAGATCATATTTACAAAAAACTACAGCCGTCTCAAATAGACTATTAGTTGTTCTATGACCATTATATTCTAACCGCCTTTCACTTATCACCTACTTCTCCAAGATTTTGTTTGGTACACCTTTTTTATTGCTTTCTAAAATAACTTTTTAGCACAAAAATTTCTTGCTCAAGAAATTTTTGTGCTAAAAGCTATTTTAAAAAGTAGTAAGAAAGCAGTCCCAAACAAAATCTAAATCTGATCATTATGTAAAAGTAAAAAAAGAAACTGATGTTTCTTTAAATTTTATTATCATTATAGATTTACTATTGGTTTAATAAAATTTTCAATAATTAAGTAACATCTGATAATGATTCAAGAAATAAAATTTAGTAGACATATGATAACTATCATATTGAAAATTTAAGTATGCATATGCTACATAAATAATTAAACTGATGAAAAAAACGAGAATTAAAAAAAATGATAGGATTAATAAATTTTATTTCAAAAAAAATTATGACTAAATAATAAAGACAAACAAATTATTTTCTCTTTCTCATCTTGAGAAATTTAGAACTTTTTTTTTGTAGAGCTAGATTTGAAAAATGTTATGCTGTTAAGCTTACAGTTTAACATTACAGAAACAAGTTTAAGAGAAAACAGGGGAGAAACTGGAAGAAAATGAGTAGGCTTTTTCATATCTTGTTTCTATTTGTACAAAGGTATTTATAGACAGCTTTCAATTAAGAAATGACATTACAAGCTTAAAACTAAAATAATCGAAATGTCGGTTGAGCTCGTGCTAGCTGTTTGTTTTAATTTCCACTTCTTACTTAGCTATCAACATACCCCTGCAAACTGATGGCACGGTTGTGACAGCAAGTTTGGTAACGAGATGCTTGAAGCGAGAAATGGATAAAGGTTTGATAAATAAATCAGCTAGTTGATCCTTTGATGCAATGTGATGAACTTGTATAGATTGATTTTTAATGCATTCTCTAATAAAAATGACAATCAATCTCAATATGTTTGGTACGAGCATGATAAAATGGATTGTTGTCCAAGGCAATTGCTGAAGTTTTATCACAATATAGTTGTGTTGGTTTATTTTGAATGCAATCTAGTTCATTGAGCAGCCTTCTAATCCATATAATCTCTATTGTAGCCAAAGTAATAGCTCTATATTCGACCTCAGTGGAGGATCTTGCTACCATTGATTGTTTCTTTGCACACCATGAAATAGGAATAGAACCTAAGAAATTGCAATAACCAATTGTAGATTTTCTGTTTTGAGTATCTCCAGCCCAATTTGAATCTGTATATGAGCTAAGTGTTAATGAATCTGCAGTGATTAGTATACCGATCTGCAACGATCCATGAACATAATGCAAAATTCTTTTGAGAGATTTGAAATTGGTTTCAGTCGGTTGATGCATATGCTGGCAGGCCTTATTGACTGTGTATGTAATATCTGGCCTTGTAAGTGTTAAGTACTGAAGTGCTCCACCAACTGTCTATATAATTTTGGGTTGGCAAATGCAGGAGAATCAGATGAGGTAACTACTTTAAGATTGATAGGAGTAGCAACTACTTTGCTGTTGGTCATGCCAGCTCACACTAAAATCTTCTCTACATAACATGTTTGATGCAAAACTAAATTATCTTTGGTATTTGTTGCTATAATACCAAGAAACTGAGTTAATGAGCCCAAGTTTCTCATGTGAAACCATTGATTCAGTTTCTGTAATAGATTAGTTATATGCTGAGAATTGTTGCCTATTAATATGATGTCATCAACATAGATGAGAAGATACATGACAGCACCATTGTTCTTGTAAATCATTAGAGATGAATCCGAATGGATTGTAGTAAAGCCTAGACTGTGAAGAAAGCCGATCAGTGTTTCAAACCACTACCTCGGTGCTTGCTTAAGACCGTATATAGCCTTCTTCAATTTACAAATATGAGTAGGAAAATTTTCATCTATAAATCCCATTAGCTGCTTCATGTATACGGTGTCCGACAAACAACCGTGTAGAAAAGCATTCAATACATCTAATTGATGTATTGGCCATTTATGATGTAATGCAAGAACTAGTAAAAATATGAACTGTGGCTATATTGGCAACTGGACTAAATGTTTTCTTGTAGTCCAGTCCTAGTTCTTGATGGCATCCAAGTGCAACCAACCTTGCCTTGTAACAAGAGATGGTTCCATCTGAGTTATACTTTGTTTTAAATGTCCATTTGCACCCAATCGAAATTTGATTGGAGGCAAGTACCAACTCCCATGTACCCTGTGTTTGCAAGGCTTGAAACTCTTGTGACATAGCCGTACGCCAATGCTCATATTTAACAGCTTGTGAATATGTTGTAGGATCATCATTAGTGAGTTTATGAATGAAATCAAATACTCTTTTTGGTTTAAGATGACCTGTCTGTAAGCGAGTCTTCATTGGGTGTGTGGGAACCATTGATTTTGTAGTCTGAGTGGTTGGATTGGATATTGGCATAGGAAACCTTGAGATCAGGCTGTGGGATAGACTGAGGGTATTTGGCACAGGTCTGATAGGTATGTTAGTGGTCTTTGGTGATGTGGGTAATGATTGTTTGGGTTGAGATTTACTGGGAGAACAAGCATGAACAAGTAGCAGTGATGGAATGTTATCTGAATAAATTATATGAGCTAACGAAGTGGAGAATGTAAGAGTTTGCACTGATAGTATATGCAGCCAAAGGTTTTCAAGTGTGTGTAAATGGGGCAATTGTTGTACAATTTTTTAAAGGGTGTTTTATTGTGAAGAGTTGGAGTAGGCAGTCTATTAATTAGATAGGTAGCCGTGTGTAATGCCTCAATCCAAAGAGTAGAAGGAACATTTGAGTGAATGAGAAGGCTTTTGACAGTTTCTATTATATGTCGATGCTTCCTTTCAGCAACTCCATTTTGAGATGGTGTATGTGGGTAAGTGAATTGATGATTAACGTCATGTTGAATGCAATATGATTTCAAAGTATTATTTAAATACTCTCCACCGCCATCGATCCTGATTGTTTAAATGGCTTGGTTAAATTGGCATTTAATATTTTGATGAAAGTTTATGAATGTGCGAGTGACTTCTGACTTGAGAAGTAGTGGAAAAACCCAACAATATCTAGTATAGTCATCAATGAATGACACATAGTATCTATAATCTGGTACATACTGAGAGGGTGCCTGCCCCCAAAGATCAGAATGTACTAATTAAAAAGGTGCAGTAGTATGAGAGATAGAGTTAGGAAAGGGTAGTCGCTTGCTCTTGGCAAGGCAACATGTCTTATATGTAGAAATAGCAGAGGTACATATATCAGAATATTTGCTATCTAGAGATTGTAAAGTAGAAGCAGCTGGATGCCCGAGGCGATTATGCCATAGGTCCAGAATGGTTTCAGCTGAGATCAATGCTAGGTGTGAAAGCTTGGAAGCAGAATGAATTCTGTAGAGCCCATTTTGGCATGGCCCTTGAAGTAAAAGATGATGAGTCTTCGAATCCTTTATTTGGTACCCATTGGAGGATAAAGGTATGATATAGTCATTATCAGTGGCTAATTGATGTATTGAAAGGAGATTGAAAGATAAGTATGGCATGTGATGAATTTTATGAAGAAGAAGATTACCTGTTGGTGTAGGTAAGAGGCCCCGACCAGTATTTTGAATTGGAAGTTGGTGTCCATTGCCAATGACCACTTGGGACGATCCGTTGTATGGTTTAGAAGTGTTCAATTGAGAAGAGTCAGTTGTCAAATATGTTGAGGCCCCATTATCAAGGAACCAGTCTGATTGTGAGGCGGTATCTGGTGATGTAAACAGTGCACTGTGAGATCCTGTACATGTGTATGTTGGATCGTTTCGATACCAACATCTGATCGCCAAATGACCTGTTTTGTTACAAATCTTATAGGTTATATGACGATTTGGATTTCTGTCTATTCTGTCTCCACGACCTGGTTGTTGTGATGTTTGACGGCCTCTACTTCCTCTGGAATTGTTGTATCTCCCTCGGCCTCGACCTCGGGAGGCAGTTAGAGCCATGGAGTTGTCCATCATATTTAAAGATTGGAGATCACATGTTGCTTCATTCGCTAAGATCTGCTCTTCGCTGCACAGTAGATTATAAAGATCATCTAAGTGCAGATTGGTTCTGATCGCCGTCTTAAATGACTGATAGGACGCCGGAAGTCCACTTAAGGTGTAAAGAATCACATCCTCTGGATCGATGCTACTGCCAGTTGCTATTATGTCATCTACTTTTGATTTCACTTCAAGAAGGTACTGTGTCATCGTCTTGTTTCCTTTTGAAAGTTGATGTAACTCGCTCTTTAGTTGAATTATCCGAGAACGAGTTGTTGCTTGAAGACGATGTGATAAAGTGATCCATATATCATGGCAGTGAGTTAGCGTGAGAACATAAGGCAAGATCGATGGTGAGATTATTAAATACAATGCAGCGGCAAGATTTTGATCAATGAGTATCCAATTGTCAAATGGTGTTATAGTGCAAGTCGCAGACGATCCATCTGAAGCAGATGATTGTGATGGACATTTGGATGTGCCGTCGAGAAAACCTTTGAACCCATTCTTAATGAAGATTTTCTCCACTTGACAGCTCCAGATTGAGTAGTTTTCAAAAGTCTGCGAGTTCGAAATGAGGTTCTTGATGTTACTCATCAAGAACTTGAGCTGTGGAGGTATTGTTGTGGTGGTGATGGATGAATTGGACTCCATTGTCGGCAAGTTGGTAGTCGATCTAGCCATGAGAGGTAAAAAAACTCTAGTTTCTATTTTGATGCTCTGATACCATGAAAACTGTTATGCTGTTAGGCTTACAGTTTAACATAACAAAAACAAGTTTCATAGAAAACAGGGGAGAAAACTATAAGAAAATGAGTAAGCTTTTTCATATCTTGTTTCTATCTGTACAAATGTATTTATAGACAGCTTTGAATTAAGAAATGACAGTACAAGCTTAAAACTGAAATAACTGAAATGTCGGCTGAGCTCGTGCTAGCTGTTTGTTTTAATTTCCACTTCTTGCTTAGCTGTCAACAGATTTTACTTACCTTAGAAATATATGATTATTGCTTCTTTACGTATGACTATTTTTATAAATTTGATAATAATCAAATATAATCTTACACTAATCATATGGGGTTAGATAAAAGTCAATTTAAAGGGAAATTATTCTATGCAGGCACCGGACGATCCGGAGACCAACCAGAATGCACCACTTCACCCGGTACCGAGCGGTAACGAGCACTAGTATCGAGAAAAAAAAAGCGATGTGGAGCATTCTGGTTGGTCTCCGGACGTCGTTCGGATCCGCTCGGTTCGACTATAAGCATGTCACATTTGGAAACCGTTTGTTTATTCAATTTATGGTTTGAACCTTCCAAATGCTCTTCGGGTCTTCGATTTGAACCCATTTGGACTTGGATTGGGTTAAATTTAGTGTCGTTGCTTCCAAATTCTTACATCATTTGACATTTAAAATTCATGGATATATGACTTAACATAAAAAGTCATATAGAGGGCATCAAGTGAGAGATATTGCTTCACAAATAAGTTCATACTCTTGAGCTTGTGGAAAGCCTTGTAGTTGTCCACCCCCAAGTGCAAAACCATTCACTTTAACGACTAGTCTATTTTTTTTAGGGTTTGTATGAGACAATTACAGCATTTTATAAAGTTGATTTTGAAATAACTATGAAAAAATAAATTAGCTATATTTGTTGTAAAAAATAACTTTTTTATCACAGAAATTTTTTAAAATAGTAAGAAAGCAATAAACAAACAAAATTGTAGCTTTTATCTAAAAAACGAAACGGTTAGAAAGTTGTCTCAAACAAACCCTTTTATCATCCTCTTATCGTCGACCTCGCAAAGAGAACTTTAACTTCTAATCTGATCTCATTTTCTAAGCCACTTATCTTCATGTAGTTGGAAGAGAAGAGGATGCATCCATCCCTAAAAGACCTTAATGGTAAAGAAATCTCAGAAGAAAATAATGCTCTAAGGAGTGATCTTCTTCTCGCACATATCGGAAACCTATCTTGAGCATGTCTCAATAACCACTTTTAGGGCAGCTTTATAATCATTTTTATAAATAACTATTACCGTCACAAATGGATCCTATGTACACAAATAAAACTTGTTGGGAAATTTCTATATGTGGGCCAATATATTTTATACATATAAATAAAGAATTATACATTTGACGCTATCTAAAATTAAGCCAATTAAATTTGTGATCTATTTTAGTATTAAATTATTATTTGGCTTATATGGCATCTCAATTAAATTTTGTATGGAATTAATTTGTGTAGAGGCCGGGTATTTATTTTATTTTTATGATGGGCTGAAATAAAATATTTACACTTAAGTATATAAGAGTCATGGTCCCCAGTTTAAGCGGTGAAGTTCTCATTTCCCTCATTTCCCATCTTGAGTGAAAAGAAGGGGTCTCTCGCTCTCTTGGAGAACACCGCTTTAAACGTGGAAGATCGAAAGACCTTAATTCTACTTTTCAATGGATTTAGGTACGCTTCCGAAAATTCTTCTCGATGATTTAACATGTCGTTCGGAGACGATCGAATTGATTATTTATGTCTCCATTAAATCCTTACAAGTGGTATCAGAGCCCGGTTGTCATGTTAGATCACCGAGAAATAGTTTTCGCTAATCATGATGTTAATTTGAGTTTTTCGATCAAAAGAAATCTTCATTTGAGATTTTTTTTTATTCACAGAGATTTTGCTTTCTCTGTGTAAATTAGTTGCCAAAATTTTCAAAACAACATTGTTTAAGATATTCAGTCAGTTTTGAGAAATTCAGATAAATTAAGAAATTTTTTATATGAACAGTAATTCAATCGTTTGTTGTTTTTTTGACTGTGCATTATCACTTTTTTTTTGTTCATCTTTTTCATTTCAATCCATTGAAGAAGATGAACTGACGGTTAATTTTTTGTTTCATTTGCCATTACCGTAATTGAAAAGATGTGACTATTGGATAATTACGGTTACTTTTACAAGTTATTTAATTTTGACGTTTTCTTTCTTTGTAAATCAATTAATTATTGATAAATGTATAAAGTAATTGTATCTTCTTTTTTCCTATGCATTCCGAAATAGATTTAATATATATCTATTATTAATGATGGTTTACTGGCATATTTAAAGCATTCTCGATTTCAATGCCTTTTGAAATCATTTCATTAACTCTTGATTATTAATATTGCTTATGGATTCAAGTTTTGTCCTGTTATAGTCAAAGCAATATTTGTTGACTTAATTTTGTATATGATGAGAGAATAATACAATTTTATCTTATGTGAAAATTTTCTCATTTGATTTTATTATTCATTAAATTAAATTTAAATTAAATTGAATTAATATGTCACCAAAGTGACCTCTATTAAATCAATTTATTTAATTTAAAATTAATTGAATAATGATATAGTATTTTTCTAGTCTATGCAAAAATAATTGGCCCAAAGGAAGATTATTTTTTGGCCGGACTCTAAAGATATAGTCATAAATATGTGATAATTTTGAAAGTATTCATGCATATAGTAAGTCGGTCCAAAGAAAGGCTTATTATTGGCAGAATTTTTTATCAATATTTATTAACTATAATTTTAAGAGTACCATTTACAAATTATAATTTCTTTCCAAAGACTAAATTATGATGTTGTTTTAGGTATCTTATAAAGGGCCCACCATATACTGTTGCTAATTGTGAGTTAATTTTATTTTATTTTTTCAGTTAATGTTTCTTCTATGTCTGCCAATTTGCATAACATTCCAGTGCTTAGTGGCTCTAATTTTAAGAAATGGAAAGAGCACATTACTATTATTCTTGGGTGTATGGATCTAGACTATGTGATTCGGACTGAACGCCCACCTGCCCTTACTGCGGAAAGCACTATTGAACAAAAGGCAAATTTTGACAAGTGGGAGCGTTCAAACCGCATGAGTCTTATGATCATGAAGCACTCAATTCCAGATACCATCAGGGGTGCAATGCCTGAAGAGGAAAATGCTAAGAATTTCTTAAGCCAAATAGCAGACCGTTTCGTAGGCTCTGAAAAGGTCGAAACAAGTACTATTCTTAGTAAACTTGTTTCAATGCGGTATAAAGGCAAAGGGAATATAAGAGAGTACATTATGAAAATGTCTAATCTTGTTACAAGACTAAGAGCATTAAAGTTAGAATTGTCTGATGACATTCTTGTGCATCTAGTCTTGATCTCTCTTCCTGCACAATTCAGTCCTTTTAAGATAAGTTACAATACTCAAAAGGAAAAATGGATTCTTAATGAGCTCATTGCTCAGTGTGTGCAAGAGGAAGAAAGATTGAAACAAGAAAAGGTAGAAAGTGCTCACTTAGCTTCTTCCTCTCATAATTTTGCCATCAAAAGGAAAAGGGATTATAAAGTTAAAAGAGCTGCAGATAAAGGGACTTCACAACCTAAAGTGCAACAGAAGCAAAATCAAGTTATTACTTGTTTCTTTTGCAAGAAGACTGGTCATGTGAAGAAGGATTGTCCAAAATATGCTAACTGGCTCGTCAAAAAGGGTAAACTTCTGAATTTTGTTTGTTCTGAAGTTAATTTGGCCTTAGTACCAAATCACACTTGGTGGATAGATACAAGTGCAACTACTCACATAAGTGTGACTATGCAGGGTTGTCTAAGGAGCAGAGTGCCAACTGATGCTGAAAGATTCATCTATGTGGGAAATGGCAATAAAGCTCCTGTTAAAGCTGTAGGCTTATATAGATTGTACTTAGAATCTGATTGTACTTTGGATTTGTGTGAGACTTTTTATGTACCGTCATTTAGACGGAATCTTATTTCTATTTCATGTTTGGACAAATATGGTTACTCTTGTTCATTTGGAAATGGAAAATTTAGTCTCTTTCAACATTTAAAAATCATTGGAACACGTTCTTTGATTGATAATCTATATAAATTAGATATTTCTGCCTCACAGATAAATGAAACTTTGCATATAAATAATTTTGGTACAAAGAGAAAATTGACTAATGAGAATTCCTTTATGTTATGGCACAAGCGCTTAGGACATATTTCTAAACAAAGAATTGAAAGGCTTGTGTCAGATGGAATTCTTGATTCCCTTGATTATACAGATTTTAAAATTTGTATTGAATGTATTAAGGGAAAACAAACAAATATTAAGAAATTAGGTGCCAAAAGGAGTTTAAATGTCTTGGAATTAATACATACTGATATTTGTGGCCCATTCCCTACAGCTTCTTGGAATGGTCATCAGTATTTTATTACTTTCATAGATTATTATTCTCGTTATGGGTACTTATACTTAATACATGAAAAATCAGAATCTCTGGATGTATTTAAGATCTTCAAAGCTGAAGTTGAAAATCAACTTGGTAAGAAGATTAAAGCTGTCAAATCTGACCGTGGTGGTGAATACTATGGTAGATATGATGGATCAGGTGAACAACGTCCAGGCTCTTTTGTAAGATATTTAGCAGAATGTGGCATCGTTCCTCAATACACTATGCCGGGGACTCCAAGTCAAAATGGTGTAGCTGAGAGACGAAACAGAACCTTAAAGGATATGGTTAGAAGTATGATTAGTCATTCTTCTTTACCAGAATTGCTTTGGGGAGAAGCCTTAAAGACTGCAGCTTATATTCTCAATAGAGTTCCAAGTAAAGCAGTAACTAAAACCCCATATGAGTTATGGACTGGGAAGAAGCCTAGTATTATGCATTTTTATGTCTGGGGATGTCCAGCTGAGGCTAGGCCTTATAAGCCTAATGAAAGAAAATTGGACTCAAGAACTGTTAGTTGCTATTTTGTTGGATACTCTGAAAGGTCAAGAGGTTTTAAATTTTATGATTCCTCAAGTAAATCCTTTTTTGAGACGGGCAATGCTAAATTTATTGAGGATGTTGAATATAGTGGGAGTGATAAAATTAAAGATTTTGATTTTGAGGAGGAATATGTTACTATTCCTATTATTACAATTGAAAATGATCAGGTAACTATGCCTGATAATATTTAAATTGTAAATCCAAATAATCAAAATAATCTTGAATTATCTCCCACTCATATAGAAGGACAACAACCTCAAACTGAAGTGCCATTAAGGAGATCCACGAGGGAAAGGAGAACAACAATTTCAGATGATTATATTGTATATCTCCAAGAGCATGAGTTTGATTTGGGGTTGGAAGATGATTCAATCTCATTCAGTCAGGTCAAACAATGTTCTAATTCTCAAAAGTGGATAGAAGCCATGGAAGATGAGATGAAATCTATGAAAGACAATGATGTTTGAGATCTTTCTGAATTGCCTGAAGGAGCAAAACCTATTGGTTGTAAATGGATTTTTAAAACCAAAAGGGATGCAAAAGGCAATATTGAAAGATATAAAGCACGTCTAGTTGCAAAAGGTTTCACTCAAAAGGAATGCATTGATTATAAAGAGACTTTCTCTCCAGTTTCTTCGAAAGACTCTTTTAGAATCATTATGGCACTTGTAGCTCATTATGATTTAGAGCTACACCAGATGGATGTAAAGACTGCATTCCTTAATGGAAATATTGAGGAAACTATATATATGGTGCAACCAAAAAATTTTCAATCTTCTGATTCAAAACATCTGGTATGCAAATTAAAGAAATCCATCTATGGTTTAAAGCAAGCTTCCCGTCAATGGTATAAGAAATTTGATCAAGTGATTTCTTCATTTGGTTTTAAAGAAAACACTGTTGATCAATGCATTTATCATAAGGTCAGTGGGAGTAAGTTTATTCTCCTGGTGTTATATGTCGATGATATTCTACTAGCAAGCAGTGACATAGGCTTGTTGCATGAGACTAAGAGATTTCTTTCAAATAAATTTGAAATGAAAGATCTTGGAAATGCATCGTTTGTGTTGGGTATACAAATTCATCGGGATCGCTCCCATGGTATACTTGGATTATCACAAACAGCCTATATTGATAAAGTGCTAAGCAGATTTGGCATGAAAGATTGTGCACCAGGGGATACACCCATTGCAAAAGGAGATAAATTCAGTTTGCTTCAATGCCCAAGAAATGAAGTTGAAAAGCAAGAGATGGATAAGATCCCTTATGCATCGGCAGTAGGGAGTCTTATGTATGCTCAAGTTTGTACGCGTCCGGATATTGCGTACATTGTTGGAATGCTTGGTAGATATTTAAGTAACCCAGGAATGGATCATTGGAAAGTAGTGAAACGGGTTATGAGGTATCTAAAAAGGACAAAAGATTTTATGCTCACATATCAGAGATCTGATCATTTAGAGATCGTGGGGTATTCCGACTCTGATTTTGCTGGTTGCCTCGATAGCAGAAGATCCACTTCAGGCTATATTTTCATGTTGGCTGGAGGAGCTATTTCTTGGAAAAGTGTCAAGCAGACACTTATAGCTTCTTCAACAATGGAAGCAGAGTTTATAGCTTGTTATGAGGCTTCAAATCAAGGAATCTGGCTGCAAAATTTTATCACAGGGCTACATGTTGTTGATGGCATTGAGAGACCATTAAAGATAAATTGTGATAATAAAGCAGCTGAGTTATATTCCAAGAACAACAGGAGTTCGTCAAAATCAAAGCATATTGACATAAAGTTTCTTGTTGTGAAAGAAAGGGTTCAGAGTTCTCAAATTTGTATTGAACATATTAGTACAAACTTTATGATTGCAGACCCACTTACAAAAGGATTACCACCTAAAGTATTTCATGAGCATGTGGCTCGTATGGGTGTAATCTATTTTGATGATATGCTAGCTTAGTGGGAGTTTGTTGTATTGTTCAATTATTATGAACTTAATTTCTGATCAGACTAAAGTATTATTATTTTGGTGATTGAAAACTCTGAAATACAGTTATTTGATTTCAATTGCAGTTTAGCATAAAGTATTGAATTTTAGTTATAACTCTTTTGAGTTATAAAATTGGACCAGTTGAAAATAGTCATGATTTGAGATCACATTACATGAAATTTTCATGCTACACATCCATACTTGATCTATGTCGTTAATTATGTCAACATAGTGACCATTGATGGGTCTTGTTACGAAATATGTAACAAAGGTCGCTTTGATTCTATATTGATATAATTGATGGACCAGATTGTCTAGAGATGTTATTTTAGAAAGATAGCAAAATTGAGCTCTTACAGTTATTTCAGAATGTATAATTATATTTATATATATATATATATATATATATATATATATATATATATATATATATATATATATATATATATATATATATATATATATATATATATATATATATATATATATATATATATATATATATATATATATATATAATATATATATATATATATATATATATATATGTGGCCCAAGTGAGAGATTGTTGGGAAATTTCTATATGTGGGCCAATATATTTTATACATATAAATAAAGAATTATACATTTGACGCTATCTAAAATTAAGCCAATTAAATTTGTGATCTATTTTAGTATTAAATTATTATTTGGCTTATATGGCATCTCAATTAAATTTTGTATGGAATTAATTTGTGTAGAGGCCGGGTATTTATTTTATTTTTATGATGGGCTGAAATAAAATATTTACACTTAAGTATATAAGGGTCATGGTCCCCAGTTTAAGCGGTGAAGTTCTCATTTCCCTCATTTCCCATCTTGAGTGAAAAGAAGGGGTCTCTCGCTCTCTTGGAGAACACCGCTCTAAACGTGGAAGATCGAAAGACCTTAATTCTACTTTTCAATGGATTTAGGCACGCTTCCGAAAATTCTTCTCGATGATTTAACATGTCGTTCGGAGACGATCGAATTGATTATTTATGTCTCCATTAAATCCTTACAAAACTCACTTGCATCTAGGAGCTGGCTCGATTTAGGCTTCGATTTTGGGACGGCGTTCCGCATTCTTACTGTTTTTTAAAGCAGTTTTTAATATAAAAATTTTAATTTTTAAACAAAGAAATTGTTCTAAGAAGTAGTAAAAAAGTCATCCCAAATGAAGCCTTAAAAGCTTCAAGAAATTTGTGAGCTCCTAAGCCAAAGTCCTGAATTTCTTGGCACATAGAATGGGCAACTTCGTTAGAAACTTCCAAAAAAATATGATCTCGCATTCAGGCAAATGTTTCTTCCAGCAAAGTAAATCTCCTTTTCTTAAAGACCAATTTACTATCGAGGTTGCAAACATGAACCTCCAGTCAGATAATTTTTTCTAAATTTTGATAAGGAGGCAACCACGATAGTGAATTGTTCTTTGAAAGTGTCATTATCTAAATTCGCACGACTCTGAATGTACTACAAGAGAGATTTCATGGTAGTGATATTATTGGCCATTAAATCATCAGATTGTTATTTGGCGACGGAGGTCCAAAAGGATCGTAGTCGGCGGAAATGGAGGTCGGAAAGACTGTAGTCTGGCACGGAGGTCAGAAAGATCATAGTCTAACGATGGAGGTCGGAAGAACGGTAGTCGGTGGGCTACAATGGTTAGAAAGACTCTTGTCTGACGACAGAGGTCGGAAGGATTATAATCGGCGGACAACAGTGGTCAGAAAGACCGTTGTTTGGCGACGGATGTTGGAAGGACCATAGTCGACGGGCGACAGTGGTCAGAAAGACTGTTGTCTGGCGACAGAGATCGGAAAGACCAACGACAGTCAGTGGCCAGATGTAAATCCAGCATCAGTTGGTGGCCTGGCATAAGTCCGACGACAATTTGTGGCTAGGCAGAAGTCCGACAACAATCGGTGGCAGGGTGGTGGTTTAAGAGGAGCTTTGTGGCAAGAGAGATCTCAGATTCCTCTTGCCCTCCTCTCTTGTTTCCTTTTCTTCTCCTTTTGCTCCCTCCTTCATTCCCTTTCTCAATGAAAAACGAGGGGTCCATTATAATTTTTTGGAAGTGTTATGGCCAGTAAGAAGGAGATCAAGGGCAAGTTGGGAGTTTTGAATGGATGGCCGATATCGACTCCTTTGATCATAGACCGTTTATTGAGTATTTGAGTGCCTTAATGATGTCAGAATTAATTAATCTTGGGCTCGTTAGATTTGTCTCATCGAGTCGCTCGGTTCGACTATAAGCATGCCACATTTGAAAACCGTTTGTTCATTCAATTTATGGTTTGAACCTTCTAAATGCTCTTCGGGTCTTCGATTTGAACCCATTTGGACTTGGATTGGGTTAAATTTAGTGTCGTTGGGTTCATCTTTACGAGATGTTCAGTTCGACTATAAGTTTGCTGTAGTAAGAGTTCGGATGCTTCAAAATTTAATTTAAAAAGTTTCCAACTTGATTTTACCTTGAGATTTGTGTCTGACCATGATTAATTTTTTTATATATATCAAAATTGATTACTTAAGCACTTAACACTCCTTGGCTATTTATTATAAACATGTAATGTTTATAATACTCATTACCTTGAAAAAAAATCTTTCAAAGTAATGAGTTTGATTTTTTAAGGCATCAGCAGTTTTTTTTTTTTTTTTTTTTTTTTTTTTTTGCAGTTTTTTTTCTATTGATCAAGGGTAATTCATCAATTATGTTCTTATCCATCGAGAGTTTTTCATTGATCAAAATCAATAAAACAACAGCATCAAAATTTTATCCTACTACGTATGGTCGGCTGCATGAATTCTTTTTTCTTCATTATGTACAATTAAGAGTCAAATTCTCATAATCAATAAATCATTTAATTTTTCTTAAAACTCTTTGATCTATTCAATTGATCAAGTTCACCCTTCAAGTGGGGAACTCCAGGTGCCGAAGGGCCATTTTAAGAGGAGAATTTCAGGTGTAGTTATTTTTGTAACACCCGGTAACATATAAATAAAGTAATCATTCTGTCCGGACACCGAACGTGTCCAGAGACCAATAAAAAAGCACCATATCACTAGGCGCTCGGTACCGTGCTCTGTACCGATAGCGATACCGCTCGGTATCCTTGGTACACTGTCCGGACACAATAATTTTTTCTATAAATAAAGGGTCGAAGGGCCACAACCTTTTATACTCAAATATATTCTTGTAACACCCAAATATGCTCTCAATACCCTATCAATGACTTATTTTGCACAACTAAAATCATAAATATATTGACATTTTCCAAAACATAAAGAGAGAAGCTCTTATTGAAAAATGGAGGAGCCATGGCCAAATTACTTCAAATTTACAGAAAATCACACGGTATAACTAAACTAATACACCAAAAATGATAATTACAAAAAATAATTAGCATACAAATTGTTTTAGGTTCAAATCAACCTATAAGACACCTAAAGCTATACAACAAAACTTCAATGATAGATTGGGGCTTCGTTTGGAACAGCTTTTTTGCTACTTGTTAAAACAATTTTTTAATACAAAAAATTTTGAATTAGAAATTTTGTACTAAAAAAATCATTTTAGAAAGTAATAAAAAAACTTATCTCAAACG
This sequence comes from Dendrobium huoshanense, assembly GCA_016618105.1. NCBI lineage: Eukaryota > Viridiplantae > Streptophyta > Magnoliopsida > Asparagales > Orchidaceae > Dendrobium > Dendrobium huoshanense. The sequence continues at coordinate 31,756,583 of CM028350.1, read as the reverse complement.
AAGGAACAATTATTACGTCCTCCGACCGGACGCAGAGGAACGTCCGGTCGGAGGCCAAATCCCGCCAAAAAACGAGTTGTACCGAGCAAATACCGAGCAATACCAAACAATAACGAGGAATACCATCATTTGAAGATCCAATACCGAGTTATACCGAGCTAAATCAAGAAATATCAAGTTATACAAAAGTTGTACCGAGTTTTTCCTAGAAAAACTCGGTACAACTCGGTATTTATCGGTACAGCTCGGTATAACTCGGTATTGGTCTTCAAAGAGCGGTATTTCTCGTTAATATCAAATAATACCTAGTTGTACCAAACAAATATCGAATTTTTTGGCGGGATTTTGCTTCCAACCGTACATTCCTCTACGTCCTTACACCGGACATAATAAAAGTTCCAAACGAAGCCGGACTTATTAACATGATCTTTAAGATAAGTCATGAGCTCCATATATATCTTGTCACCTTCTATAAATTTGAAGCAATCATGGGGGGCATGTGCCGTTGCCCCCGCCGGGACCGTGGTGGCATCCAGAGGTGCCAGATTCTAAATGCGGTCCTTTCGGCTTCGACTCAAACGCAAATCCTGATCTTCTCGTGATCATTTGCAAATCCTCTCCGAAAATTCGTGCTGCTTCCACCGGTCGTAGACCGCTGCCACTCGCCATTTGAAGTACGAGAAATAAAACCAGAAGCAAGACAGAAGCCATCTTTGAAGCAGCCATTGAACTACAATACTAACTAATGTTCTTTGAGTGGATTGTTATGATTGAAGCTTTCTGCAGGGAGATAACTTCATTTTATAAGTGAATGTGGAGACAACTATGCTACTATAGAAGTTGCAGAGAGGATTCGATGAAGTAGTTCTTAAATTTATAGAGAAAATGCAGTGGGAATTAAGTACTTCTTCTGTGAAATTTAAGTTATTTGGAGAATTTTGAGGTTAATTTCCTGCTTGGGTGTTGAAAAGTTATTGATTGTGATCTGATCATATGAAATTTCCTTTGGGAAGAAGGTTTTTTAGTTCTCTATTGGTGGCCGGCATTTAAAATTGAATACCCTATTTGCAGCTTTAAAAATGGTGATGGGGGTGTTTTAATGGAATTCTATAATTTGCTCTTTTTGATTAGGACAATAGTTTTAAGAGTTTATAAATAATGATAATAAATTACCCTATTTTATAAATAATTATAGTTAATTATGGACCTTATGACACATTTATCATGAATTTAATAAATAAATAAATGATATACTATTGTTGCATCTTGGAGTATTTGCAGCGGTAGAGAAATATATGATTTAATGTCTTAACGTTGTATGAAGTTCCAACACACAAGCAGATAAGAGAGAGGGTATAACATTCATAAGAGACACCATAGTTTTTACGTGGAAACCCCTGAAAATGGGGAAGAACCACGGGGCTTGGCGCAGTTTGAATGAATCCACTAGTATTTGCAGTTGATTATAAATGATGCCCTTCCTTGGGAGAAGGCCTTGACTTGATGTCACAAGTGTACCTTATATAGAGCGTTGTTGACCTCTATAGATCTACTATAGTCAATGCAAGGAAAAGAGATGATGATCGATTATTATTGGTAAACAATACATCGTTGATAATGAAAATCGGAGTTTCTCGATCATAATAAAATGATTCAATGCTTTGTCCAATTACAAAATGAATCACATCGATGCATTATGGACATCAACTATACCAGAAAGACGTTGTTCATATGCAACTCAATCAAGCAACTCTTTGTTAGCGAGCATGACGCTAGCAAAAATTACCCAAAATAATCACCGATTATTAAATGGGTTGTATCAATGTGTTCAAAATATTAAAATTAACCAGGAAGGGGCACTTTGTGATCGAATCGAGTGAAGGCTATTGATATCGAAAGACTATGGTTGCTCAGCGTTGACCGATTCTGATTGCAAAATGGACTTAGTTGTTGAGATTAAAACGTCAAAAATATCATGAAATTACTGCAATATTATTTGGATATTTGCAAAAATTGAAACGCAAAACTGACATAAAGTATGAGGCGACGGCACACAAATTGAAATTTAAGATTTACGGAAAATACAAAACAAGACGAGTGAGCAATAAAAAAAATCATCATCATCAAAATCTATGTTAAAAATAATGATAATAATAATGATCAATTAAAAAAAATGATGAAATGAAATGAATGCGTATATTTAAATTTATTTTATCTATTATGTATATATGTACAAATATATAAATATCTATTGTATTTTAAATTAAATAATAATAATAATAAAACTTATTAAAATTATTGTACACTTTTCTTCTAATATAATTATCTATTATGCTGTAGTCATTTCTTAAGATATCACGCCTTATATATTTTGTTTTAAGCATTTAATCCATTACTGTGCATTTAAATCCATTATCTCAGTTAAAGTATAACTTATTCTAAGTTACTATTTCAATACATATCTAGTTACAGAAGAGTCTACGTGCTGCCTTCTCCAAAGGTTTTGCCAAATGATTCTTCCACACGTCCTTCATGCAAGCTGATTTATCACCCATGTCTCCCAATCCAGCCACCTAGCCGAAGAGGAGAAATCCAATCTCATTTTCTCAGGCACGTTTGCTGCATCTCTCCCCCGACCTTCTCTGTTCGCAAGTCCAAACCTCTCACGTCCCAAGTACTCCTCTTACTGCGGCCTTCACCTCAACCCATTTCCTTCTGCTCTTGTCTCCTCCAACAGCAGCCCGAGCTCCACCTCTCCAAACCGTCCCCCTCTTCTACTTCTCTACAAGCCTACTGTTCTATGCTCTATCCCTCCTACCATTCCATACAAACAGCCAATTCATACTCCCTTCCATTCGTATACAGCCCTCAACCTCTCATTAACTCCACCAGTCATCAATCCACAAGTCCACTCCACTAGTCTTCATATCTACAACTCCTCCAATCCCCACTTCACCACTTGTCTGTTCATATAAAAGCCACCAAACTCTCTTAACCTTTCTTTTTTCTGTTTATATATATAAATAAATAAATAAATTCAGAAAATATAAATTAAAAAAAAAATCTTCTTCAACCTTGCCACAAATCTCTGCCGTCGTCGTCGTCTTGCTCTCTCGTCAAGGTATATTATTCGCCAAACTTTGAAGCTCAAATCTCGTCTTCGGCGCCTATGACGAGGCGAGCAATCATCTAAAATATCTTTTTTGGCGTTCGTGACGCACCGGAAACCACATATACACACTTTTCTCTAGCGTGATGGGATAGGAACCCGGTGCGACGCCTACGACTAGACGGGGATATTCATAAGTTTTCACTCACGGCGAAATGACTATGCTTTTCTTGCAACATGTACTGAAGACCCATACACGCCTTTCTTTGGCGTGGTGGGGGTTAAAGATTTCACGGCCGCCGTGGTGGGTGTTAAAGATTTCACGGCCGCCGTGTCCTCGTCTGAGGGCACTTATCGTATATACACGTTTTTTTCTAGTGTGGCGGGAGACTTAGTTTTTGTAGTTTTCCCCTAAATGGGGGAGACATTGGGATACTGCCAAAATTTTGACGACCATAAGCCTGAATAAAATAATTTGATATTTCTTAAGCTCAAACAAAATAAATTTGAGATATTTAATTCTTTGACTCAAGTTAAATAATTTTTGGAGATTTCTTGAACTCAAATTAAATAAAATTTAAAAAATCATTGAGCTTGAATTGAATTATTAATATAAATATAAATCGAATATCAAATTATTTTGGATGAAGACATTTCTCTGTTATGCCTATTGAACATGGTGGTAAGTGGAAATTCTCTGGCAACATTTTTATAAAGATGAAGGGACAAAAGAATTTGATCATGATATGTGGATTTGTATTTCCAGCAACTTTGATCTAAAATAAAAAATAAAAAAATCTCATTGTTGGTGTATTGAAGTTAATATTACGTACATTGAATCAATCATAAAAAAGGTATTATTTATTCATAAGTTTGATTGGATCACAATTACACAAATCATTTCTAATGCTTTGAAGCACATGATTTTCAAGGCCCTTGCTTTATCTGTACTCAACATTAGGAAGTGTTTTGGATTTGAGTGTCATGTTTCTCATGCGAAGTTAGTGTTTCTCATGCGAAGTTGGAGACGCTTAATTCTTGACATTCTCTAAATGAAAGTGATGGGATTCAAGTGATAAAGAAAGAGGATGGACTTTTACTTTGCTTCATCTTTCTTCCATAAATAGCCATGGTAGCTATGATAACAATGAAATCAATAGATGGCGATGATAAAATTAATTTGAAATTTATGGCTTAGTCTCATAATTAGTAAAATGTTGCTAAGCTTGGCTTTAAATTCAAAATGCATATTTCTTAATATAGTGCGATATCACTCTGAAACAACATGCCACTATTTGAAAACCTCTAAGAATATTGAAAATGAGGCATTACTTTGACAAACGTGTTATTTCAAAAATTGATGTAACCTTGATAAGAATGCAGCAACCTCGAGATTTATGTTATTGATAAACATATTATTTCTAGCTGCATATCAATCAACGATAAGCTCATAATCACCTCGATAAGCGAGCAGTCATTTAGATATATGCGCTAATACTAAAAAAAAGTGTATAATCTTTATAAAAGGATACGAATGCTTAAAGAAAAAGATGCATATTCTAAAAAATATAATTACAAAAGAAATAAATGAGGCATTTTACTGCTTCGAAAAGCACAATATTGAAAAATCTTTGAAATAATCGTCATCGGATCTGCACCACTTTACAAGCGGATAGAAGGCGTTTAATTCCCCTCCTGCATTCAAAAATAAGTTTTTTAAATTTCAATATGATACACCGAGTAGGGTGTCAACATCTCTAAAATGCGTATAGCAGCCCTTGGAAAGAAAGCTACTGCCCCGACAAGAGTGCTATCGCCTTGAGAAAAAAGTCACCGCGAGAAGCGTGCATATTAAATTTTAAAAGCCTAATATAGATGCTATAAAATCTCTGATAATGACTGTGTTGAATTTTTATATCAACTGGAGGGGATCAATTATTCCAAATGCCCTCAAATTTCTACAAAATATAAAAATTTGCAAATGACTCCAAATTCACCCCGATGATGGCCGTGTTGAAAGCTAATCTCAACCGAAGGGGATCTCAAACATTTAAAATACCCCAAAATTTTAAAATTAAATCATATTTGGGACAAAATCTTGATAAATTTTATAACATTCAAATGAAATTTATTATTTAAAACTTAAAGCAAAAATTCATCTTTCATCCGCAAACATTTGTCAGGGATGATAAATTTTAGAATAATTTTAACTCACAAATAGCAAAATATTTAATTGAATGTATCAATGCGATTCATTCTCAAATAATTTCTCGCCAGCGGGGATGTGGCATGTACCCTCTGACCGGGTGGTTTTGCTACAAAATAACACCACTATATCATGGTTACGGTCAAAGCCCGTATGTTCTCCAATGGTTAAAAGCCCATTGAGTAATGAATCATAGGGTGCACTTAATAATGCACAAAGCTTTCTGTTAGCTAAGGTTGACTAAAATTTATCTCCTTAAATAAGTATCCATCCCAAGTCTACAAGGTACCCTTGGACGAAGCAACCCATGACTGCCAACAAGAATCCTTCTGTTAGGTTGGGTTGACTACATCTTCTAAGTAGACTAGGGACCACGATGGCCCGGGAAGACAGAATCATGAGATCTTGATCAGGCTCATCATCATTCCTCCCACCATCCTCTTTAAGTATAAAAATAATAAATTTATAATTCCAATTTCATATGCTGCTATTATATGCTAGGTATTTCGTACCTACTTAATGACTAGCCTTAATCGAAAGTGCTCTCTCGTGATCGGGAGGAGTAATTAACCATAGGTGATTGCGCTTATGGGAAACCTAGAACCAAATTTTAAAGTCCTCACAAAATGAGGGCGAAATCTCTGGGTAGTGTTTTATCCTAAAGTTCATCTGCCTTCTGAAAATTTGATCTGAAACATTGTTAAAACTCTCTTATGCAGGGGAGGCCGAGGTGCAAATTTTTAGAGCCCATAGATTTCTAGCGACTTCACTGGGGATAGGTTTCTCTTTCCATCTTTAGCTAGTCGCATATAAGCTATAGTGGTAATTGAAGCATCATAAAGTATAATCTATAACTGCTAAAAGAACATATTTACCTATTTATCTTATTTTCTTTTATTGATTCTCTGCATTATGAAAGTGTGGGGTAATCTATCAAAAATTTGATCACTAATCCCCATCTTTCATTTGTGCAGAATGGATCTTATAAATACTCCTTTTACCAAATTGTTTCTCCTAACACATTTTGATATTCTTGCAACTTAGTTTTGCATGTTTGATATTCTTGCAACTTGTATATTTTTTATGATTCTAAATATTATTGATTTGATTATTATTTATCCTAATATATTTTGGAAGAATTATTTTGCTCTTGTGTGTACTAATATTTCAGGGAAATCATACTCTGGATTGTTGAATACTTCAAATCAAGATCATTTTATAGTTTATTGTGACTGAAGTCTATATTTTTTTATTTTATTGAGTCTGAGAGTATGTGATTATAATTGAGTAACTGAGGACACGCATATCGGGGGAGAGTTTTAAAAATCATATTTTTAAATTGATCGTACTGTATGATATAACTTCGTATGGGATGATCTGATCAGTTATTTTTTTCCAACGAGTAATGAAATGAATAGAAATGAAATTATTTTTTTCTAAGTATGGTTCGTACGGGACAATCCCGATTTCATATAAGGACGAATGTCTAGGGTTCGTTCTCAAGAATTGATTGTACGGGACGATCCCACCTTCGTATAGGGACGAACGACTCGGTTTCGTTCACACACAAAAAAAATTCTAAGTCCTGATCGTACGGGACGATCTCAGTGTTCGTACAAGGACGAAAGCCTCTATTTTATTCTCGAACATAGATCATACGAGATGATCCCAGGTTAGTACAGCGACGAATGTCTCAGGTTTGTTCTCGCTCATTTCGTCCTGAAGTTTTGTATAGCCAAACTTGGAAATTTCTCTATTCGTCCCGGATGAACTTAGTTTGTACCGGACGATGATCGCATATGAAATAATTTCATACTGATTCACAACATTTTCATACACATTTGTATTTGAACTATTCATACGTACAAACATATGATCGTATTGTACGATCGTGAACGTTCAAAATTGAAAAATTCCATTTTCTGGATGATTTTTCCTCTCTTTTATATAAAAAGTCCACTAAAACTAATGTAAGAGATATCTTATCTAGTCTTGTCTACGTGATTTTTTAAGGGCAATTGAAGGAAAAAGTGTGAGAGAGTGTTTAAGAGAGATTTTTTATAAGTGGAGTGTGAAGGGTTCATAAGGTTATTCAAAGGTATGGATTTCCTTGTAATTTTGGTTATCACTTTTCCTCTCACTACAGGATAACCCCATATTACCGGCGGACTAAATCCGCCGGAATATATAGATATTCCGACGGAACTATAGGTTTCCGACGCACGTTGCGGCGGAAATTCATACGTCGGTTTCGCCCGCGTCGATAAATTATTTCTGGCGCCAATTTGGCGTTAGAAATTTTTTCGGCGCAGTTTCCGGCGAACTATCGGCGAAAACACGGATCGTAATTAGCGTCGCATGATGCGCCGGCCATTACCGACAGATATAACGACGCAAAGTGCATGTAGGAAACCCACGAACTCGCTTGTGACGCAAAGTATACGCCGATAATTACCGGCGGACTGTGCGCCAGTAATGACGCCGGTAGGTTCCGTCAGAACAAAGACGACGGTACATACGATATATACGATTCGTTGTATCGTCGTTACCGGCGAACGTCCGGCGCAAATTTCGCTGGAAACCTGTAGCATTGACAAAAAAAAATTTCCTTCCCAACCAACAATCAAATTTCCACACCAGCAAACATATACAAATATCAATTCCACAATAATTCAATTGTAACATTACAACATGTCAATAATTTCACTACAGTTTCACAACAGTTTATAACATTAAAAGAAATAGTTCAGTACTAACAATCAATTAAACACATCACATTAAAAGAAACTGTTCAATAAAACATGTTCATAGAAATAAACAAGTTCATATAAACTAAATTAAACTACTCTGACTCCGTGGACTCCTCCTCAGGTGGAGCTACATCTTTTCCACTCAGCTGCTCCCTCATCTTGCGCATTTCATCCAACAACTGATTGTGTTGCTGAATACTTGTTTGAACCTGTGCTTGCAGCTGAGCTTAAACCTGTGCTTGCAGCTGAGCCTGCCAATCAGCTTGTGATTTTCTTACTTGTTCTAGCTCAGCTTGAAGGACACTTATTTGTTGAGCTTGTAAGGACTCGTACGAACTGGATGCGAAGCTGGATGCAGTAGAGGATGTCATCCCCTCGTATGCCTGAGCTTGCACACCTAAGCCATATACTCTACCATGCATAAAGGGTTGAAGGGCCACTTTAAAGAGGAGGAAAAGTGAGACAACCTTTTATACTCAAATATATTCTTGTAACACCCAAATATGCTCTCAATACCCTTATTAATAACTTATTTTGCACAACTAAAATCATAAATATATTGACATTTTCCAAAGCATAAAGAGAGAGGAGCTTATTGAAAAATGGAGGAGCCACGGCCAAATTTACAGAAAATCACACTGTATAACAAAACTAATACACCAACAATGATAATTACAAAAAATAATTAGCATACAAATTGTTTTCACGTTCAAATCAACCTATAAGATACCTAAAGCTATACAACAAAACTTTAAAGATAGATTGAGGCTCCGTTTGGGATAGTTTTTTTGTTGCTTGCTAAAACAATTTTTTAATACAAAAATTTTTTAAATTATAAATTTTTTACTAAAAATTCATTTTAGAAAGTAATAAAAAAATTATCTCAAACAAAACCAAACTTATTAACACGATCTTTAAGATGAGCCATGATATCCATATATATATATATATATCATCACCTTCTATAAATTTCAAACAATCATGGGGGGCATGAGCCGTTGCCCCCGCCGGGACCGTGGTGGCATCCAGAGATGCCAGATTCTAATTGCGGTCCTTTCGGCTTCGACACAAACGCAAATCCTGATCTCCTCGTGATCACTTGCAAATCCTCTCCGAAAATTCGTGCTGCTTCCACCGGTTGTAGACCGCCGCCACTCGCGATTAGAAGTACGAGAAATGAGACAAGAAGCAAGACAGAAGCCATCTTTGAAGCAGACATTGAACTACAATACTAACTAATGTTCTTTGAGTGGATTGTTATGATTGAAGCTTTCTGCAAGGATATACCTTCTTTTTATAAGTGAATGTGGAGACAACTATGCTACTATAGAAGTTGCAGAGAGGATTCGATGAAGTAGTTCATAAATGTATAGAGAAAATGAAGTGGGAATTAAGTACTTCTTCTGTGAAATTTAATTTATTCGGAGAATTTTGAGGTTAATTTCCAGGTTGGGAGTTGAAAAGTTATTGATTGTGATTTGATCATATGAAATTTCCTTTGGGAAGAGGGTTTCTGGCCAAAGTGCTTATTGTATGAGATGAGGAGCTCTCTATTGGTGGCCCGCATTTTCAGCTTTAAAAATGGTGATGGGGGGTGTTTCAATGAAGCTCTCTATAATTTGCTCTTTTTGATTAGGACTATAGTTTTAAGAGTTTATAAATAATGATAATGAATTACTCTATTTTATAAATAATAATAGTTAATTATGGACCTTATGACACATTTATCATGAATTAAAAAATAAATAAATAAAGGATATACTATATTAAGAGTACTATTTCTTAGAGGAAGCACTAATATCATATCTCATGCATTTTGTTTATCTCAAGTTTGATTATAAAGCAAAAAACATTTTTATAATTACTATCAAAAAGTTAAATAACCTTAAAAAAGTGTAGCTAAAACAAGCACAATCTAGATTATAGACTTTGCATGAACTCCTAAATGGTTCCAGATATTTGGAGAAGATGGAGATATATTTCATTTAGGCAATTATTTCTTAGATTGGGAATAATTACTTAAAGAGTCTAATTTCATTAAAATAAAAATAAAAAAGCCAATGAATGGTTTATTTATCTCATTTCTCTTATTTGATTTTTTTAGAGGTGTCAATATTTGACATGACTCAAAAATCCAATTTGAAATCGATCTAAAAATTCCTGGTTAAAATCAACCCATTTGAGAAATGAGTCAGGTTTGGGATTCTGACCCGTTTATAAAACCGGATCGGGTTCGGGTTGACTCGAAAACCTAAAGCCAACACGGGTTGACTCGGGAATATCGCTTGTGACTGACCTCGTCTCGTCGACGTCGTCCCTTGATCGTGTCTAGTCATCGTGGTTGAGTCACCTCATCGGCGTCGAGTCACCTCAAGGCTCACAGGCCGCACTTCTTCGTAGTGGTCAAGTAGCATCATCAGCGTCAAGCTACCTCACGACTCAAGAGGAAGCCCTAACCGCACGATTCGCGTTATTAAACCTGTTTGAATCCTCTCATTGCTTCGCCAGATTGCATGATCCGGTACTCCGGTCCAGTTGCAACCCGACAGCCGTGTGTCTCGCTCAGTCAAACACATCTCTTCCTGCTTCGCCTGTGATTTCTACTCGGCCCTAGGCCAGCCGTGTCGGTTCGGGTTGACCCGGGTTTTTGTCGGGTCGTGTTCAGGTTGTAAAATCTGACCCGTTTGTAAAAACAGGTCAAGTTCGGATCGTGTCGAACAAAAGTGGGTCAATGTTGAGTTCGACCAGAACCCAACTTGCAACCTAATTTTGACACCCCTAGATTTCCTCATGTTCTTCTCTCTCTTTTTCTTTGTATCTTGTTAACTCTTCTACTCTTGCATTATACATTTCCTTAGTTGCCAACGACAGTGGTTCGACAATGGGGTCAGGCAGCTTAGGTCCGAAGTAGGCAGTCTTACGACAGATCAGGTTCAACGGGATTACTATCAGGTAGCAAAGTTTTGATGGATAGTCAATTGGTGAAATGTCCGATTGAGACTATCGATTGTGAAAGTTTGATAACAATGGTCGGCTAATGAAAGTTTGTTAGCTGTGGTGCTCAGCCTTTTAAGCTCTATTGAATCTCTAGCCTAAGATCCTTCTTCATGTAATGAGTGAAAACCTATTTATTAATTTTTTAGAGTGGCATGTCCCATAAATATGGAGAAAATTAATAGCACTCCATCGGATACTCTGTATTGATTCCTTAGATAGTATATCATTACTAAAGTTTTTAAGTGCCTTAAGATGTCAAATTTAAACGATCATGAGCTCATTAGATTCCTCCCATTGTGTTGTTGGATTCGCTATACGCATTCAAAATATGTAGACTTTTGCCATCTAATGAATGTCCTGAATTTCTCAATTATGCTTCAAACCCTTATTTTTGCTCGAATTAGATCACTTTTGATATCATTGAGTTCATCTTATTAAGATGTTCAATTCGAATATAAGTGCTAAAATCGAGTTTGGATTATCCTGAATTTAATTTTGAACATTTTAATTCAAATATATCACGAGAATCATGCTCAATCAAAATAATTTTTGATGGCGCATCACGAATAAATTTTAAAGCTCGGAGATTTACATTAAAATTAGTGTAATACATCATATCATGATTCCAAAGCAAATCAAAATTTAAATTCAAAAATAAAACTTCACATAATTTCAAACATTTTAAAATAGATCATTAAACATTTTGCATATAATAATGCTTTGCCACATTTTTTTCCTATCTACCGACAAGAATTATTTTTTACCAACCACTGCGCTTCTCTCCTATGATTTTACATTTCATTCTCATCGACCTTTCAGCGAATGCCACGTGGAATTATGACCACGTGGCGAGCAGCGTAACTGAAACGGTCCATAGGCTCTTCGAATTTCCATGATGAATTGCGTGAGAATCGGTACCAACTGGCTGAAGGGTTTGGTGAAGACGGCAGTCCCTTAACTAGCTCGAGAGGGATAAGAACCCTAGCTCCAATTCTGGAAATTGCTTTCAATAGGCACAGCCTATTCGTCTGATTTCCGTAAGTAATCCACAATTCTATGTTGAAAAGAGCTCTCTTGCAATCTTACGAAGTCATTATTGCCCAGATTTCAGGAAATTGAGCATTTTGGTTCCTTTTCCAGATTTGAGAAGGCACGTTGGGTTCTGTCTTTAATCTGTTAGAAGAGAATATATGGGGAAAGGAGCGGGTTGCGTGCCGAGCAAGAAGCGGCCGCCGGCAGTGCGCACGGAGAACTCTTCGAGCGATGTGAAGAATGCACCTGTTGCTATTGAAGAGAGGAGTATTGAAATTGAGACGGCAAATAACGCTGCTCCCCCTCCGGCCGAGATTAAGTTGAAGATCTTTATCGTGTTCTACTCCATGTATGGACACGTGGAGAGCTTGGCGAGAAGGATAAAGAAGGGGGTGGATGGAATCGACGGTGTTGAGGGATTCCTTTACCGCGTGCCAGAAACTCTTCCTCGTGAAGTACTTGAGATGATGCAGGTGCCCCCTAAGAATGAGGAGATTCCAGTTATTACTGCGGCAGAGCTTACGGAGGCTGATGGAATTTTGTTTGGGTTTCCCACGAGGTTTGGAAGCATGGCTGCTCAAATGAAGGCTTTTTTTGATAGTACAGGTCAGCTGTGGAAGGAACAGAAGCTTGCTGGGAAACCGGCTGGGTTCTTTGTGAGCACTGGGACGCAAGGAGGAGGGCAAGAAACCACTGCGTAAGAATTTCTGTAAAACTTTTCCTTCTCAGTTCATTTCATATCAATTAGGAGCAACAGTACAAAGGCCTTGTTTATTTATAATTGGTTCCTTATGATCTATTCTTGTTGGCCAATTGCATTACTCATAGAACATAATCTCATTATCTGGCATGTGGTTTTATGTGTTAAAATTCTCTTGATAAGAAATTTGATGTTAAAGCTAAAACTAAATTTCTTTTAGGTTTCTTTGCTTAATTTGAAGGCATAGCTGCTAACTTGTAAGTTCTTCATGGCTAGTCTTTTTTTATGTATATAGTCCTAATTTGTTAGATAAGTTTCTTTATTCTATTGCGAGCCCCAAGCAAAGTTGATAAAGGCTAAGGTTGATATTAGGTTGACAACTAATCTTTAATTTATGCCAAAATCCATAAAAACAAGCCTAGTTTTTCATTGATGGGACAAAGCTAAATGATGAATAATAGAAAATTCAAGATCAGCTAGAAAAGGTGGGAATTCCTACAATAACCAAAATTTATTTGGCATTGGTTTGGAACTATATAGACAAGAACGTTGTTGGATGAATAGGGATTTTGCATTAAACCTTCAAAATTATACCAGAGACCTGGTAAAATAATTCCTTAACATGTAAATTTGAGCTCCCATGTCCTTAAGATAGGATTTGTCATATGTTAAACCTGAACTTCTAGAATACTATTCATAAATGAATTTATGCTCGGCTGTCAATCGTTAAATTGATAAAATCTCTAGTGCATATTCATTGCTTTTATTCTAGATTATAGAACTTGTCTACTTTATGCATAATATCCATATCATTCTAGTTTATGTTAGTTGTGTACTTTCTTTTGCATTAAGTAGCCATTTACATTGCCACCTTTTAAGCTATACCTTGTTTTTCAAGCATTATTCTCTCCAATAACTTTTACCTTCTCACTTTATATTTTCTCAGTATGCTTTCATCCTTATATTTTTTTCTCCATCATCTGTTTTAGATATCTTGGTTCTATTGTTCAAAGTGATGGTGAAATAGATGGGAATATTATTAGTAGAATTCAAGTTGGATGGTTGAAGTGGAGGAATGCATCGGGCTTGTTGTGTGAAAGAAAACCCCCCTCAAACTTACGGGAAAAATCTATAAGACGGTGGTGATGCCTTCAATGTTTATGATGCAGAATGTTGGCCATTAAAAGAGAAGTATACTATTAAGTTAAGTGTTGAAGAGATGACGATGCTCAGGTGGATGAGTAGTGGCTTTACTCTTAGAGATAGGATACGAAATTAGCATATATGTGAAAATGTTGGAGTAGCTCCAATGGAAGATAAGATTAGAGAGAGTCTCCTTATATGGTTTGGTCACATAAAATGGCGGCCTTCCGTTGATGCGGTTAGGAAAGTATGTATTAGATTTGGCTTATGTTAAGAAATATAGAGATAGACCTAAAAAGGCTTGGTTAGAAAATATTAGAAATGATCTTTCTTTATTAGATTTAAATGAGAATTTGGCTCTTAACAGGTCACAGTAGAGAAAAAGGATTCATGTAGCCGACCCCACATAGTGGGATAAAGGCTTGATGTTGTTGTTGTTGTATTCATTTTGCGAAACATCACCTCAGCACCCCTTGGTGCATAATACATTTTGATTTTGCTTTGTTATTATAACTTCCACTTGCTTACTATCTTTATTTGGCATCAAAGGATTTTAGATTATGCTATAATTGTGCTGATTCCCAACTTTTCTGGGTTAATGATTGCTTAACTCATCATCTTTTTTATTTTTAATTGTAAGAAACTTTAACATCATCATCATAGGGTTGATTTGTCCTTTTACTTCTGAAGTGTTGTAAGATAACTAATCCTGGACTTAATCATTCTCCCACTTATTTTTATTGACCCTGGACTTATTAAATCTACTAATTTTCACTAGTGCACAAAAATGGAATGCTTAAGAAAATAAACCTGGTGCTAGTAGATGCCATTGTTTAGCATATGTATCGCAATTTACTTTAGAATGAGCAAGAATTTATCACCGAAGTTGTGATTTATCACCGAACTTGTGATTTAAGAGAATAAATTTAGCAGTAGTAATTAAATTTTTAAATTGCATAGAGATATTTTCTACCCGTGAGGCGAGGCATCAAATTTGAAGTGTTTAAGACTCAAAATTAAACAAACAACAACAACAACAAGCCTTTATCCCACTAATTAATAAAAGTTATGTAATATACTAACATCAAAAGAAGATCATAACAATAAGTCTCTCCAACTCCCAATTCAATATAAACAAATAGTATAAATTACTAGGATTATAATTTATGAATTCAAATGCCTTCTCACTCTCATCACTTAGTCGGTCCTCATTAGAGTCATCATTATAGTAAATTGATTTCTCTCATCCCACATCCTCCCATTGTTCCTTCTCATCCTTGATCTCAACCATCTTCCTCTTCCCTACTTAATAAAAATCATCATTATTTTTACCTTTCACATTCATCATTTATTAATCTATAGGCCTCTTTACACCTCTTTTCGACATTTGTGGCAGTGTCGTAGCAATAGTGTGCATCTAGGAGTCAAGAGTTGCATGTGGTTTATGTTCTTAATTTTTTTGTTTTTAGGTTTGGGTATAGATAAATTACAAAATAAGATTTATTTAGTATATTGAATTTCTAAATTATCAAAATCCTAGTTTTTGAGGTTTGCACCGCAGCCTTATTGAGGCCTACGACTCATCAGGCGCGTCAGGCCAAGATGAGATTTTCGCCTTATGGATTTTTTTTTTTTTTTAAATTGCGCCGAGGCGCGCTCCTTATTGCATTGTTTTAAAGAGTGGTAATAATATTAATTTTGATGTTATATCAAGGTTACATATATGTTGGTGCAGGTAAAAAAAATTAACTTTAGTGCTGTTTTAGTTGATCATTGCAATATCACTTCTCAAGTTACATTTTTTGGGGGAAAAAACCATGAGCCTTGCATTCTGCATACAGTTACTTGATTTCAGGTTGAAAGTCTCAAATTGGCATCTGGAAAGCCATCCCATATCAATAAAAGGTCAAATAATGTGGCCAAGGTGCCAGCTACCATCCAGATATACCAGACCATGCTCTTATTGATTAAATTGATTCTGCTTGTTGAATATATCTACAAAAGAACTTTTGATTATATAGATGTCACTTGGCTTCATGAAGCCCATTGTTTAGCTGGTCCTTTTTTCTTCATTTGTCTTCTTTAGGTTTTGTTTGGGACGGCTTTTTTACTGCTTCGTGAAGCAGCTTTTCAGTATTATAAAAATTATAATTTTTGTACTACACGGCTGCTTCAAGAAGCAGTAAAAGTCATCTCAAATGAAGTCTTAGACACTTCGGTTCTTAAATTTCGTAATTTAAGAGGACCAAGTTGTCCATGTGGTGAAAAGTAAATATCTAAAAAAATTATATTTTTTCTTGAACTACTTGCAGTTGGACTGCTATCACCCAGCTTGCCCACCATGGCATGCTATTTGTTCCTATAGGTTACACCTTTGGGTCCAATATGTTCAAAATGGAAGAGATCAGAGGAGGCTCACCTTATGGTGCTGGAGTATATGCTGGTGATGGTAGTAGGATAGCCAGTGAGGTCGAACTTGCTCTTGCTGAACACCAAGGGAAGTACTTGGCTTCCACCGTTAAAAAAATGATGAAGCCTTAGTCAAACAATCAAACTATTTATTTGGATTTGTTTTCTGAGCTGATTGCAAGGTTTTGTTTTATTTTTGATGATCAATAAATAAAACTTAAAGATCTCTTATTCTTCTCTTCTTTTCTTACATTCCTCTTGTTTCTCTATTGCTATTGATGTGCATTGCTATTTACTGCCTTTTGTGCAAGTTTGTCAAGACTACCACCTCATAAATAATATTGCCGTTACTCATCAAATCACGTTTGTCTTTCTTTCTGAGAAAAAGATCAAAATGATCCCTCGACTCTTTATGAAATATCATTTTGATCCCTCAATTCCTTAAAGAGAAATCAAAATAGTCTCACCAGAATTTGAGGAATCAAAACGATCATTTTGATCTTTCGTAAAGAGTTAAAGGACTATTTTGATCATTTTTTCTTTTTTTCTTTTTCTTCCTGTCAGGTGAAGTTTGCATTTATCACCAAAAACATGCTGAAGTTTGTGTTGTTGGTATCTTCGTTAGTTTTTTTTTTTTTTTTTTAGGCGATTTTATTTTCAATTATTTAGGTTGTAAAAATAAAATCATCCTATTTAAAGGATTATGGAGCTATTTTTGTCAAGACAGGGGTGAATATTGAATTTAATCTCTCACATCAGATATCATATAATTGAAAATAAGTTAATAGTGAAATATTAGTGGTTCTTTCTAGATTCATTGACTTAATTTTTTTAATTAAAATTGTGGGCTCCAAAAATTCGGCCTCGGCCTCCACTCGCTTTTCTTTTTATTCGGCGAGGGAGTTTTAACGAACTAAGTTCCGAGGTAAATTTTGGAAGGCAGATGGGTTTGTAGATAAGACACTACCCAGAGATTTCGCCCTCATTTTGTGAGGACTTTATGATCTGAGGTCTGGTTTCCTATAGGCGCAAGCCCCTATAGTTAATTACCCCTCCCGATCATGAGAGAGAACCTTCGATTAAGGCTAGTCATCAATCAGATATGTATAGAAATACGTGTATCTAGCATATAGTAGCAGCATGGGTTTGAGTATTGAAAATTGGATTTGGATTTGGGTATATTTGATATTTAAAATAGGAAATTGCATCATCTTGTACTTAAAGCGGATGGTGGGGGAATGGATGATGGGCCCGATCAAGATCCCATGGTTCCGTCGTCCCGGGCCATCGTGATCCATGGTCTACTTAGTCAGAGGAGGTAGTCGACCCAACCTGACAGAAGGATCCTTGTCGGCAGCCATGGGTTGCTTCGTCCAAGGGGATCTTGTAGACCGGGGTTGAATGTTTGTCTAAGGGGACAAATTTGAATCCACCTTAGCTAACAGAGGGCTTTGTGCCCTATCGATCATATCCTATTGATTCATATCTCAAGGATTTAACGCCATTAAGGAGCGTATTGGCTCTGGCCATAACCTCTATCTGTGGTGCCATTTGGCGGCAAAACCACTCGGTTCAGAGGGCCCCGGGTCATAACCGTTTACCTGTAGTGTCATTTGGCGGCGAAACTGCCGGTTAGAGGACACGTACCACGCCCTTACTGGCAAGAGATTGTTTGAGAATGGATCCTAGTGATATTTTCGACTAGGCATTTCGCTCTTTGTGAGCTGAAGTAATATTTCATATCTGTCCGCCTCGACAAACTTTTGCGGAGGGCGGATGATTTTTGCTTTAAGTGCGTTGATCGATTTATTTCATTTTTAAATATATTTTTGGGATTTTTGGGATTTTGAGATCTTTTGGATTTTTATGGGTATTTTGGGTGGAGCTTTGGATTTTGATAGGCATTTGGATATTTGGGAGACATTTGAAAATATTTGGGAACCCCTCCGGTTGAGATCTGCATTCAACACGGCCATCATCGGGGTGTTCGGGGGTCATTTCTTTTTATGGATTGAACCTTGTCAACTCTGTCGGGCTGTCGATAGAGGATCGGGTTTCGTAGGCTTTGTACCCTTGAAAGTGAACTCTTTTGATTTTAGGCATTGAAGGCCTAATATGAATGTATTAAAATAAATATTCTGGTCGCCACGGCCACATATTTATTTGTTGGTTCGAACCTTGTCGACTCCTATTAATCCGTATAGGAGGATCGGGTTCGAGCCTGAATTCACTTGTCAACCCGCGCAGCATCCCTAGACGTCACGTGTGTACCAATAACACGCTCGTCGGGGCCCATGCGGGTTTGGATTATATTTTCCCCCTTTAGTGTACCTATGTGTATACAATTTATAGTGCACGTGCAGGGGGTATTTTTGGAATATTTATAAACGCCTTCTGTCTGCTTGTACGGAGGTTGCAGATCCGGTGGCGTGGCGTTGTAGATTATAGATTGTGGACGCCTTCTGTCTGCTTGTACGGATGTTGCAGATCCGGTGGCGTGACGTTCTAGTTGCGGACGCCTTCTGTCTGCTTGTACGAATGTTGTAGATCCGGTGGCGTAGCAGCTTCTGGATAGAAATGTTCGCTGCTTCTTACAGGTAGACTGTCGTGCACTAGTTGCTGATTTTCATAGGCGGGTTATAGTGTACTAACTAATCTCCTGCCTCAGGATCTGATTTGTTGTCATTTGGTGTCTTTGCATGTGGACAACATATTGGGCGTACTACAGGTCTTCTACAGCATCTTGTAATAGCTCCTATCTACTACAGTTCTCTTCTGTATTTGCCCTGTATATGACATATTGGATGTACGACAGTTCTTCTATAACGACTTGTATAATCTTGCATTTGATACAATCATTTTTTGTATTTTGTTTGCAAATAGTATATTGGGTGTAGAACAGATCTCCTACAATAGTTCGTAGGAGTTTGCATTCACTGTGGTTCCTTTGGCATTCTGTTCGTATGTGATATTTAGTGTGTATGTCGAATCCCCTATAAGGACCCTTTACTCTTGCTTGTAGGGAGCTAGTATATTTGCTTAGTACTGGATTATTACTGATTATAGGAGTATTATAACATTCACTGCATGTTGTTGATTGCCACCTATAAGTATGTTATTCTGTATTAGAAAGTTCCTTCTATCATTTCTCAGATATGACACCTCACACAAGTATCCACGTGCATCGGAGGCTTGTCATATATGGAGCATATCCCCTTCGTGAACATTAGCCAACAAATCATTGAATTTATTGGCAGCCTGCCATGTTTATATGTTTCAGCTTTCCGTGCTTTTAGATAACCACTATATCCATCTATGAGCCGCTTCACATTCTTCATATGTTCTTCGTGAGTATGGCATTCATGATTGAGATGAATAACATGCACTCATCTTATACACTCACTTTAGGTTGATTGTGTATGATGACTTTGATATTTGTTAATTTGAATATGCACTTCCACTTCCACTTACGATCATTTGAATGATGTTGTCCAAAGAAGTCCATGTCAGAGTGCAAGCAATCTTATTAGTTTGCATAGGGATTGAATGACATCTCCTAAAAATTCTCTAACATTTTGAAGTCCTTCATTGCTCATTTGTTTCAATCATGTTCAAACCAATGTCAAAGTTGATCTCAAACTTAAGGGATTATGCTTAAGTTCATTCAAGCTCTAGGCACATTCGAGTCCAAACCCAAGTAGCCCTTAATTTGAGTCTTTGTTGAAGTTCAAA
This sequence comes from Dendrobium huoshanense, assembly GCA_016618105.1. Lineage (NCBI taxonomy): Eukaryota > Viridiplantae > Streptophyta > Magnoliopsida > Asparagales > Orchidaceae > Dendrobium > Dendrobium huoshanense. Next base: position 31,736,505 of record CM028350.1, on the reverse strand, counting down.
TGAGAGTCCAAATTGTTTGAATTATAACTGCTTGAGTTTGAATTAAGCTTTGAATGAGGTCTTTTGAGTTCAAATCAAAGTTCTATTGTTCAAGTGCAGCTCGGCTTGAGTCCAACTCAAGTCTTCAATAAGTCTTTTATATTCATTCAAGTCCCTTGTATCATTCTCAAGTCCAAGCCTTATCGGCTTCATGTTCAAATCAAGTTCTAGTTCTTTGTTCTTCTCATTTGATTTTTAAACCAAATGTAGGCTCAAATCTTATATTTTCAAATTTGTTTGGGTTTGAGTTCACTTAGGTCGATTGAATCAAGTTTATAAGTCCGAGTCCACCGTTCAATCAAGTCCAAATGTTCACAAGCTGAGTCCAAGTTCGATCGTCCTTTGAGTTCAACCAAGTCTAGGTACGAGTCTCATTTTTGTCCATTTGATGTGCAAATAAAGTCCAAGTACAGTCCGTCTTCACCCGAAATTTCGGCTGCCTCCCGGCGTCTCCCCCGTTTAGGGGAAAACTACGGAAAACTGGGCCTTTCCCACCACGCTAAGAAAAGCGTGTATGGTAGATGCCCTCTTTCGAGGACACCGCGGCCGTGTATTTTTCGATCCCCCACCACACTAAGAAAAGCGTGTATGGGTATTTTTTGTTTGTAGAAAAGTATTTTTTATCTTTTTTTGAAAATATTTTGCAAGAAAAGAACAGATATTTCCCCGCAAGCGGGTACTTATGGGTATCCCCGCTTCGTCGCGCGCATCGCACCGGGATCCCTTCCCACCACGCTAAGAAAAGCGTGTATAGGCGGGGTTTCCAAGGCGATACAAACTTCGAAGAAGGAATTAAGTGATTACCCGCTTCGTCGCAAGCGTCGGGACGCACGTCCTCCCACCACGCTAAGAAAAGCGTGTATAGGTGGTCGTTTTGTCTCGTCGACTGCATCGGAACGAGCTCTCGGAGTTTTAGGGTTAGAGAGTTATACCTTGGCGTCTGTCGGCGTGGATCGAGGGAGAAAAATGTATCATTTTATTTTATAATTAAAGATAATTATAATTAATGATTATTAATAATAATTAAATATAATTAAAGTAATTAATTATAATTAATTATTACTCAATTACAGCTAATTATTAATAATTAACTATAATTAAAAAATATTTAATTTTAATTAATCTTAATTAATTATAATTAATGACTATTAATTAAAATAATTAATTAAAATTATTTTTTAGTTAATTACAGTTAATTATTAATAATAATAATTAACCATAATTTTTTTTAATTATAATTAACTAAACTAATTATAATTAATAATTAATAATGATGATTAGTTATAATTAAAATAATTAAGCATAATTAATTTTAATTAATTATAGTTAATTAATAATAATTAACTATAATTAAAGGTAATTAATTACAAATAATTATACTTAATTATAATTAATAATTATTAATAATCATTAAATATAATTAATATATTTAATTACAATAAAAAAAATAAAAAAATATAAGGAAATCCCCCTCTCCCTTTAGCTCGGCTTGCTCACGGGATGAGGCCGAACAGGAGCGCCAAAGGAGAACTTTACCTTCACAGCCCGCGGCTTCCTGTTCTTGCTTCCGATCCAAACAGGAAGGGAAGATCGTGGAATGGGCGGAGTCGAGCGGCAATAGGGAGCTAAAAGTTTGGCCGTGGATTGGAGAGGAGGAGGTCGACGGGCTGAGGAGATCGGTTAGGGCAGAGGTCGTGGCTCCTTCTCTTCCTATCTCTCTCGGCTGGTTTGAAGGGATCAGGAGATGGAGGCGTCGGGATCAAGGCTTGGACGGGTAGAGGAGATTTGGTCGGAGGAGGGTCAGAGGAGATCGTGGAGGTTGGGGCTTCCGATCGGCTTCGGGTAGGGAAGATCGGAGGGAAGCAATGACGGGAGCTCTGCGACAGGGAAGGAGCATAGAGTGTTGTATGCGTGGAAGAGCAGCGATGGACTTCGTTTGGGTCGGTATTTAAAGACGCGAATAAGTCTTCTCGAGCGGAGTTTGAGCAGAAATCACGGAGAACCGACTGGAGCGGCGTCGTTTGCAGCGGGATTTCGGCACGACTTCGTGGATCCATCGGGTACGAGGTTTGTACGTTGTTCATTTTTGCTTCTTCTACCTTTTTGTTCCTTTGGGTATAGCATGATGGTCAACAAATGCCCCCCAACAAATGTGGTACGCGTCTAGAGCGAATCATGTTTGTTGTAAGCTGTTTGACCCTGTGGATCTCTAGATATTTGTTCTAGATGTCACACAAGGGCTTTCATTTAGTGGATCTCCAAAAATTTGTTTGGATGTCACACTACGATTTTCATTTAGTGGATCTCCAAAAATTTGCTTGGATGTCACACTAAGACGTTTAGTGGATCTCCAAAAAATCTTGTTTGGATGTCACACTAAGGTTTTCATTTTCTATAGATCTCTTGGATGTATCAATAGATTGTTAAGATACTGATTTCTTCTGTCCCGTGCTTTGTGCTGTGGACATTGATGGAGAATTGTCTGATTTGTCTTTACTAACTTGTCAGGTGAATTTTGTTCCTTCGGCCCTATGCTTCTAGCTTTGGCAGGCTTGTTGAAGGAGTAGATGTCGATGACCTAAACCCTTAGGTTTGTATTAGGTCGATGGCGAAAAGTCATCGGTCCAGAGCTTTGTGCGTAACGGACTTGTTGATGACGGAATCCTCTTAGTTCAGCCTTGGGCTTTTCACAAACTTTGGGATAATTTTCTTCGGTCCTTCGTTTTGTGCTTTGGCAGACTTGTTGAAGAAAAATTCCTTCGATCCTCGCTTTGTGCTTTACGGATTTATTGAAGGATTTGCAGGTTCTGGATTCAAATAATAATACCGAACGTAGGTAGTATCTTGATCCTTAATCACTTGAGAAGACTTTAATCTGAATCACTTGAGTTCATCAGATCGGGAGAGCTAGAATTTAATAGCTCTTTGTCCTCTGGTTGCTGAAATGGGGGTTCCTCTACTGCGGCCTTTCTTATGGCTTGTTGAGTAGATGGAGCTGCCAGCGATCCGGCCATATTTGGGCTTGTTGGATCCGACCTCTTACACCCATTCAGGCTTCAGACTTGAGCTATGGGAATTGAGCTTCCCAATGTTGATTTTGCTGAAGTTGAAAGATTTGGAGTCTTCCTTTGTGGTTGAAGATTTTGGAGCCTACGAACATTCAGTAGTTGTTCGAGACTCATCCTTCCACTGTAACTTTGATTCTCCAGTCATTTAGGAGAATTTTGTAGACTACGATCACTTGAACTGGTCGAGTCAAATTTGTCATCGTACTTCCTACAGTCCCTACTGACGGGTTGACGAAGTGGGGGTTCCGCTACTACGGCCTTTCTTATGGCTTGTTGAGTAGACGGAGCTGCCAGCGATCCGGCCATATTTGGGCGTGTTGGATCCGACCTTTTACACCCATTCGAACCTTAAGCTTCAGGCTGTCGAAAGACTTTAAGCTTCTTCGGCTCAATTTTGTAGGAGTGTGTAGCCACAAAAGTCTTTTTCTTGACCTTTGAGTCTTGGTTTGTTGGAGAAGGTGTCTCTAACTTTTGAAAGATCACCTGCATAGACTTTGAAAAAGAAATCTTTGTATTATTTATCACAAAATAACATTTGGATTGATAATTTTAAATATTTATTCGGGGATCTCGGCATGCAGCACGATGTCGACCCGAATAAATATTTAAAATGCCCCCTGTCTCGCAGGGACATTTTGGATACGCCTTTCTATTTTGAGATTTTAAATATTTATTCGGGGATCTCGGCATGCAGCGCGATGTCGACCCGAATAAATATTTAAAATGCCCCCAGTCTGATGGGAGATTTTGAAACGCATTCTTGCTATACAAGAGAATTTCAAAATATAAGTAAACATGCATTGATAAATATGCATATAAAATTTTGATCATCACAAAATACATTAGACATAATATTTTATGCATGATACTTCTTTAAATGTCGTCCGTTGATAGGTGGCATAGGTCTCTGACCGTTCAGGTCGATCAACTGATATGCTCCTCCTTGGTATACTTTCTCGATGGCGAAGGGGCCTTCCCAATTGGATACGAATTTGCCACCAATTTTTCGGTGTGGGATGATTGGTCTTCTCAGCACCAGGACCAATTCCCCTTCCTGAAATGATCGAGGACGCACCATTCGATCAAAGGACTTTGCCATTCTTCCTCGGTAGATTTCCAAGTTTTGTTGGGCTTGTAACCTGCGTTCATCAAGTGCGTCGAGCTCCTCCATTCTAAGACGAGCATTTTGCTCTGGAGTGAGATCATTCTGGATTGCTACTCGAAGTGACGGTAGTTCAATCTCCAATGGCAGTACGGCTTCAACACCGAACACCAATGAATAAGAAGTGGCTTTCATTGGTGTTTTATAAGTTGTACGATAGACCCATAGAGCTTCTGTCATCTTCGTATGCCACTCTCTTTTGTTCTTGGTAAGAATCTTCTTCAACAATTTCACCAACGTCTTGTTGAAGGCTTCTGCCAATCCATTTGCTCTTGGATTGTATATGGATGAATATCGCCAATCGATTTTGTGCCGATCAACAAACTTATAGATTTTTGTACTTTTGAAAGCAGTACCGTTGTCTGAGATTATTCGGCGTGGCACACCAAATCTGTAGACTACATTGTGGGTGAAAAAATTGATCACATGCTCGGATGTGACCTCTCTGAATGGAGCTGCTTCTGCCCACTTGGAAAAGTAGTCCGTCGCTGCTAGAATAAAACGGTGTCCCGCTGATGACGGCGGATCTATTGGCCCGATAATATCAGTACCCCAGCATTCAAATGGCCAGGACGCTATTGTTGGGTGTAGTGGATTTGGAGGCCGTTGTATAACATCACCGTGAATTTGACATTCGTGGCACCTCTTAGCGTGATCGATACAATCCTTGACCATAGTTGGCCAATAATATCCCATCCTCTTGATTTTAGCGGCCATTTTGGGACCTGACTGGTGTGCTCCGCAAAGCCCTTCGTGGATTTCTGCTACCACTTTATCAGCTTCCTTGGTCCCCAAGAACCTTAGCCACATTTGATCAAAAGCTCGCCTGTATAGCGTATCATTGACAAATGCGTATCGCAATGCCCTTTTTCTAATTTGTGCGGCCATAGACTTTTCTGTCGGGAGTTTGTTTTCCTTGAAGTAGTCAATGAATGGCTGTCTCCAATCATTTTCGACTTCAATATCTAAACAATGCCACCACGATTCTGAAGCTTGACTAGCTTTATGTCTCTTGGCCGTATGATATTCTTCTGGATAATTCTCCATAACGATCTGATGGAGAGGTTGAGGGTCACCTGGAGTTTCATCCTGCTGACTTGAATCTGAAATTCCTTCTGCCCTCGGGAATTGTAATAGAGCGGGCTCCAAGACCCTACGAGTGTAAACTCCAATGAATATAGGCCTCTCCTCATTAATGTTCGTCATTTCTTTGGCTAATTTGGCCAGACAATCTGCTTTAGCATTCTGTCCTTGAGGAACTCGAGCCATTTTGACATTTGGTACTTGCTTCAGAAGCTCGAGGGCTCGCCGGTGATAGTGGGCCAATTCAATTTTGCCAACCTTGTAGATACCGAGGACTTGATTTATCACGCGTTGAGAATCACTGAATATTTGGAGATGTTGGATTCTGACATCGATCGCAATCTCCAACCCTGCTAATAGAGCTTCATACTCGGCTTCATTGTTGGTTCGAGGTTCAGTCAAACTGAATGAGAACCTCATTATGCCTCCCTCGGGTGCTATGAAAATGAGACCGATGCCGGCTCGGACTCTTGCAATATTTGGAGGTCGGACAGGTCTAATCGACGATGCTCCGTCGAAGTACATTTCCCAGAATGGTAGGCTTTCATTCTCCTCGACCTGCATTATCTGCTCATCGGGCAAATCATCATTTAGTGGAGAATCGGCTGGGATTGGGTGTGCAGCAAGAAAATCTGTCAAGGCTTATCCTTTCACCGACTTCTGTGGCATGTATATGATTTCAAACTGAAATAATAATACTGCCCACCTGGCTAAACGACCTGTCAACGCTGGTCTTGTCATCAAGAACTTCAGCGGATCGATCTTTGATATCAGTGTGATTTTATGGGATAACATATAGTGACGGAGTTTCTGAACTGCAAAAATCAGCGCCAGACAATGCTTTTCAATTGGGGAAAACGACTCTCTGCTCCAATCAACCTTCGACTAATATAGTAGAGTGCATTTTATTTGCCTTCTTCATTATTCTGGGCCAATAGTGCTCCGAGGGACTCTTCTAGTGCTGCTGTATACAGTATAAGAGGCTTCCCCGAAATAGGCGCTGCTAGAATGAGAGGATTTAACAAGTATCTCTTGATGCTATCAAACGCCTCCTGACATTCTGCATCCCATTTGAAACGAACATCTTTCTTCATTAGTTTTGAAAACGGCTGGCACCTACCCGATAGATTTGATATGAATCTCCGAATGAAAGCCAGTTGTCCTTGTAGCGAACGAAGTTGTCGAAGGTTCCTTGGTGGTGGCATCTCCGTGATTGCCTTAATTTTGTTGGGGTCGATCTCTATGCCTTGATGACGAACAACATACCCCAGGAATTTGCCGGAGGAAACCCCAAAAGCACATTTGAGAGGATTCATCTTCAGCTCAAACCTTCTGATTCTCTCAAATACGATTCTGAGATCTTTTAAGTGATCATTTCGGCCAAGGCTTTTAACAACAAGGTCATCTACATAACACTCGACCTTCTGATGTATCAAATCATCAAATATGTGAGTCATCGCCCGTTGGTAGGTGGCACCAGCGTTCTTCAGGCCAAAGGGCATGACTGTGTAGCAGAAAATCCCGATGGGCGTCCTAAACGATGTATATTTTTCATCCTCGGGCGCCATCTTGATTTGATTGTATCTTGATGACCCATCCATGAAGGAGAACATGTCGTAGTTGGAAGTGTTGTCCACTAGGAGTTCGGATACAGGAAGTGGAAAATCATCTTTTGGGCACGCCTTGTTGAGGTCCCTAAAGTCAATACATACACGAATTTGCTCGTTCTTCTTCTTCACTGGGACGATATTTGCGATCCAATCAGCATACTTTTCTTCTCGGATGAAGCTTGCATCAATGAGCTTCTTCGTCTTGGCAATCACCTGTTCTTCAATCTCCAGTCTCATTCTCCTTGGAGCTTGTTTGACGGGTGCTACATCCGATTTGATTGCTAATCTGTGAACTGCTACGTCAGGGGATAAGCCGGGCATCTCAGCATATGTCCAGGCAAAGCAATCACTGAATTAACATAGGAGTTCTTTTATTTCTTCTATCTGTTCTTCGGGTAGGAGAGAACTAATAAAGGTTGGGCGAGGATCCTCCTTAGTTCCCAAGTTGACTTCTCTTAGTTCATCCATAGTGGCTGCCTGTCCACCATCTTCAAGCTCTTCTGGTGCAGGCTCGGCTTCTACGGGCTGTTCATCATAATCATCAGCTTCGTATGTCTCTTCAACATCACCATCTTCGGATTCAATTTCCACGCATATGATGGCACGACAAATCTCTTTCCGGAGAAATTTTCTTTTGATGAATCCAATACCTTTATATGCGTCTGTATCCTTCTGCTGTAACGGACGCGGACTCCTCCCATACCAGAGGCCCAAACTTGTATGAAGTTGTCTCTTGGTAGTAGGAATATTAACTTGCTTTCGTAGCATTCTCTGAATATTTTTGGTATTGAACCTAGGTAGCCTCGTAGGAAATAACTCTTCAGAATCGAGGATCATGTAATCCCAATCATGATTCTCCTCTTCACGAACTCCCGTAGAATATAACACATTCTTTGGAATAGTCCCATTTTTACGGGGAGGCAGATAGAGGGTGGCGAGTTCTTCAACTTTATGCACCTCGCGCGGAATAATTTCTTTGAAATGTTGTAAAGGAACACGCGTGACTACGAGTACACTATCTGAAATTGATAGGCTGTCAATTCTTCTAGATAACACATTCTACACCGTGTTCATGTAAATGGAGTCGTAGTCATAATCATCATTTGAAAATTCGACCTGCCTGCTCCATTCATCCGTTGATTGGCACACTTTTCGAGATTTGGCAGGAGTATCCTCATCTTCATCTATGTCACTTCCAAGATGAGGTACATGCTTCTTTCCTTTTGGAATGGTCGGCACTTTGGGAAGAGTCGGCACTGCCTTCTTTCTCCCCACCTGCTTCTTCTCACCCTCCAGTTCAGGTCGCTTTGTATCCTTCAAATTTGATGCTTTAGCTTCGAGGGAGCTCGAAGACTTTTGCTTCTTTGGCATGAAGTAACGTGCATCTTCATAAACTGTGGCTTCATGGACCGTGAAGGGCTGAATGTCGCCAGAGATCCTGAATTCCTCCCCATCTTTGAGATACTTCATACATTGGTGTAGTGTTGACGGGACGATGCCATATTCATGCAACCAGGGACGACCTAGTAGCGCCTTGAATGAAGTATCCGCGTCAATCACATGGAATTTAGCTTCTGTATGGAGCTCTCCAAATACAAGAGGGAGCATAAATGATCCAAGAGTTTTCTGTCCTTTCTCGTTGAAACCATGCACCATCAGCTTATCTGGCCCTAGGTGTTCCACATCAAGGTAGAGGGATCTCAGTGCTTTTAAGCTTATCAGATTCACGGATGATCCAGGATCGATTAGGATTCGACTGATAATCAGCTTATTGCTCTCTGCAGTAACATACAGAGGACGATTATGGTCTGCAGTTCCGAGCATCATGTCCTCTTCAGAGAAAGTAATGAATGGCTCATTTCGAGTTTGCAGAACCTCAGTCAAACTACGTTCAGCAAAATACATCTCGTATCTTTCGGGATCTTTGAGAGCCTGAATCAGAGTCTCCCGAAGGTCTTTAGACATCACCAAAGCATCGTATATGCTGAGCTGTGTTGGGATTTTTCTCAAATGGGATAAGATATTATAGTATATCCCATTGGCTGAGGTGTTCTTTTTCTTGTGATCTTCAGGGATTATATCGTCATTGATGACTATTTCTTTCTCCTTATCTTTATTGGAGACCCCTTTCTTCGGTGGAGGCGGTAGTACCTTGCCGCTTCTTAACTGTACTTGAGCAATCTCCTCCGGTTCAGAGTCATTTAACGGAGCATTTTCTTCAGAATCAGCCATTGTTGCATCTAGGGACTCATCTGTTGATTCAGAATCACCACCCAGGTTTACATGTCTCATCCGAGATGCTATGCTAGGGTCTGATTCGTCTCCCTCTGGAAAATACAAATCCTCCTCTGAACTGTAATCCATTGACAAAACCATCATACAAGATTTAGAGGGTACTTCTGTGTATTCCTCTTTTATCGAGGTACTTGGCACCACTGAGATGACCTGACATACTTCTTTGGGAAGATAATTCTCATCATTTTCTTCGGCTTCATCTATCTTAAGCTCTAACATGAAATCAGCGAGCTTGATAGGTCGCCTTACGGTCTGGTAGTACTCATCCAAACTGTTAATAACCCTCTAAGTTGCGGTCATCTTCTCCTTGGGCTTCTTCAACTTTGTATTCTTCTTGGATGATTTCTTCTTTTTAGTCTTTGAAGAACTAACTTGGTTGGAAAATTGTTTAGAAGTAGAAGCTCGTGTCATAGGCAGAGCTTTCAAGTTTAGCACTGGCTCAATAGGAGACTTCCACTTTACACCTGGAACTCCTTCAAGCTGCTTCAACATTTTCACAGTTTTCTTGGAGACCGCAGTCTCCCATTGCTCTTCTTGAATTAGCTTCTTTTCGTTTCTTCTTTCTTCAACCAGGGGTACGGAAGAGGACGTGACTACCCGAGCCGATTCCTTTTTAGGGTGAGACAATACATTGTCGGACAATGTGATCTCTCCCTTATGATATTTTCTTTCAAGCCAATCCTTGAAGATGTAGCAATCTTCAATAGGATGGCTAAGCACCCGATGATATGGGCAATAATTTGGGTCACTAGTGTGCTTCGACTCTTCGGGTCTCTTGCATTCAGGCAATTCTAGACCCGATTTCAACACTTGTCGAAATAATTTGGCGACACTCTCCCTTTTGAATGAATATTCTTTATTCATTTTATCTTTGAGGGATTAGAACGTTCTATCACCAGTTCCTATTGCTTGTCTCTGGCCTCCAGCTTGATAAGTCCGTGGCTTATCATTTCCCCCTAGTATCAACTTTGGTTGGGGGTTGGGGTTGTAGGCCTGTTTGGGTTTTTCTTGATATTGCATCGGCTGTTTGCCCTTGTCTACGTTGTAAATCACCTGCTTTTCTCTATCAGCTCTGGAGAAGAACGTAGAGTCGGCCTCACCCCTTCTAGCACCTGGGGCTTTAGCCTTCTTGGGCTTATCAGAGTGATTTTCTAATATGGACAAATTTAGTTTCTCAAATTTGGCCACTCTGTCGAGCAAGTCTTGAAATGTGTTGATTGTAGCCATGCACAAGAAGGGTTGCATCTTGTCATCAATGTTGCCCATTAACAACTGTACGGCATGCTCTTCTTCTAACTGCTGCTCACATTTCATGCTCAAATTTCGCCATCGAGTGATGTATTTAGTCACTGATTCTTCTCTTTTTCTCTTATCCAAAGCGAGGTCAGCGATCGTAATCTTCTCAGTTGCACTAGCGAATCTCTTCACGAACATATTTTCCAATTCTGCGAAAGTCTTCACAGAATCATTCGGCAGTTCAGCATACCATTCGAAAGCAGTTGCTGTTAAACTACTAACGAACTGTCGGAAGAGTAGGGCGTCATTTCCTCCTGTATTCCCACAGGTGGCTTTAAACTGTGTCAGGTGTTGTCGGGGGTTGTTAGTACCATTGAAAGTGTTGAACTTTGGTACAGAATACCCTTTTGGGTACGGTACTTGGTCGTATTCAGCAGGATACGGACGACCTTTGCCCACCAACTTTTCTGCTTGATCAACGGCTATGATGGCCCTGATCCTTTCTGTGATTATTCCTTCCAATTGTGCAGCGGTCACAGGTTCAGAAGTACTTGCAACATTTTGTGGAGTGGGCTGACGGATCACATTATGAGCATCGTGACCACCTTCAGGAATACCTCGTACTCCCGAGACTTGAGGCATCTGAAAATTTGGAGGATCAGGAGGAGGATTGGGAATGGCACCAACAGCAACAGTTCTCTGCATCATCTGCATCATTGCCCCCATCTGAGCCATCATCTCAGTCATCTTCTCATTCAACTGAGAGATTTCTCTATCTTTAGCTCCCATTTGTCGCCTCATATGTCTTTGCATGTCTGCAAGCGTGACATTTTCGTCAGCGAAGGGATTCTCCTCGGCTTCTTCAACTTGAGAATGATCACCTCTGTCAGTGGTGGACCCAGCTTCACGACGACGGTGATAAACTCGCCTAATCGGCGGTTGTTGATCGTCTTCATCTTCACTCTCATCATAATAGGTTTCCTCATTAACATTGGTGTGTCTCACCATATAGACAATTTTCATGTCCAGAGTATTATTTATTTCTTTGATTTCTTCTTCTAGATTTTCCTCTAGAAATTCATCAATATTTTTTTCTAAATTTTCCTCCATAAATTCATCAATATTTTCTTCAATATTTTCTTCTCCTTCAAGAAATTCTTCTCCCTCCATATTTTGATCATCTATATTTTCCTCCAGTACTCGGATCTCCGAGCGACGACGCCATTGGATTTCCGGCTCCTGATTAGGTACGGGTACTTCTTCAACCAGTGGACTGTGATCGAAGTTAGTCTCTTCCTTTGGAGGGGATGGAGAGCGACGGGATCCCCTGGAGGATTCTCCAAGGTGTCTACCGTCTGGAAGAATGTCATTGTGGGTCCTTTTTGGGGCCCACTTCTGGCGTTGTTCGTAGATGGGGGCGGATCTTTGGGAAGCCTCACCGGATGTCACGCCCAGATCAATCCTCCTTTCTCTTCTTTCTTTTTCATTTCCTCGAGGCTTTGGCCTCCATACTTGTTTTCCTTTCCACCGGGACCTTTCAGCGGTGGATCCCTGAACATATGGTTCAGGTGTCACACCCCGATGTTCACCGCGTGGGACATATCTTCTTTCTCTTCTTTCCGCCACAGCAAATAGACGTTCTCTTGGCGGGGTTCTCCTGGCCTCTATCACTAAAGGCCGTTGGAACTTTTTCTTTTTCAGACCTTTCTCCTTTACAGTCTTCAAGACCCGATAGACCCGGGCTGAGAGAGTTTCAGGTTCCTTTCTCTTTGGAGGAGCTAGGACCTCCTGTCGTTGCTCCCAAAAAGATTTCTTTAGCTCACCACTGGAGCTATTCCTTTTCACCCATTTTAAGTCAGAAAATTTGTTCCGGGTAGGAACATTGGCTTCAGGCACTTGGGCCGACAGATTAGAAGGGTGAACAGGGAGTTGTTGTTGCTGAGCTCGGAGTTCAGCATTCATCTTTCTCCTTTGTCTTCTCGTAGGCCTCCCTCTAGATGAGGAGGCTTCAGCATTGTACTCTCCAGGCGCAGATAACCTGGTCGGCAGGGGTGTGGTGTTTGTAGTCACCACAGATACTCTTCCACCATTCACAATTCTTCTAGTGGTCAGGGCCTCAGGCTGTGACAGCCTCTCGAACACAGAAATTCTCCCACGAGAATTTTTAGCAATAGGTCGTTGTGCCGGCAGATGCACACGACGGGTGACAGCTTCATCAGCATTGAGTCTTCTGGCAGACTTCTCAACATTCCTACCATTCACAGGAATGGCAGCATTCCTTGCAGCAATCGCCGGGAAATCAACGCTACCAAACTGGATGGTAGCTCCGGTGTTTCCGGTCTCAATAATAGCATTAGCCAGCTGGATCTTGGCTCCTTGTCCCAGTTGGACAGTCATCGGTGTGTTCTGTAGATCCATCTGCATAAATGAAAGGCAAGGGTTAGTAATCAGAATCTGATACATCACCCCGCACTTTCAAAATGCAGAGACTTGCACAGAACACTAAAACAAAAATAGACCAATAATGATTAGCATAAGCAGGCAATAAAAATAAATTTAAAACACTGCTGAATACCAAATAAATTTGTTGAATAATCATTTTAGAAAATTCAGAGTTTTGAATCATTAAACGATCATTTTGAAAGACTCAAAATCTTGAGTACGATTTGAAATAATTGTTACTATAGCACTGAGACGACTAGCCAAAGATGGAAAGAGAAACCAATCCCCAGTGGAGTCGCCAGAAATCTGTGGGCTCCAAAAATTCGGCCTCGGCCTCCACTCGCTTTTCTTTTTATTCGGCGAGGGAGTTTTAACGAACTAAGTTCCGAGGTAAATTTTGGAAGGCAGATGGGTTTGTAGATAAGACACTACCCAGAGATTTCGCCCTCATTTTGTGAGGACTTTATGATATGAGTTCTGGTTTCCTATAGGCGCAAGCCCCTATAGTTAATTACCCCTCCCGATCACGAGAGAGAACTTTCGATTAAGGCTAGTCATCAATCAGATATGTATAGAAATACGTGTATCTAGCATATAGTAGCAGCATGGGTTTGAGTATTGAAAATTGGATTTGGATTTGGGTATATTTGATATTTAAAATAGGAAATTGCACCATCTTGTACTTAAAGCAGATGGTGGGGGAATGGATGATGGGCCCGATCAAGATCCCATGGTTCCGTCGTCCCGGGCCATCGTGGTCCCTGGTCTACTTAGTCAGAGGAGGTAGTCGACCCAACCTGACAGAAGGATCCTTGTCGGCAGCCATGGGTTGCTTCGTCCAAGGGGACCATGTAGACCGGGGTTGAATGTTTGTCTAAGGGGACAAATTTGAATCCACCTTAGCTAACAGAGGGCTTTGTGCCCTATCGATCATATCCTATTGATTCATATCTCAAGGATTTAACGCCATTAAGGAGCGTATTGGCTCTGGCCATAACCGCTATCTGTGGTGCCATTTGGCGGCAAAACCACTCGGTTCAGAGGGCCCCGGGTCATAACCGTTTACCTGTAGTGCCATTTGGCGGCAAAACTGCCGGTTAGAGGACACGTACCACGCCCTTACTGGCAAGAGATTGTTTGAGAATGGATCCTAGTGATATTTTCGACTAGGCATTTCGCTCTTTGTGAGCTGAAGTAATATTTCATATTTGTCTGCCTCGACAAACTTTTGCGGAGGGCGGATGATTTTTGCTTTAAGTGCGTTGATGGATTTATTTCATTTTTAAATATATTTTTGGGATTTTTGGGATTTTGAGATCTTTTGGATTTTTATGGGTATTTTGGGTGGAGCTTTGGATTTTGATAGGCATTTGGATATTTGGGAGACATTTAAAAATATTTGGGAACCCCTCCGGTTGAGATCTGCATTCAACACGGCCATCATCGGGGTGTTCGGGGGTCATTTCTTTTTATGGATTGAACCTTGTCAACTCTGTCGGGCTGTCGACAGAGGATCGGGTTTCGTAGGCTTTGTACCCTTGAAAGTGAACTCTTTTGATTTTAGGCATTGAAGGCCTAATATGAATGTATTAAAATAAATATTCTGGTCGCCACGGCCACATATTTATTTGTTGGTTCGAACCTTGTCGACTCCTATTAATCCGTATAGGAGGATCGGGTTCGAGCCTGAATTCACTTATCAACCCGCGCAGCATCCCTAGACGTCACGTGTGTACCAATAACATGCTCGTCGGGGCCCATGCGGGTTTGGATTATATTTTCCCCCTTTAGTGTACCTATGTGTATACAATTTATAATGCACGTGCAGGGGGTATTTTTGGAATATTTATAAACGCCTTCTGTCTGCTTGTACGGAGGTTGCAGATCCGGTGGCGTGGCGTTGTAGATTATAGATTGTGGACGCCTTCTGTCTGCTTGTACGGATGTTGCAGATCCGGTGGCATGACGTTGTAGTTGCGGACGCCTTCTGTCTGCTTGTACGAATGTTGCAGATCCGGTGGCGTAGCAGCTTCTGTATAGAAATGTTCGCTGCTTCTTACAGGTAGACTGTCGTGCACTACTTGTTGATTTTCATAGGCGGGTTATAGTGCACTAACTAATCTCCTGCCTCAGGATCTGATTTGTTGTCATTTGGTGTCTTTGCATGTGGACAACATATTGGGCGTACTACAGGTCTTCTACAGCATCTTGTAATAGCTCATATCTACTACAGTTCTCTTCTGTATTTGCCCTATATGACATATTGGATGTATGACAGTTCTTCTATAACGACTTGTATAATCTTGCATTTGATACAATTATTTTTTGTATTTTGTTTGCAAATAGTATATTGGGTGTAGAACAGATCTCCTACAATAGTTCGTAGGAGTTTGCATTCACTGTGGTTCCTTTGGCATTCTGTTCGTATGTGATATTTAGTGTGTATGTCGAATCCCCTATAAGGACCCTTTACTCTTGCTTGTAGGGAGCTAGTATATTTGCTTAGTACTGGATTATTACTGATTATAGGAGTATTATAACAT
The DNA here is from genome assembly GCA_016618105.1 of Dendrobium huoshanense. Classification (NCBI taxonomy): domain Eukaryota; kingdom Viridiplantae; phylum Streptophyta; class Magnoliopsida; order Asparagales; family Orchidaceae; genus Dendrobium; species Dendrobium huoshanense. Next base: position 31,721,027 of record CM028350.1, on the reverse strand, counting down.
TCACTGCATGTTGTTGATTGCCACCTATAAGTATGTTATTCTGTATTAGAAAGTTCCTTCTATCATTTCTCAGATATGACACCTCACACAAGTATCCACGTGCATCGGAGGCTTGTCATATATGGAGCATATCCCCTTCGTGAACATTAGCCAACAAATCATTGAATTTATTGGCAGCCTGCCATGTTTATATGTTTCAGCTTTCCGTGCTTTTAGATAACCACTATATCCATCTATGAGCCGCTTCACATTCTTCATATGTTCTTCGTGAGTATGGCATTCATGATTGAGATGAATAACATGCACTCATCTTATACACTCACTTTAGGTTGATTGTGTATGATGACTTTGATATTTGTTAATTTGAATATGCACTTCCACTTCCACTTACGATCATTTGAATGATGTTGTCCAAAGAAGTCCATGTCAGAGTGCAAGCAATCTTATTAGTTTGCATAGGGATTAAATGACATCTCCTAAAAATTCTCTAACATTTTGAAGTCCTTCATTGCTCATTTGTTTCAATCATGTTCAAACCAATGTCAAAGTTGATCTCAAACTTAAGGGATTATGCTTAAGTTCATTCAAGCTCTAGGCACATTCGAGTCCAAACCCAAGTAGCCCTTAATTTGAGTCTTTGTTGAAGTTCAAATGAGAGTCCAAATTGTTTGAATTATAACTGCTTGAGTTTGAATTAAGCTTTGAATGAGGTCTTTTGAGTTCAAATCAAAATTCTATTGTTCAAGTGCAGCTCGGCTTGAGTCCAACTCAAGTCTTCAATAAGTCTTTTATATTCATTCAAGTCCTTTGTATCATTCTCAAGTCCAAGCCTTATCGGCTTCATGTTCAAATCAAGTTCTAGTTCTTTGTTCTTCTCATTTGATTTTTAAACCAAATGTAGGCTCAAATCTTATATTTTCAAATTTGTTTGGGTTTGAGTTCACTTAGGTCGATTGAATCAAGTTTATAAGTCTGAGTCCACCGTTCAATCAAGTCCAAATGTTCACAAGCTGAGTCCAAGTTCGATCGTCCTTTGAGTTCAACCAAGTCCAGGTACGAGTCTCATTTTTGTCCATTTGATGTGCAAATAAAGTCCAAGTACAGTCCGTCTTCACCCGAAATTTCGGCAGCCTCCCGGCGTCTCCCCCGTTTAGGGGAAAACTACGGAAAACTGGGTCTTTCCCACCACGCTAAGAAAAGCGTGTATGGTAGATGCCCTCTTTCGAGGACACCGTGGCCGTGTATTTTTCGATCCCCCACCACGCTAAGAAAAGCGTGTATGGGTATTTTTTGTTTGTAGAAAAGTATTTTTTATCTTTTTTTGAAAATATTTTGCAAGAAAAGAACAGATATTTCCCCGCAAGCGGGTACTTATGGGTATCCCCGCTTCGTCGCGCGCATCGCACCGGGATCCCTTCCCACCACGCTAAGAAAAGCGTGTATATGCGGGGTTTCCAAGGCGATACGAACTTCGAAGAAGGAATTAAGTGATTACCCGCTTCGTCGCAAGCGTCGGGACGCACGTCCTCCCACCACGCTAAGAAAAACGTGTATAGGTGGTCGTTTTGTCTCGTCGCCTGCATCGAAACGAGCTCTCGGAGTTTTAGGGTTAGAGAGTTATACCTTGGCGTCTGTCGGCGTGGATCGAGGGAGAAAAATGTATCATTTTATTTTATAATTAAAGATAATTATAATTAATGATTATTAATAATAATTAAATATAATTAAAGTAATTAATTATAATTAATTATTACTCAATTACAGCTAATTATTAATAATTAACTATAATTTAAAAATAAATTAATTTTAATTAATCTTAATTAATTATAATTAATGACTATTAATTAAAATAATTAATTAAAATTATTTTTTAGTTAATTACAGTTAATTAATAATAATAATAATTAACCATAATTTTTTTAATTATAATTAACTAAACTAATTATAATTAATAATTAATAATGATGATTAGTTATAATTAAAATAATTAAGCATAATTAATTTTAATTAATTATAGTTAATTAATAATAATTAACTATAATTAAAGGTAATTAATTACAAATAATTATACTTAATTATAATTAATAATTATTAATAATCATTAAATATAATTAATATATTTAATTACAATAAAAAAAATAAAAAAATATAAGGAAATCCCCCTCTCCCTTTAGCTCGGCTTGCTCACGGGATGAGGCCGAACAGGAGCGCCAAAGGAGAACTTTACCTTCACAGCCCGCGGCTTCCTGTTCTTGCTTCCGATCCAAACAGGAAGGGAAGATCGTGGAATGGGCGGAGTCGAGCGGCAATGGGGAGCTAAAAGTTTGGCCGTGGATTGGAGAGGAGGAGGTCGACGGGCTGAGGAGATCGGTTAGGGCAGAGGTCGTGGCTCCTTCTCTTCCTATCTCTCTCGGCTGGTTTGAAGGGATCGGGAGATGGAGGCGTCGGGATCAAGGCTTGGACGGGTAGAGGAGATTTGGTCAGAGGAGGGTCAGAGGAGATCGTGGAGGTTGGGGCTTCCGATCGGCTTCGGGTAGGGAAGATCGGAGGGAAGCAATGACGGGAGCTCTGCGACAGGGAAGGAGCAGAGAGTGTTGTATGCGTGGAAGAGCAGCGATCGACTTCGTTTGGGTCGGTATTTAAAGACGCGAATAAGTCTTCTCGAGCGGAGTTTGAGCAGAAATCACGGAGAACCGACTGGAGCGGCGCCGTTTGCAGCGGGATTTCGGCACGACTTCGTGGATCCATCGGGTACGAGGTTTGTACGTTGTTCATTTTTGCTTCTTCTACCTTTTTGTTCCTTTGGGTATAGCATGATGGTCAACAAAAATCAAATTTAATCATTTATAAATCTAGTTTAATTTTGATTTACTTATAGTTCACACCCTCTTAATAATTCATGAAGGTTAAAATAAATATTCATGCTTGCATTGCATTGAATCAATTGATATTAGAGATAATCTTTTTTTTATTAGATTTAAATGAGAATTTGACTCTTAACTAGATACAAATAAGCAAACCGACAGGGGGAGTGCCGACTTGCTAATGAAGTCATTAGCTCGAAATAGGCATCTCCTGTTGACAGGGCCAATGACTTTCAAAAGCTAGGCAAATGACTCCTTAAATTGCGAGAAATTAATCGATGCGGAGATCAGATTCATAACGTTGTCCGGAGATTAACCAGAATGCAACATGTCAGCGGTACCGAGCCACGGTACCAAGCAAAGGGGTGATGTGGCACATTATGATTAGTCTCCGGACAACTTTCAGCATCCGCACATAATAATAAATCTCAAATTGGAGCGAGTGGCCCTCTCAGCCTAGATGAGTGACTGGATTGTGTTTTTTTTTTTTTTTTTTTTTTTTTTTCTTTTTTCCTATTGCAACACTTCACAATATTTATGTATATTTATATTTATGCATCTTTTATTTGCCATTATAAATGCTTAAATCATCTAAATTTATTAGCGCATTTGTTGTTCATTATAAGTTTCCTAAAATCTCTCTTATCCCTTAGTTTAAAAAACAAAAAATCTTTTAGAGTTATTTGGTTCGATGAAAAGTGAGTGTAAAACATTCTAACTACAAATGTTTTAGGAATTTTGGTGTTGGTTATACACAGTTCTCACATAAGTACATATCTCTCTTTTCTCTTACACAATTATCACAATTTACGTGTCCTAACTACTCGCAATACAAGAGAAAGTCAAGTTATAACTCCAAGGGACCCAACTGGCAAGAAAAATGAGAATGAAAATCGTCCAGTCCACCTCGAAGGGCTGCAACGCCACTTTTGAGGGCTGTAGTGCTCAAGCCTCTATCATTATGATCTGTGAAGCTCAAACTTGCAGAGTCATCGCTCCGACGCCGAATCTAGAGTGGTGCAGTGCTATGCTCTATGTCAATCGGTGCTAGTGCGCTCGGGAACACAGCGTCGGGAGCTCAGGTACACAATGTCGGGGTGCTATACGAAAAAAAAAAAAATTTAACACTACATTTATTTTACTTGAAAGCAAACAAAAAAAAAGTTATTTTTATGTTCATCCATACAACTCCAAATGCTTCAAATATATTGTATTCATTTTACAATATATTTTATTTTTTCTATTTTTCTTTTTCAACGAACAAGCTGCCCATTAAGCAAAAAAAAAAATCTATCTTTGCAAGTAATTGAATGTATTTTCAATTTCTTACGGTTTTTTTTTTTTTTTTTTTTTGCAATTTAAAATTGTATGCTAGCATAAAATAAATAAAAATTAAATATAGTTCCAATCATCATATCTATATCTCACATCTTTTTATAACATATATATTCATTTACTCACTACATATAGTTAACTTCTCTTCTTCAATTGTGTGAATTCCAAAATTTTTTGAACTTCACAGCAAATTGGTTCAACCAGCATTACAGTAACATGCCTGATTTGTTGCTTAATCTACCTTATCTTCTTGTGGCATTTAGTTTGTGAAGTCAAAACCTCATACCTCATTAACCAACCAGGTGAATACTTCTCATGAGAGTTGCAATCAAGTTGCTTCTTTCTAACTACTTGATCTTCTTTCAAAATGAGCACATCTTCAACAACCTCAAATATTTTTAGCCCTAATGTTTATTTTAACATCAAGTTGGAGGATCTCTCCATGCTCATTTTCCATTGCTTTTAGATAACATGTTATTAACTTTACTAAGTTGTCTATGCTTTCAGTATGTAAGTTCCTGCTAGAAACTTTAGGGCAACATGAAAAATAGAAATGGATGCTCTGAAAGTATGAACCGTTCACATATCTAGTTGCCTGTATTTACTACCTTACCCATGTATCCTCTATTTAATACCGCTTGTACAGACACTCGATATACAGAATATAATACAATTACTCATTCCTCTGTCTTGCTCTGTCTGCCGTTCTCTCGTCTCCACTGAGGCTTCCGCCTCCGGTTTCATGGTATCAGAGCCAGTCATGGCTGATCAAGAATCAACCACTTCTCTTCCTCCCTCCTCCCCCCTCCACTCCGGCACTCAATCTGATGATCTTGTCATCCCAGCGCCGCTCAAGTTCTTGATCTCAAACATCAAGAACCTCATCTCCAACACTCTTACCTCCGACAACTATGCAATATGGCGGATTCAAGTTCTCCAACAATTCACCGCCAACGGCTACGCCGGTCACCTCACCGGCGCTTCTACCTCCCCCACCGATCACACCACCACTGCTTTCACCCAATGGCAACTGGTGGATAACAATTTACTCTCCGCCCTCTTCTCCACCATATCACCATCAATCTTACCCTACGTCATTACGGCCAAGACCGCCTAAGAAGTTTGGCAAGTTCTTGAACGTCGACTTCAACCAACATGTCGCTCTCGCGTCATTCAGCTCAAGAATGAGCTACACCACGTTCAGATGAAAGATCTTACGATGCAACAGTATCTCAGCCACATCAAACGCATCGTCGACAATATTGCGGCCTCCGGCTCCACCGTAGATCCGGAAGACATCATCATCCACATTCTCAACGACCTCCCCACCACTTACAACTCTTTCAAAGCCGCCATTCGCACCTATCCCGCAACCCTTGATTTAGATAATCTTTATTCTCTTTTGTGTAGCGAAGAAATAAACGTCACTCAAGAACAAGCCAAAGAAACTCTTCTGACAGCTAGCAACACCGCCCTTTACTCCTCTTCCTACAACACTCAACGAGGGAACAAACTAAAGAAATATTTCAAGCCCAAACAGCCTCTGCAAAATCAACACTCTCCCATGCCCTCACAGGCTCAGCAGAACCCGATGTCTTCCACAAGAATCATATGCCAAATCTGTGGGAAAGCAGGTCATATCGCCATTAACTGTTGGCATAGATGCAACTTCAAATATGCTCCAACTTCTTCCCGATCCCAGCAAGCCCTCAGCGCACAAACCTCATCCACCCACTCCGCCGACTGGATTCTTGATACGGGCGCCTCCGCTCATCTCACGCCCGACATTCACAACGTTCAATATCTGAACTCCTACTCCGGTCATGACAGTGTCTCCATTGCAAATGGATCAACGATACCCATCCACAATTCCGGCCAAGGTCTTCTACCCCTACCGGATACACCCCGTAAGCTCCAATTACATAATATCCTTCACGTTCCATCTCTAGCTCATAACTTACTTTCCGTTTCGAAATTAACTGTCGACAACCCCATATCTATACGATTTGATGCAAATGGTTTTGTTATAAAGGACACGCAGGCTCGACGTCCGCTTCTCCGTGGACAACTTCATGATGGCCTCTACAGAATTCAAAACCAACAAGCACCGTCTCGGACTGCTCTTCACGCCAACGTTCAATCCGCTCAACTATGGCACAGTCGACTCGGTCATCCTCACCGACAGATCCTCTCGACCCTCTCTTACACTATACCGGACATCAAGAATGTATCTCCAAATTTTTCTTGCATATCTTGTAGTGTGGCCAAGAGTCACAAACTTCATTTTAATAGAACTACTTCTTTCACTAACTGTCCCTTTGAACTTATACACACCGACGTTTGGGGTCCCGCCCCAATACCGTCCACGGATGGCTTTCGCTACTACGTTTTATTCACTGACGATTACACACGCTTCACTTGGATATACTTGATGAACACCAAACAAGAAACTTTCGCAAAATTCAAAATCCTTTATAAACTCATCAAAAATCAATTTCACTACAAACCGAAATTTCTTCGTTCCGACGGCGGCGGTGAATTCCTCAGTCACGAATTCACCAATTTTCTTCAAACTCACGGCATCCAACGTCAACTCAGCTGCCCGCACACACCTGAACAAAACGGCGTCGCTGAGCGTAAACACCGCCATCTTCTAGACTTAACCCGCACACTCCTTCATGCCTCCAATCTGCCATCCACTTTTTGGTCCGAAGCCCTTGCAACGGCCAATTACGTCATAAACAGACTGCCCTCCACAGCCATCAATCTTGACATCCCCTTTCAACGCCTTCATGGCCGTCTACCTGACTACGGCATTCTAAGAACCTTTGGCTGCCTCTGCTTTCCCTGGCTCAAGCCATACGCTCCCAATAAGCTCGCACCTCGATCGCACCAATGTATCTTTCTCGGCTACTCCTCCGCTCACAAAGGATACCGCTGCTATAATTTAACCGATCACAAGATCTACATATCTCGGCACGTTGTGTTCAATGAACAAATTTTTCCCTACAAAACTCAGCCACCCAACCAAATCCGCCACAAAATCACTACGCCATCCTCCATTTCTCCTTACCTCCTCACACCTGCCTCCATCCAGCAGCTACCTACTCATACTACCACACAAATCATTCAACCGACCACTGATCATCACGACAATTCGACTAACGCCAATTCCACATCCATCACAGATGCCCCCATCGCTCCATCTACCAGTCACCCTGCCCAGCCGACCCATCACATGCAGACCCGTCTAAAATCGGGGATCTCAAAACCCAAACACATTTTATCTCTGCTAAGTAACATCTCCATGCAGGACACACCAAGTACCTATACACAAGCGGCTGAATCAACACACTGGCAGCAGGCCATGCAAGCTGAATACCAAGCCCTGCAGCAACAACAAACTTGGATTCTTGTACAACCTCCGCCCAATAAGAAAATTCTGGGATGCAAATGGACTTACAAGAAGAAAACACTACCAAATGGGAAATTAGATCGATACAAAGCTCGGTTGGTAGCTCTCGGATACGACCAACAACACGGCGTCAACTACATCGAGACCTTCAGTCCCGTCGCTAAGATGACTACGATACGCATTCTACTCACCATCGCACTCAACCGAAACTGGAAAACAACCCAACTTGACGTATCAAATGCATTCTTACACGGTGATCTACATGAAGAAGTATACATGCGCCAGCCCCCAGGATTCATCAATCCGACGGCACCACATTCGGTTTGCAAACTACAAAAATCCCTCTATGGTCTAAAACAAGCGCTTCGGCAATGGTTTGAAAAACTGACACAATTTCTTCAAAACCAGGGATTCAGGTTTAGTCGTTCTGACCCATCACTTCTTATTTTACACAAAAATAACGCTCAGATTTTTCTCCTAATCTACGTCGATGACATTCTCATTACAGGAAACGACGAAGGCCTCATCCGGAATCTACTGTCCGCACTACAATCCAAATTTGCTCTTAAGCAGCTGGGAGAAATCTCCTTGTTCCTCGGCATTCAGATTATCAAACAGCCAACCGGAATTTTTCTGTCCCAGCGCCATTATGCCGAACGTCTCCTCCAGGACGCCGGTCTCCTGGACAGCAAACCTGCTTCAACACCCATCTCTCCGAAGACAGCACAAACACAAACCGACGATCAACCATTTCATGATCCAACCCTCTACCGACGTCTAGCCGGATCAATCCAATACCTGTCTATAACTCGTCCCGACATAGCATTTGCAGCAAATCAGATTTGCCAACGCATGCATCACCCGACCAACACTGACCACCAGGCCATCAAACGCTTACTTCGCTACGTCAAAGGCACCATTTCGTATGGTCTACCAATCAAAGCCGGCGATCTCAACCTCCGCACTTACACAGACGCGGATTGGGCCTCCGATACAACCGATCGTAAATCCATTTCAGGATTTTGTAGTTTTTTGGGACCTACACTTGTATCCTGGACAGTCAAGAAGCAAGTTACGGTCGCCAAATCCTCCACCGAAGCAGAATACCGGGCACTATCGGCAGCTACCTCAGATGTCATTTGGATTCGGCGATTAATTGAAGAACTTGGAATTGCACAACCGGAGCCCACCATCATCTACTGCGACAACATATCAGCCATTGCTTTGGCTAAAAATCCGGTATTCCACGCACGAACAAAACATATTGAGATCGACTATCAATTTATCCGACAACACATACACAACGGCGACATTCAACTCAACCACATCTCCTCAACCGATCAGATAGCAGACATCTTTACTAAATCTTTTACACCAGCTCGGTTCCACGATCTTCGCCGCAAATTAACAATTCAAGATCAGAACTGTTAATTTGAGGGGAGCTATGAACCGTTCACATATCTAGTTGCCTGTATTTACTACCTTACCCATGTATCCTCTATTTAATACCGCTTGTACAGACACTCGATATACAGAATATAATACAATTACTCATTCCTCTGTCTTGCTCTGTCTGCCGTTCTCTCGTCTCCACTGAGGCTTCCGCCTCCGGTTTCAGAAAGAATTCATCAGTGGTCGGTCAAAGATGACATTGTAACTAGTTAGGGTATGATTATGATGAAGCTGACCATTATAGTAAAATACTTCTGTTCTTCTCCCAACTAATTAGCTGTGTAATCATTCTTTCTCTCCCCAAAGAAGCCAAAGAGAGAACTAGTAATTGGAGTCAGGTAAGAAGCATCAGGATTACCTTCTTGAAGATGCTTTTGAAAATAATTTTAACTAAGCTATATATCAATCAGCATACTGCTGATTTTGTAGTTTGTGATTAAACTTTTGAAGACAACTACATCATTGCAAGAGTTTTGTCATACCTAAGGGTCTAATGAAAGAATTAAAATATAATCCTAATTATCTCATTGTCAAAAGACATAATAGAGCCACTAGACATACAATACGATGAAAGATATACAAAATTACAATGTACACTTCTTCTCAAACTAATTATTTGCAACTGTCAAGAATAGTTATAATTCATCAAAATACATAAATAATATTGGATTATCAAAATAATAAATTGAATATGCTAGCACCTGATATATTCCACTCTAAATAACAACTATTTAGTCAATTCTTTTCCTTTTTCCAAAATAGCAAATACTTCATAGAGTGAGCAACGAAATGCTCAATAGGCTATCCCAAAATCAGATCATAGAGATCAATGCTCATATGTATAGTTTTACAAATAAGTGATTTAGATGTCTTTTTATAATTCTAATATAAAATAACTGTAACACTTAATAACATTAGTTTTTACTCATGCTTAGTGTTTACAATTATTAGAAGAATGACATAAGCATAATTTGAATTTGAATTTGAATATTCATAAAAAATAATATTTCAAATATTATCATTTGAACATTGGGAACATTAAAATGTACTTTCACATGAGTATCAATGTATACTTATCAACATGAATATCACTTGCACTTGAACTTATCTCACTCAATAGAATATACAATACATGAATTATGATATACGCATATCCTGATATCAACTTATAACTCCTTTTTTTACTTATGCTTCTCGAGGTCAACCCACACGTGCACACAACTGGTGAAGATGACTTAGTATGATTCCCCTTATAACTCCACTTCCACTTATAACTCCACTTCCCACTTGCACAAGATAGAAGGAGGAACAAAAATAGATAGAACAAAGAGGGTTAGCATTATTTATAATATACTTTGACATCTCTCATAGTAGAACTTCCAGCATGCAATGATATACACATGCAATACTTGTATGTTTAACATAAAATTAAAACATTTAACATGAACGAGATCATGCATGAATTGCCACCTGCACGATATTTCAAGAGATAATATATGTATAATTTTCATACACGTGACATTTGTCACTTAAAAAATCATTCATAAGGAGCTTTTAAAACATCATTTTAAGATTTTTAATGAATTGCAGTAAAATGTTATAAATGACAAATTTAACACAAAATAATCAACAATATGTACATATATAATTGAACAATAAAAATTTGATTTCTTACATTTAAAATGACTAGAATAAAATTTTCTATAATGTGTTAGAAATCACATGGTGAAAAGTTTCTTAAACTCATTAAAATCATATTTTATCCCATATTTTTCATACAAACATAAAAAATTGAGATTAGAAATAGGATATTGAGAGTCTACCTTGATCTAAACATTTTTCTTAACTGACAGACGAATCTCGCACTTCAGCTTCCAATATATATATATATATATATATATATATATATATATATATATATATATATATATATATATATATATATATATATATATATATATATATATATATATATATATGTATGTGTGTGTGTGTGTAAACTTTATTTCTAACACATTGTCACGAGTCACGACTCTCCCTTCCCTAGCACCACAACGCTCCCCGGAATATTTTGCATACTCCCAGACAGAGCGTTTCATTCTTGTAGCACCCTCAGTTCCTTCATTTCCCCTATAAATACAAAATTGAATGCCACAATGCTGACACACACAACATTTCGGCATTCTCTTAGCCATATCTCTTTAAATAAAAAGGGCAATGCTGCCACATACAACATTGCAGCACTCCAAAGTAGCTTTCTGCACTTGGCTTTTCTACTCTTTTCTACCTTAATATTCGACTCTTCTAAAATTTAATAAGTACTTAATAACTTGAAATTTCACAAATACTTAATATACACATGGGCATGCTTAAACTTCTTACCAAGTTTGGGTTATGTTGACTTTCTTCTATAGCAATATTTACTATAGGTTCTCATTTAGTGGTTGATTAACTTTATAAAAAATGATAAGCATTACTCAAGCATTAGTTCTCCTTAAGGTACTTAGGGAGTTCATCTCTTTTGACCAAAGCCATTTGAAGCTAGTTTGGTGAGAAACTTCCACTCCTGCTCCTTTATGAATGACTAGAACCACTCCAATGATCTTAATTTATTGTGTTAGAACTAGCTATTATCTTGGTTTTTCTAATTACACCTTGCTTGATCTTCTTCCTACATCTGCCAAGATAAATTCTTTTAATTACTTGTCTTGATTAACTCCTCAACTAGGTTTCAAAGATATCAACGTACACTTATGTATCATGTCCTTGATCTCTATAAAAGCACAATATCTCAATTGAACATGGAGATGTCCACCAACCTTCATTAGCATTGGCTGTTTGAAATATTATTTCTTTTGGAATGACTCCACAATCTCAGCCACCAAAAGCCTTAGTAGAGTGAAAATTAGGAAATGATGAATTAGAACTTGCGACCACTCGCTCCTTCGATCATATGGACTATTAACATTACATACTTATTCCTCAAAATGATGAGGTCAATAATGTTGTAGATTTCTTTTTCGATCTTTCACATTCTCTTTGATCTTTAGGGCAACTTTGTTTGTCCTTGAGAAATTGTTAACATTTTCTTCATAGATTAAACTTCTCGATCCTTTCATCTTACCACTGAGGTACTGTTGTTACAATCATATTATTCATCATTTTCATGACTTTTGATAAGTTATAATAACTTGGTCAAAATACTTGGTTGTTGCAAACTAAGTGTATAACAAAAATGTCATTGGGGAGATCTTAAGTGAGTGGCTACTTGAGCAAGGAACTCTAGATCTTTGACATCTAACGTCTTCTTCTAGGATCTTGAGATAAAGCTCCTTAAAGATTCAACCAATTCTTGCATAAAGCTTAATCTCCTCAATCTCCTTGGATAAAGTATTTATCAACTGTGGCTTCCTTCTTTCTGCTAGCCTCTCTTCCTAGCGATAAATTGATGTCAATTATTTACTATCTAAATAGTATGTATCATTGATCACTGGTTTTAATCTTAGTTCATTGGTTCTAAATAATTGTCTTATTCTTACAATTGAATTAGAAGATCCTATCGACAACTCTATTCTAGGATTAGTACTTAGATGTTACTCTAATGCTCCATGGATAATTCAAGTCATCATTTCGTCCATCTCTATGAGTATTCTTATAATGAAAAATTCTTTATTCTCCGTATTTACTAAAGTTTATATTTTTCTCTCCTTCACATAGTGCCTGGCTTCTAATTCTTGGTATGCTCCATGCTCACTACACCTTTGAGGATTCTAATTCTTGGTATGCTCCATGCTCACTACACCTTTGAGGATGTTGAATTCAAATATCTTTGTAAATTATATTGAAACCTTACTCAAAGATAAATGTAGAAAAGAGTAAAAATAAGAGAAATAGAATTTTAGAGTGAGAAGTTTAGAGATTTCGTTAGATGAGCTAAGGTATCAAGAATTATATATCGCGAGCTTAACCCCAAACCCCTTATTTATACATTTTGGTGGAAGATCGAGCATATAAGATTGACCACATGTAATGCTACATAAATAAGAAAGATTTACAAAAACCTATGTTGCCTAATTCTATATAAATGTTGATGAAATCTTCAATAAGTGATTAGCATAGCCACTATCCTAATGAAAGTTCGATCTTCCATCTTAAATGAGGGAAGCTACCGATTTGACTAAAGAAAATCATCAACTTAGTTGAAAGAATTCACTGACTTGATTGTAGAAAATTATTGACTTGATTGAAAGAAGTTGTTGATTTAATTCATCAACTTAGTTGAAAGAAATCACTGACTTGATTGTAGAAAATTATTGACTTGATCGAAAGAAGTTGTTGATTTAATTGAAAATAATAATCAACTTGGAAGAAGTCGTCGACTTGACAAGAGAAAGTTGTTGGCTTGGACCAGCACTCTTTGGATATAGCGAGTTTATCATAAATTTGAACTACATTGATTTAGCTTGAACTAAACTCTCGATGACAACCAGAACATCTATTGGGAACTTTATGATAATGGGAGATGTTTTGGGAAGTCATTGATGAAACAAATAGTAAGGGAGTAAGGTACGAGATTTAAAAATGGTTCGGTTTCACCTAGTTTCAAATAAAAAAAATATTTTAATGTTTATATCGTGTTATTTATATATCTAATACTTAAAACTTTAATATTACATATCTATCACTCATAAACAACTTTAATTTAGAATACGTCACTCCAATATTTCATTCCTACCATCCATACCATTCTATAATTTTTAATATTTCATTTATTGCAGTTATTTTTTTGTTCTATGAATGATAGTCAAAATATTAAAATTTTAAATATTAGATATAGAAATAGTTATATGTATATAATTACCTCATATTTTACATGTTTTCAATGATTTTCTATTTAAATTCATTAACGAAAGCTGAAATGGGACCCAGCAAGCTGAAATGAACGCGTCTCGGAATTTATGTCGGCGCATGATATGTGCCTGGTTGGATCGGCACTCTGGTTTACCCAATCGCTCTCTGCAATTTAGCGACCCTCTTCTATCGTTGATTTCTCCCGCTCGTCTCTTCTGGAATACGGAAGTACTACTCTTTAGCGCTGCGGCGGAGGTGAACTACCCTCGCATTCGATGTGACGTGCGGTCTCTGATCTCTTTTTCTTTACTTACACCCTCGAATTGCCCGTCCTGTAAATTTTGCCCAGACCTGTCCATGTCGTTCTTCGTCGGCATTTTTTGCAACTTGATCGTCTGAGTTCCTGTGAATTCTACCTGTTTAGAGCGGTGCATGCTGCAATCGTTTGGGTTACCTCATGATCTGCCTACAGGATTAATAAAATCGGGATTTACAAGGTTTACTGAATCCTAGCTGAATTAAATCATACTTAAAACAGCTCCTTAGGGTGAATTAAGTTTTCTTAGTTGACCCGAATTCTTCTAATCTAATGTTGCTATTGAAGTTGCTAATTTTTTTTTTTTCCTGCAGCGGTTTAGAATTTTTTGTGATGTCTCCATTGGACTCATATCAAGTTTTTAACTTCTTTGTCAATTTTCAATGGATTTCAAGGATTCTATTCGGTTTTTTGTTAAAGTCAGTGGAGCAATTCTTCTCTTATTAAGATTCTTGTTTTTTTTTTTTTTTTTATAACTCTTCGATTAAGATTCTTTGACCTAGCTGTATTGGGATGGGTTAAGTCAAAATCTTTTTCTTTGATAATAAGGTTTCATGTCATTTATTAATTTTGACTTCCATTTTGATTTGTTAACTAGATAATCTAGGTCACTCCTGCCACACTGCTTACACCATGCTAATTTGTGTGTTTTAATTAACTTGCTCTAATCTAGGGTTAAGTTTTGATTTCACTTGCACATAGAGATTAGGAGCCTCTCTGTATGCCGTGAATGAGGTATAATGGCGTTTGAGGAAAGGCATTTTCTTTCATTGTATTGAGGTGTACGTCCTATGCAGCTTATTGTCAATGGACCTTTTTTCCCCCTCTCATCTCACATTTAATTTATGGCTGAATCAAAGAGAACTTAATATGTGTTGATATCATGTCATTTTTAAATTTGTAGAACTAGTCCAGTTCTAGTAATGCTTGCTTTTTGCTCCAAGTTGTTATTGGATACAAAAGAATTGCTTGATACTTGTGGTTCTGATATGTGACATCTCTTTTGAGGTAGGTGCTGAAATGTTAAGTGCATGGAATGCCTATTGAAGATAGAAGGAGGGAAACAACTATAGGAATACATACTATGTGTAAATAGAAAGGCAATGTATTATTCATTGGGGTAATCTGTAGATATCAATGTATTATATACGCACAAGCCATATAGAAAGGAAACATGGGTTGTTACACTATAATGAATAATACATTTGCTTAATAATTGAGAAGTTGAGATGCATTTGCAGAGGTAGTGGTGAGTTTCGTTGTGTTATACTAGTGACACCACATTTATGGCTATTATCTCCCCTCTATTAGAGCCAATGCTTGGATCGTCAACTTGTCACAAAGCTTGTGAAATTTAGTTGTAGAGAGTATTGTTTAAAATTATATAATAAGAGGCACGTCTTAAGGCACGTCTTAGTACAATTTTGAAAACCCCACGAGGTTTATGCCTTACATTGGCTTAATGAGATGATGTACACCTCTAGGCATGCCTCTATGCAATTTGTAAGAGTCCCAAGCCTCAAAAGCTAGGGTTTAGGTGATTTAAAATTTTAGTACATAAACTAAATTCTATTTTGTTATTTCTCTACACCTAAAAATTAAACAAACAAAATCGAAAACTAGAATCGCATGCACCTTCCTGACTTCTAGCTATAGGCTGCACCGACACGGACACGGCGACACGGACACGGGACACGGTACACGACAATTTTTAAAAATATAGGACACGGGTGCGGCGTGGACACGACATAATAATTTTCTAATATAATATATAGAAATTAAGGTGACATTATAGTAAAAATGACAAGCAATAATAAATCAATTTCATGATAACTTGTTTAGCTTATAACATAAAGATGTTTAGTACAAAATATCTAATACAATCACAAAAATATAAGCAAAAACCATTTAGTACAACATGAAGGTCCAACTACTCAATAGAGGGAATGATAGAAATAGATACAGATGTTGGTCTTTGGCCTTCAATATCATCATCATTTAATATCATTGCTTCAAACTCTGGTTCATCTAGAGAAAAATTTGCAACTTCCAATAATCTCATATCATCAAGGCACTCAAACCCATCTCCAGCAACATCCCACATCTTGTTATCACCTGTCATATAAAGTGGGTTTTTTTTATAGAAGACAAAGATTTGTATGCACATAAATTAAATCTTCAGCACATTGTGGAGTTATTTTATTCCTCTTCATTGATTGAATAAATGAGTATGTGCTCCAATTTCTCTCACAACAGGAAGAGGATGTTACTTGGCCAATAAGTTTTATTGTTATTGTTTGAAGAAGTTGTGCTGAAGCCAAGGTTTAAAATTGCGTATTCGGGTATTGAGGCGTTTTTCGTTCGTGAGGCGAGGCGTAAGCCTCAAGGCGATTTGAGGCGTAAGCCTCAAAATAAAAAAATTGCGTAAACATAAAATAATAAATTTTGTATATACTAATGAGCAAATAATATATAAAACATAAAAATGGTACATACCACATCTTTGAGAATAAATAAGGGAGACATCACATAAGAACTCACTAGTCATCAGCACTGTCCATCACTCATCAGTCACTAAGGGGGTCTTCATTTGAATCATCATTATGATGAACTGCTCTCTCCTCTTCCCCCTCTCCTATAGAGTCCAATATCTCCCAATCAGCTTCTTCTTCCTCATTATTAGTTATCTTCCTCTTCCCTAAATATTTTTGAATAATATCATAATGAATAATAGTGTAATACATTAATAAAAGTCTAAGAAAAGAAAACTATATTATTTATATACCTTTTTTGATTTGTTCTTGAGTTGTTGTGGATGTGGATGCCTTAAGACCATCAAAGAAATCAACATTTAAATCTTCATCTTGTAATTCAGACGGCATCACTTCAACTTCATCATCTACAAACCACTCATCATCAGATGCCACATCATCGCAAAGCAAAGGATCTTCATCATCCATTAATCCTTTTTTCTTCAAATTTCTATCTTTGAGTCTCCTATTGTACATAATGTACACCAGTGAGTTCATCCTCAATGTCGACAAGCGATTTCTCCTTTTTGTATGTACTTGGTTGTAGGTACTCCAATTTCTTTCACAGCCAGATGAAGAGCATGTCAAGCCCAAAACTTTCACAGCAAAACGCTGTAATTATGGAGTCCCATCACCAAATTGAATCCACCACTCAACTGGAGATCGTTTGGTAATTGTATCTTTTACTTGTTGTAATCCAAAAAAACCCTCTTTGTTCCTAAAAGGTACCAATTGCAAGTCAGCATTTGATCTTTCAGTTGCATCACTTATTAGACGATCCATGCAATGATATAATCCCAACTTTATTTCAGGGTTTGTAGACTTGTTCTCTGCATATTGATACTGAGGGTTTAGGTAGTAGCCAGCGGCATGCAAGTGTCGGTGCAGCTGTAGTTCCCACCTATCATCAATAATATTCCAAATTTCCCTAAAGCTTCCCTCACTGCCTCCTAAGTTGGAGGCAATCATCTCTTTGGCTTCATCCATAGCATTGTAGATGAAACCCATTGCAGGCTTCTTCTCAGCATCCACCATCCTTAAAACATGAACCAAAGGTCTAGTAGTTGTAATGGCATATAAGACACTTTGCCAAAATCTGTCATTTAAAACAATCTTTCTAATCTCTTTTCCCTCAGCCTTCTTTGCCCAAGCACAACTCAACCACTGTGTAGATGTGAACATAGCCTCTAAAGGTTGTCTGGCATCCAGCATGCTCTCTAAGGTCAAGTATGCGGTGGCAAATCTTGTTGCGGCTGGCCTTAGAATTTCTTTCTTCGAAAACTTTCTCATAAGAGCTAGAACCCAAGAGTGGTTGTAAATAAACTTGGTTATTTTTTTGGCTTTAGTGAGTGCATTTTTATGTTGAGGTAGATCCCCAAGCTTCTCAAGAATCAGATCTATGCAATGTGCAGCACATGGAGTCCAATACAAATGTTTCCTCTTCTCCATAAGTTTATTACCTGCAGCCTTATAAGAACTTGCATTATCCGTCACAATTTGTACAACCAAATGTTCTCCAACCTCATCAACAATGCTATCTAATAATCTAAATATGAACTCAGCATCTTTGACCTGGTCAGATGCTTCAATTGACCTTAAAAACACAGTACCATAAGGATTATTAATGAGGATGTTGATCAGACTTCTATGTTTGATATCAGACCACCCATCTGACATAATTGTTACTCCTGTTTGGGCCCAAGTCTTCTTAATTTCTTCAATGCTTTTATCAGTGCTTTCCAACTCCTCCTTCAAAATCCATGTTCTTAAATCATACATGGTTGGAGGTTTGAACCCTCTCCCAAATGCTCCAACTGAACGAATCATGTTGTAATAAGCAGGTGATGTTGCTACATTAAATGGAATAGCATTTTCGTAGAAAAATCTGCCTATATCCTTACACACTCTTCTCCGCGCCTCTCTTGCATTTTCTGGAGCCATCTTCTGTGTAGTAGAAGGCCTATCCTCTGATGTGTCAACCATGTAATGATCCATAGGCCCTCTAGCACCCCTAGATGAAATGGGCTTCATAGAAGAAGATGAATCCCTAACGCTGCGCTCACTCCCGTAGTAAGATCCAGCATCAACTCTATCTTCAAATTGCTTCTGTGCAAGATGTTTTGATGTGGTAGACTTATTCATGTATGACTTTATCTCATCCCTTACAGCATCAGGAACTTTGGAGCATGGAGCAACATTCTTGTGAGAGCCTGAAAGGTGTTCCTTCATCCTAGTCACACCACCTTTCACAACTTTATCACAGTAATTGCATTTCAGATAGACATATGTTTTATCACTTCCTCCTACATCCACCTGAGTGCTATATTTCCATGCTGGATCTTTTCTATGACCTGATGCAGCCTTATCCTTATTTTTGACCATCCTGATTGAGAGAAATAGGAAACAAACGAGTTCTTACTAATCTTTTATATGACCTGATGCAGGTCGGAGGAGACAGCAGCCTCGGAGGCTCAGACTAAAGCGTACGCTGGTCGGACGGAGAAGACAGCAACCCAACTCGCAGTCTCGCAGTAGATGAAACCTCCAAGCAAATAAGTTTAGGGTTTAATATGCGTCCTGGATGTGTTCAGTATTATCTACGTGAACATTGCGTGTTTTGGAGCAGAGTAATTTAATGTATGATTTTATATTAATAGTTAATAAAACATGATTTTCTGGGTATAGTTTGAGTACTGGAAGTGTTAATTATTTTATTGTGCGTACGTTATGCGTATCCTATGCGTTATATATGGGTACACTATGCGTTCACTGTGCGTATTTTATGCGTGCTCTCTGCGTCAACATTGCGTATTTTTTAAAATATAAAAAAAAAAAAAAAAAAAAAGAACATTTAATGACTATGTACAATATAAAAAATATAAGAACAAATTAAAAGAACATTTATAACAAATACAATTTTACAAGAGAACCTAATGTACATCTTCAACAAGACAACAACATCAACTTCCCTACAGGAATTATGATTGATGTATTGTCCAATATAAATCATCTTGACAACCAAGCCTTCCCTTCATCACTGCGATACTTATCCTCCTCCCATGTTCATGATGCCAATAACTTGTTAACATAAACCTAATCACGATAGAGATGTTTATGTTTACAAGATATTGGCATCAATTTCATGGGAGGAGCATAAGTATCGTAGTAATGAATGGAAGGCTTGGTTGTCAAAGATGATTTATATTGGACAATAAAATCAATCATTCTATTAAAGATATTAAACCAAAATAATTACAAGAGAAGTAATGCAGGCATAACAGAAGGTAAGGCGTAATAAAATCAAACCTTCTGTCAAGCCTGCATTGCTTCTGTTTGAAAAAACCATGCGTTACCATAAGGCAAGTGTTCCCGCATTTTATAGTGAAAAATGTAATGTTGAGCAATAGTAAGTAATAAAGGCTCATAAAAAATCAACCTACCCTCTTATCCTCCCAACCATATCTGTCTAAAGGCTCGTAAAATTTTAAATAGAATTTTATAAATAAATTTTACTGCATATGTGTGCGTGTGTAATGCGTGCGTTATGCGTACTCTATGCGTTCGTTGTGCGTCATTTGTGCGTTCGTTATGAGTTCGTTGTGCGTCATTTGTGCTTAATGTATGCGTATTATCATTTAGTATGGAATTTTTTACTCAAAGCAATGTAAATAACATTTATACACAGATAAACATTTATACACAGAATCAGAATGAAAAATATTAATACACAGAAACATTTATAAACAGAAACATTTATATACAAAAACATTAATACACAGAATTGAAAGATATATTCTTTAGTGGTTACATCATGAGTTACACTTGTCTTCAAATGGTCTCGCATTATATAATAGAAAAATGTAATGTTGAGCAATAGTAAGTAATAAAGGCTCATAAAAAATCAACCTACCCTCTTATCCTCCCAACCATATCTGTCTAAAGGCTCGTAAAATTTTAAATAGAATTTTATAAATAAATTTTACTGCATATGTGTGCGTGTGTAATGCGTGCGTTATGCGTACTCTATGCGTTCGTTGTGCGTCATTTGTGCGTTCGTTATGAGTTCGTTGTGCGTCATTTGTGCTTAATGTATGCGTATTATCATTTAGTATGGAATTTTTTACTCAAAGCAATGTAAATAACATTTATACACAGATAAACATTTATACACAGAATCAGAATGAAAAATATTAATACACAGAAACATTTATAAACAGAAACATTTATATACAAAAACATTAATACACAGAATTGAAAGATATATTCTTTAGTGGTTACATCATGAGTTACACTTGTCTTCAAATGGTCTCGCATTATATAATAGAAAAATGTAATGTTGAGCAATAGTAAGTAATAAAGGCTCATAAAAAATCAACCTACCCTCTTATCCTCCCAACCATATCTGTCTAAAGGCTCGTAAAATTTTAAATAGAATTTTATAAATAAATTTTACTGCATATGTGTGCGTGTGTAATGCGTGCGTTATGCGTACTCTATGCGTTCGTTGTGCGTCATTTGTGCGTTCGTTATGAGTTCGTTGTGCGTCATTTGTGCTTAATGTATGCGTATTATCATTTAGTATGGAATTTTTTACTCAAAGCAATGTAAATAACATTTATACACAGATAAACATTTATACACAGAATCAGAATGAAAAATATTAATACACAGAAACATTTATAAACAGAAACATTTATATACAAAAACATTAATACACAGAATTGAAAGATATATTCTTTAGTGGTTACATCATGAGTTACACTTGTCTTCAAATGGTCTCGCATTATATAATAGAAAAATGTAATGTTGAGCAATAGTAAGTAATAAAGGCTCATAAAAAATCAACCTACCCTCTTATCCTCCCAACCATATCTGTCTAAAGGCTCGTAAAATTTTAAATAGAATTTTATAAATAAATTTTACTGCATATGTGTGCGTGTGTAATGCGTGCGTTATGCGTACTCTATGCGTTCGTTGTGCGTCATTTGTGCGTTCGTTATGAGTTCGTTGTGCGTCATTTGTGCGTTCGTTATGAGTTCGTTGTGCGTCATTTGTGCTTAATGTATGCGTATTATCATTTAGTATGGAATTTTTTACTCAAAGCAATGTAAATAACATTTATACACAGATAAACATTTATACACAGAATCAGAATGAAAAATATTAATACACAGAAACATTTATAAACAGAAACATTTATATACAAAAACATTAATACACAGAATTGAAAGATATATTCTTTAGTGGTTACATCATGAGTTACACTTGTCTTCAAATGGTCTCGCATTATATAATAGAAAAATGTAATGTTGAGCAATAGTAAGTAATAAAGGCTCATAAAAAATCAACCTACCCTCTTATCCTCCCAACCATATCTGTCTAAAGGCTCGTAAAATTTTAAATAGAATTTTATAAATAAATTTTACTGCATATGTGTGCGTGTGTAATGCGTGCGTTATGCGTACTCTATGCGTTCGTTGTGCGTCATTTGTGCGTTCGTTATGAGTTCGTTGTGCGTCATTTGTGCTTAATGTATGCGTATTATCATTTAGTATGGAATTTTTTACTCAAAGCAATGTAAATAACATTTATACACAGATAAACATTTATACACAGAATCAGAATGAAAAATATTAATACACAGAAACATTTATACACAGAAACATTTATACACAAAAACATTAATACACAGAAACATTTATACACAGAAACATTTATACACAATGAAAAACTGTTATTTTGGCAACGCTTTACAAAATATTTCATATGCAAGTTCTGCTCTATACTTTGGCATGTCTCCTTGCCAATTTGTACTATCAGTCCAATCAGTGTTGCCTTCAAGACATATTCTTTTCATATATTTACAGACATACATTCCACAATCAAAAGAGTTCTCCTGTTTTGGTATAACTTTAATGGTAGAAAGCTTCCATTTTCTGATATCACTATCAAACGCTCCTTTCGTGTCAGAATATAGGGCTTTAAGCTGAAATATATGTTTAGCAAGGATTAGTTCAGTAATTTTTTAAAAATTTTAAGAGTTCAAATGATGAAGACTAACACTTACGATTTTTGGAACAACAAGCCTATGCTCTTTGACGCGGCGGTCCAATGAGTCATAAAATTTCCACTTGTGTTCTTTCAGCAAACCAACCAGAAGGGTAATGTGATCAGAATCAATGATTGGTTGTAATAAAATGTTGTTTGAAGTAACAGAAAGCTCGGTTATATGGTTGACTTGCAATTTGGACAATTTATCCCTTCCTTTGTTATTCTGCAAGTGCAAATAGAAAATGTAAGAACTTAGAATGGAATAATGGATACTAAGTTACTAATCCAATAGTTAAACTGATAAATTGAATACTAATTTACTAACCCAATAGACTGGAGAGATGTATAGAAATTTATGGTACTTGTCTGGCATAAGATTACACTTCTCATTTAAGAGATAGGCAAAAATATCTAAAATTTCATTGCCTAACCAACTGTCGCTTAATAACTCATCAATATCAGATCTGGAAATAAGAATGTTAAGCACAAACAAGATACTATCATCCCTGCAAAAAAAAAAAAAACATTAAATACGCATAACACACGCATATCACACGCATATCATACGCACATCACAAGCATAACACATATTATACGCATACCACACGCATATCATACGCATACAGATCTGCAAACAAAAATAACTTCTTTGCTCTGATCAATGAAATTATTGAGCTTGACCTCAATAACTCCAACTCTTTCAGTAAGATCTTCAAACTTTGTGCTCAGTCTGTCTTCAAATTCTCGAAAAAGTTTTGTACATGTTTCTTGGCAGGATCTCATTATTGTTTCTTGTATAGACTGAAGTGCTTCAGCAGAAAAACTTAAATGTGGTTGCTGAGGAGATTGGTGGGGGTCTTGCTGAGGCAGCTGAGGAGGTGGGGTATGATGGGGAGATTGGTGGGGGTCTTGCTGAGGAGGTGGGGCATGATGGGGAGATTGGGGGGGGGGTTGTTTTGATGGGTGGATATGTCATGAGGGGAATCAGGGGATATAGGGCTGTCTGATGGATATTTCTCAACATTAACCATATCCATTTCAGCCTCTCCAACTGCCTGTAGGACATTACAAATCTGACTTTTTCTTATATTAACAAATAAGTTAGTTATTACCTCTGTAGTATATACAATATCATCGGCCCATCGAAGAAAACGGGGCCTTCTGTCAGCATACATAGGAGCATGAATAGTAGTATGCTCCAGGAACCAAATCTGCATAAGATGAAAGAAATTTTAGCACTCACATTGAGCAAATAAAATTTTGAATGAATTTAGCAGTTATCACTCACAATTAGCAGAGGTACAAAACCGTTGATGTAACCTGCTGGCTTCTTATTTGAAATCTTGGAGGATGCCTTATTAAACTCTCCAACTAAAAACTCCCTAATTGAACTAGCCCAGTTTATTGACAAAAAATCATCTGGATTATTTGCTATTCTTTGAATCAACCGGGGGGTTTTGAAGTTGTTAAGTTGAAAAAGTAAATTTGAACATAAATATATGATAAACGTTCTTAACATAGTCTCCGGGGGGGTTTTCTTGTTCAACTCCATAAAGTCATTCCTTATTTCTGTTGATGTAACTGAAGTATGTGCTAAGGAATGCCAGGATATTTCTTCTCCTTTATTTGGCAAACCAGTAAGAAGAGCCACTTCATCAGCAGTGAAAGGAATGTGTTGACCTCTTATAACAAAGCATTGTTTTGAAATGTCCCACATTGAGATCAGCTCATAAATTAGAGGGACATTTTGCTCAAACCCAGGAAATTCCAGAAACTGTATCATCTTTAAATCTTTCAATTTGTCCTTGACTTCAGGAGTAATTTGCCGAGCAAAGTTATCACAGTTTGTTCGGAATGAAGAAACATAGCATCTATAGGTAATTGGACGAACATATATCTGAAAATTGTAAAAAGTTATAGATTAAAAATAAGTAAATGAAATACGCACAAAACACGCACAACATACGCATACTACAAGCAACGGTCACGCACAGTGTATGCATAATACACGCATATATTACGCACATCACACGCACAGTATAGCAAACATTCAACAAATTATATGCACGCATAAAGTACGCACAACATACGCATACTATAAGTCACGGTCACGCATGGTGTACGCATACTACACGCATATATTACGCACATCACACGCACAGTTCAGGGAACATAGAGTAAATTATACGCACGCATAAAGTACGAATAATATAAGCATGGAGTAAGCAATTTGAACGCATAGTGCACGCACAAAAGACGCATATCGTACGCACAGCCTACGCATATTTACTCGTTTAAAATTTGGTTAGGTTTTATGTTTTAAATTTCAACATAAATTTATCATAAACCCTGATTACACAGAAAACACGATGGCATCACAGTATCAAACATTTAAAAAGTTCGGAGAAACCATGCATACGCATAGAATAAGCATAAAATCGGAGAGCCTTGAACGCCAACGCATAGCATAACCATAAAATACGCATTACAAAACAGAAAACATAGCATTAACTTACCTTTTTCTTTGGGGGTGACGCCATCTTAGAAGAAACTAAGTGAAGAATGCTTGAAAATTGAAATTCCTCCGGGTGAATGCTTGAAAGTTCGAAAGTTTACTGTAACTTGAAAATCGAAACGTCGACTCCGGCATTCGACCTTTACAAGGGTTTAAATGTTGATGCCACGTCGACATTTCACTAGGCGCGCCACGTCGGCAACTGGGTATAGTTTGAGACTGAAAAAAAAAAAAAATTTAGGTTAAGTTTTAAAAAGGCGACGCCTTAAATAAATGAGGCGAGGTGCGCCTTATGGCGCGCCTCAGTAAACTTGAGGCGTAAGCCTCATAAACTAAACTTATTGCGTAGGCTTTGAGGCTTAATTGGTCGAAATTGCGCTGAGGCGCGCCTCAAGGCGCGCCTTTCATTGCGCAATTTTAAACGTTGGCTGAAGCTCCATGAATCAACCACCACATTTTTGGATCCATCCTCCATCTATCAACCAAAGATTCTTGATCACCAAAATCCTATAAATATCCAAAGAACTTTGCAAGTTCTATATTAATTTTTCATCTCTCCTCCTCATTTGGGAAATATCTTTTTAGGCTTATATTTCTCATATTTGAAACTTCTAAATCTTTTTGTGGTGAGACACGTTGAGGGTCTTCTTGAAGCCATTCTTTACTTGAATACCTTCAAATAATATAAAACATATAAAATTATCTATTCATTTATCAACAAATTTAAATTAATTTAAAAGATGAATATAAATATATCTTGAATTTAATGAATGAGCCAAACAATGCAAAGGTGTGTTGCTTTTGCTCCACCTATCTTCAAGAATGGTATAAACAATGCTCCAAAAACTTGAGTCTTCATCATGTGACTTTCTTTCATGTCTGTATATAATTTCTTTCACTTTTGCTAACATAAAGTCTCACATCTTATAAATCAAATGTAGGCATGATTTATCTGTGTCAGTCTCTCTCAACATATCATCAATTGGATCAGTGAAAGCCAAAATGTAGTCTACATTATCCCACCAGTATTGGAGCATGTACTGAGCGGTACCGAGCATATATTGAGCAGTACCGAGCATGTACTGAGCGGTACCGAGCATGTACTAAGCGGTACCGAGCATATATTTAGCAGTACCGAGCATTTACTGAGCAGTACCGAGCATATATTGAGCAGTACCGAGCATGTACTGAGCGGTACCGAGCATGTACCTAGCGGTACCGAGCATGTACTGAGCGGTACCGAGCATCTACATTAGACTTTTCAAAAAATGAAGAGAAGAAATAGCGAAATCCACTTAAAGGTCTTGGCTCTCTTGTGCGCAGAAGGTGCTCTGTTTGGCCTTGTTTGGCAGGAATGGGAAAGACGAGCTCTGCTTGGCCTCGGCTCGAGCAGAAATGACGAAGAAACAAGAGGAGAAGGCAACGGGCTCCGTTTGGCTTCGATTGCGAGCTCTCCTGGTCTGCCCTAGAAGATTTCATTCGTGGATCGGAAAAATAGGGTTTCTAGTTCGCGGAAAAGACTAAATATAACGAACGATTTATCATTTAATAACCGGACACGCGTGTCCGATTTTAATTTTAATTTTTTAAATTGCGACACTCCAATGCCGTGTCGGACACGTGTCCATGCTGTGTCCGACGCGTGTCCGGGTCTGACACGTGTCCGACACTGCATACTCTCTTTAAGAGGCGTGTCGGTGCATCATAGGGCTGCACTCTCACTCAGCACTGCTAGCATTCATAGTTACAACTGAGAATCTAAGTAGACCTGTCAATTTCGGGTCACGGGTCGGGTTCGGGTCAACCCGAAATTGACCCGGCACTATTCGGGTTCGGGTCAACCCGACCCGTTTTTACAAACGGGTCGATTTTCCGAACCCGCACCCGACCCGCTTCGGGTTCGGGTCAACCCGACCCGACCCGCTTAAATTTGAATTTTAGAGTTCTCGCGCGGTGCAGCGGTGGCGGTGCAACGGCGGCGGCGGCGGTGCAGCGGCGACAGTGCCGGCGAGGCAGCGAAGCTGGCTAACGGCGGTCACCGGGTCACGGTCCTCACGGACGTGAGCTCACGGCTCACCCGAGCTCACGCGACGCGATGTCACGCTCACGCGTGGCGTACTGGCGTGCGGCTCGATGCGGGCACTGGGCTGGCCAGTGGGGCAGACGGGCAGTGCAGCTGTGCAGCCGTGCAGGGCAGCCGGGTAGACTCGGGCAGACGGGCAGTGACGCGGGGCAGGCGGGGCAGCCGGGGCACAGGGCAGGCGGGCAGCGGGCGGGGGCAGCGGGCGGGATAGGAAAATCCGAAATTTCAATTTTTTTTTTAAATAAACGGGTTTTCGGGTTGACCCGGCAACCCGCCGGGTCAACCCGAACCCGACCCGTTTTTGCAAACGGGTCGATTTTTCGAACCCGAACCCGACCCGCTTCGGATTCGGGTCAACCCAAACCCGAAAATTCCGGGTCGGGTTCGGATCGGGTTTTCGGGTCTGATCAAATATTGACAGGTCTAAATCTAAGTGATGAGTGGGGGAGACTTTTGAATTCATTAATTGTAAACTTGGTGAGTTAATTCAACTGAGAATCCAATGCCATGTACTTTTTTATGTTGTATTAAAAGTGGTATAGAGTTATTGTTATGAACTTAATTTGATATTTATGTTTCTTATTAATTTATATTTTTAATTAATTTAATTGTTCAATTATGAGGCTTATATCTCAAAATGCCAAGCCTCGCCTCATGGATAGAAATGTCTCAATTCTAAATTGCACAATTTCAAAAATTAGTAGAGAGCACTTTGGCAAGTATATCAACTAGTTTATCATAGGAATTGATATTAAGCATAATGATTTTTTGCAATATAATGTGTTTTTGGATTAATTGATAATCAATTTTAATGTGCTTTTTACGATTATGTAAGACTGGTTATTGGCAAGAGCCATAATTGAGATATTGTAATTGTATAGATGAGTTGGTTGGTGTGTTGGAATGCAAAATTCTTGAAGAATGAGGTGAAACCAAATGATATTAGTGGAGATAGTTGTCACTTGTCAGTGCCTGATGTTCAATCTCGTTGGATGATTGTGACAGTATTTATTGTTTGTTAACGCTTCTGGTGATAAGAGAAAATTTGAGATAAGAACAACCTGAAATCGGCCTGTGATCTTGAAGATTACCAATCCATTTTGACTTAGAGATTGAATGAAGAGTAAGATTGCATCGAGCGATCATAGGTGGAGGTTCCTTTGATGTAGCGAAGAAGTCCTTTGGGTAGCTTAAAATAACTCTTAAGGGGATTATGTATGTGTTGACAAATATGGAAAATGACGAAGGAAATATTGAGTGAATAATTGTGAGATACTCAAGAGAATTTGCAAGTTGTCGATGCTGAATTAGATTGTCAATGGTTTGGTAGAGTCTTTAGTGAGCTTTCGTTTGGATATTAAGGGGTTGGATGTTGAATTGCAATTGGCTATACCAGGCTTGTGTAGAATTTCCTTTGCATACTTCTCCTGACTAAAGAGAAAACTGTGATGGACGAATCTGAATGCCAAGGAAGAAAAAGACTAGGTCAAGTTATTTCATGCTAAGTGCTATGTGTGGATCTTATATAAGGGCTAAGATAGATGAAGCGATATTATCAGCGATGAGTATATGTTAGATCGGTTCAGGAGGGGTTGGTCTGGCCATTCCAGGAGGGACCAACCTATGTCTATACTAAACAGAAGCTGGTTCCGCTCACGCCTAGCCTGCCCCCTTGGGGTTGTTTCCATGCATTGAGGAAGCGACAGAGGGGCGTGCGAGCGGGAAATTTGAATTAGAGGGGCTCTTTGGACTTTTTATTTTATATTGTTTGCTTTTAATAGTTATTTTCATCCTAGGGTTTGGGTTATGCATTTGAAAGAATTTGTATTTCTCTTAGGGTTTGCTTGGGCTCTAGTTGCCGGCTAGGGATTAGGTGAGCTAGATCTTCCTCTTGAATTGAAGATCCATTGTATCTTATTTGTTTTCCCATATTACAACAAATATCAAGTTTTTTCTAGTGTTTAGCCTTCAAATTTCCCTCAATTTCTATTTTATCTTGCTGAAATTTTAAATTTCAGCCAAGAATTGTTCAATTTCTGTGAGTATTTCCTATCAAAATGGTATCATAGCACTTTCTTAGGCAGAAAAATAAGTTATATTCATTTTTTTGCGATTGGAGTCTAGATCCAATTAATGGTATAAACGAAGATGGAGGCACTGGAGGGCGAGATACAATAACTTAAGGCCGAGTAGAGGAAAAAATATTTCGGGGTGTAGGGAAGAATTTCAGCCATCAAGAACTACTTTGGGAACTTTGAAGAGATAATGAAAATGATGCTTAAGATTCAATCAAAAGCATCATCAGTGATTCCTAGGGTGAAATCATGAGGAAAGGAGATCCTGAAGGACGACGATGAATTGGAGAGTATTTTCCATCAAGGACCGCCAATTGGAGACCTGTTGGTGGGCGGATCGGGGTATTCTGAAGGGATTACAACAAAGAGGGAAGCCGACTCCATTGGGAGACTACCTGGGCATGGGGAGAGGTGGAATTGAAGGGCATGGTTGGGGGAGCCATGAGGTTAGAATCAACCAAGGGAGGAAGGAAGAGAATCACACCACCACTACACTGGAAGAACCAATGGGGGAAGAAATCATTGGGTTATGGATGCGAGAGCAAGGAAGCTAAAGATGTCAGTCTTTGAAGGGGAGGATGCTCAGAGTTGGGTGTACTGGATGGAACATTACTTTGCCATCAATGGGCTAACTGAAGGGAAAAAAATTTATGGCGGAGGGTCTATGTTTAGAAGGGAAAGCCCTAATTTGGTTCCAATTGAGGGAGGCTATGTATGCAATTTACTCATTAGGAGAATTTAAGGAGTGTTTATTGGAGCGTTTTCAAGCCATTCGGGAAGGAGACCTCCATGAGCAGTTCTATGTCCTAACTTAGGAGGGGACAGTTATGGAGTATCGGGAGAAGTTTGAGCTGTTGTCGGAGGGACTGAAGGGAATATCTGAGGAAGGATTGGAGGGAAATTTCATGAAGGGGCTTAGGGAGGACATATGGGCAGAACTAAGGGTGTTGAGGCCTAGGTGGTTGAGGGAGATGATGGAGTTGTGTTGAGGGCTGAGGGCTGAGGGCTGAGGGAGACGATGGAGCTGCACTGAGGATGGAGAAAAAATAAAAGTGGGAGAAAGCCAACAAAAGCAACATTATGGGAGGGGCCTATCGAAGTACCCTATAACTCTAGCATTCATAATCCAGACAATATCCTTCCAGAGAGAAGTTCCTAAGGAGGAAGAGCAATGGAGTTCGCCCGGGGGGGCAACTTCTAGCTACTCACAGAAGTGGAGTTGCATGATAAACGGGCAAAGGAGCTATATTTCAGATGTGATGAGATGTACACGTCGGGGCATAAGTGTAGGGATCAAGCTCTTTAGGTTCTCAACATCTGAGTGACGAAGAAGCTGAGGGAGATGGGAGTGAGGCATCGACAGAGGAGGAAAAGATGCATTTAGATATGACTGATGTCTCCTTGAACTCTGTGATGGAATTCACTCTGAATCACACTATGAATGTGAGTGTATAAATAACATACAAGGAGGTAGTGGTGCTAATAAATAGTGGGGCTACCCACAATTTAATCTCTAATCAGGTTGTAGACTAATTGGAGTTGAAACTAGTGGACGCAAGGTGCTATGGGTGATGATGAGGATTGGGAATATGGAGACAGGTAGAGGGGTGTGTAGGGGAGTGGTCTTGACCATATAAGGGATCCAAGTGAGGGAGTATTTTCTCCTATTGGAGCTAGGGAGCACTGATATCATCTTGAGATGAGATGGTTGTAGACCTTGGGGAATATCAAGGTGAATTGGGGGACGTCGACAATGGAGTTGACGGTGGAAGGGATTAGGATGATAATTAAGGGAGATGCAGGGCTCTCCAAAGCTATGATGTCACTAAAAATCATGGTAAGGGCCATATAGGTGGTGGGAGAAGGATTACTGGTTGAGCTACAAAATTTGGAGGGGATTCGAGGGGAGGAAGGGGGAACATTCCTCTTTAGTACAATCAGTTATATAGTAGTTTAGTGAAATTTTTTAGCCACCCCAGGGGTTGCCCCCACAGAGAGGATAGGAGCATGCCATCACGTTGAGGGAGGGAGTATCACTGATTAGTGTTAGGCTTTACCACTATCCCCTTATCTAGAAGGATGAGATTAAGAAGCTGATCCTGGAGATGTTTGAGGCGGGGATCATTAAACCGAGCGTGAGCTCTTCTTTTAGCCCAGTTTTATTAGTCAAGAAGAATGATGAAAGTTGAAGATTTTGTGTGGATTATCGATCCCTGAATAAGAAGAATGTGCTAGATAAGTTTTATTCTCGTGATAAATGAGCTCTAAGGAGCGGTGGTTTTCACGAAGGTGGATCTAAAGTCTAGATACCACTAGATCCGAATGAGGGATGAGGATGTCTTGAAGATAACTTTCAGGACGCACGAGAGACACTATGAGTTCTTGGTCATACCGTTTGGTCTCACCAACGCCCCTGCTATCTTCCAGTCCCTCATGAACAATGTGTTTCGACCTTACCTCAAGAAGTTTGTTCTGATTTTTTTTTTATGACATCCCGATGTATATCAAGTCCACTGAGGAGCATTTGGAACATCTAAGGGAAATTTTAGAGGTGTTGCAGGAGCATCAGCTGAGGGCCAATTTGATGAAGTTTTGTACAAGCTAATATGGAGTACTTGGGGCATGTGGTATCCCAATAAGGGGTGGCCATTGATCATGCAAAGATCGAGGCCATACTTGTCAATGGCCCAAAATGGCGCATGTTATACCGTATGGTGTGGCGCGGTGCACCTACGACACCAGCTACATGGTGCACCTACAGTACCAGCTGCATGGTGCATGACACATATTCAAGTTTGTGCGCGCCATTTGCACCATGTATGTGCAATGGCGCATGATACAATGGCGCATGGCATGCGCAATTTGAATTATATAAATTATTTAATATAATTATAAATAGTTTTTAATATTTATATATTTTAATTTCTAAAATAATATAATAATTAATTTTAAATTTATTTGATATGATTAAAATAGTTTAGTTAGGTTTTATTAGATTTTTTTTAGACTTTATTTTAGTAGAAATTTTAGACGAACTTGAAGCCCATTTTAATGGTTTGGATTTTGGATCACAAACATATTTAATCAAGTCTTTCCCAACTTGATTGATACTTTAAAATAGGATCCATATAATGATTTTTATAATTATTTTTTTATTTTTTGACTTGTTCAAAATGACGTGCACGGCGACATGTATTATGCGTCATGGCTACATGGGATACTTTGCACTGTGGTCCGCCATTTGCCATTGAGAAGTATGATTGAGGCAATGTTGAAGTGACCCCTACCTAGGAACTTGAGAGGGTTAAGGGGTTTCCTATGATTGACGGGGTACTATAGGAGATTCTTGAGGGGATACAGCACCATCGCTTGGCCTCTGACAGAGCAGCTGAAGAAGAACAACTTCTTGTGGGGAGAGAGCTACTCAGGCCTTTGACAGATTGAAGACTATCATGACCACGGTCCCAGTCCTAGCCCTACCTGATTTCAGCCATATGTTCGTGGTAGAGATTGATGCCTCAGGATATGGATTTGGGAAAATGTTCATGCAAAATCACAAACCTATGGCCTATTTTAGCCAGTTGTTTACAACTAGAGTTAGATTGAAGTCGATTTATGAGAGGGAATTGATCGTCATTGTATTGGCTATTTAGAAGTAGTGGCCTTGTTTGGCCAGCATTTCATTGTCAAGATTGACCAGTTGAGCTTGAAGTATTTGCTAGAGTAAAGGATGTTGACCGAGGAGCATCAAAGATGGTTGTCAAAGTTGCTGGGATATGATTTTGAGATCTAATATAGGTCAGGGATGGAAAATAAGGTGGCTAATGCCTTGTCTAGATGCGTGGGGAAGCTCGAGGAGTTAGCCATTTCGATATTTGTGATGTTGGATTAGGGGGTTATTAAGGAAGAAAGTGTGCAAGATAAGAAGTTGAGAATGATTAGAGAGGATCTGTTGAAGGATGAGAGTAGCCATCATGGCTATTTCATAGATGGTGAGAGACTACTATACCATGGGAGGTTTGTGCTGCCATAAACCTCAATTTATATCCCGCACTTGCTATAGGAGTTCCACGGGAGCATTGTTAGTGGTTACTCTGGTGTGCAGAAATCATAAAGGAGATTAGCTGCTAAATTATATTGGAATGGGATGCACGAGGATGTAGATGAGATGGTGGCCGAGTATGAGGTTTGCTAGAGGAAAAAAGTATATGGTTATGGCTCCAAGGGGACTACTATAACCCCTAGCCCTTTTAGGCAGAGTGTGGATAAAGATCTCCATGAATTGCATAGACAGATTATCCCGATCTGATGGGTTTACAGTTATTATGATGGTGGTGGACATATTGAGTAAATATGCTCATTTCCTCTACGACACCCTTATATGACAATAATAGTGGCGTCAGCCTTCATTAGAGAGGTGGTCTGATTAAATGAGATATCAGAGTCTATAGTGCCCAATCGAGACAAGGTGTTTCTCAGTCACTTTTGAATGGAGTTGTTCAGATTATAAGGGATTGTACTGAAGAGGAGCACCGCTTACGACCTCAGATAGAGGGGCAGACATGGGTGGTCAATAGGAGCCTAGAGACATATCTGCTATGCTTTGCTTCAAAGACACCTCGACTGTGGGCCAAGTAGCTAGCGTTGTTAAAGTGCTGGTACAATACTTCATATCATTTGTCATCCTAGATGACTCCTTTCAAATCTTTGTACGACGAAGATCCGCATCACTTAGTGAACTTTGGGCAGAGTAGCACATTAGCCTTTTCGGTGGAGCAATACTTGGAGGAGAGGGATAGGGTATTGAAGGAATTGAAAAGACACCTACTGAGGGACAAGCAGATTATGAAAAAGCAGGCATATGAGCATAGGAAAGACATTCAATTTAAGGTAGAGGATAGGGTGTATTTAAAGCTTCATTCCTACAGGCAGAGGACAGTGGCTAGTAGGAGGAATGAGAAGCTGACTCTCAAATACTTTGA
Source organism: Dendrobium huoshanense (assembly GCA_016618105.1). Taxonomy (NCBI): domain Eukaryota; kingdom Viridiplantae; phylum Streptophyta; class Magnoliopsida; order Asparagales; family Orchidaceae; genus Dendrobium; species Dendrobium huoshanense. The sequence continues at coordinate 31,686,557 of CM028350.1, read as the reverse complement.
CCCTCATGAGATAGTAAAGAGGATTAGAGCATTGGCATATTGATTGATGCTACCTCTGACCCCGACCATACACTCGGTATTCAAAGGATCATAGTTGAGGAGAGCTATATGGGATCACACATCAAGTGTGGAGTTACCATTGACGTTGACGGAGGATTTTGAGGTGATTTTGGAACCACTGGACACTGGAGTTAGTAGGAGTACGATAGAGGGAGGAAGGAAGTAAGAAAGTAATGACTAAGTGGAAAAACCTATTTGAGTACTACGCTACTTGTGAGTCGTACGAGCAAATGAAACATCAATATACGTCCTTCCACCTTGTCCTCAAGGTGGTTCTTTGGGAGGGGAGTATTGTTAGACCGGCTCAGGAGGGACCAGTCCGGCTGGTCCAGGAGAGACCGACTTATGTCTATACCAGGCGGAAGCCTAGTTTCTCCCACACCTAGCCCACCCCCTTGGAGTGGGATCCACACATCAAGGAAGAGATAAAGAGAGGGGCGGGCGAGCAGGAAATTTGAATTGGAGGGGTTATTTGGACTTTTTACTTTGTATTATTTGCTTTTAATAGTTATTTTCATCATAGGGTTATGATTATGCATGTTTTGACTGAATTTGTATTTCTCTTAGGGTTTGCTTAGGCTCTAGCCTCACCAGCTAGGGATTAGGAGACCCGGATCTTCCTCTCAAATTGAAGATCCATTGTATCTTGTTTGTTTTATCCTATATTACAGCAATTATCAAGTTTTCCTAGTGTTTTGCCATTAAATTTCTTTTAATTTCTATTTTATCTTGTTGAAATTCCAATTTTCAGCCAAGAATTGTTCAATTTCCGCAAGTATTTACTATCATTATATCATCCACATAAAAAAGTAAATAATTCCAAACCTAGTTGTGATGGTAGAGAAGAAGTGGTGGATTTGCAATGCTAAATTAAAACGATGTCATAGAAAGTGCCCAAAGAAGATTGCAAACCATTGTTGTTGAGTTTCTTGAGTTCGTATATTGCTTTTTGTAGCGGACAAACATTATGAGGAAGTTGTGGGTCTTGAAATCTAAGAGGTTGGCGCATGAAGTCTACCATGAAGAAAAGCATTCAAGACATTAAATTGAAGAACCTTCCAGTTGAAGTGAAGTGTTATGGTTAGGAGAATCTGAATGTTAGGTATTTTGAGGATAGGACTAAAAGTTTCATGAAAGTTAATGCCTTGCTTTGGATTGAATCCTTGTGCAACCAAGATTGCATTGTACCTATCTATCATACCATCTGGATTGAGTTTGGTTTTATAAATCCAATGACAACCAAAGATATTTGATGAGGTGACTAAGGTATAATATTCTAGGTCCCTTTTTGCTATAGAGCAAGAAATTCTTGAGTCAGTTTTCCCCCAGTGCGGGCACTTGTTTGTATGAGTGTAGCGAGTTGGTTTTGAAGTAGGATTTGTGCGGTGCAAGTTGAAAATCCATTTGGATTTTAGACATCCAATTTTCTAACGTATTTTTATAGGATGGGTGATTCAAGAAAGGAGGGAGACTTGCAGTTGCGTCCTTAAAACTATAATTCTATCATCAATTCTATTAATTTTTACAAAATTATTCTTCAAACTCTTATTTATAATCACAACTATACTATTTCTAATACGACTCCTCCCAGACTGCCAAAGTTTAACTTCTAAACTATCAATCTCCTTAACTTTTTTACCAGCCCATTTATGCTAACAATTAATCATAGAATGCTTTATATCTTATCATAGATTTGGCAGAGAGTAACATGTAAGGTAGTTCGGCTTTCCTCGTCAGGAATGAAGAATGAACTGCCATATTTGTAGTGAGAACAACAAACCTTGTTTTCATGAGGAAGAAGCTAGACCTAGTCCACAAGAAGTGTTTAAGGCAAGAGGATGGTTTGGAAAGAATTGATCTTTGATACTTTCACCGTCAATTTTGATCTCTTCATTGCATAGAAGTGGGTAGAGATTATCAAGGCCTACCGGAGTTAGTTTGGTGCAGATTGCAATTATTAAAGCATGGTTGGTTGACGATAAACTATTGAGAATATAAAGGATAATGTTCCAATCATTGATGTGAATGACAACAACTGTGATGTTATCTACAAATGCTTAAATTGGCAAGAGATATTGAGAAATGATTAAATTTTCCATGGAAATATGATGCTACTCATTCTCGAGTTGAATAACTCTAGAACGATTGGTGGACTAAACACGTTTAAGTGGAGTTTTGGTGGAGTATGGGTTAGCATTAGGGTTTTGTTCGATGAGCTGTTATGTGTAAAACTTTAGATTGGGAATGTGCTAACCTACAGTACCTAGTATGAGTTTATTTTAGCAACCAATGGGATCACCAAAAAATCCTTCATAGTAATTTGACTGAAATTTTGAGCATTTGAGATCTTCATATGGGGTGGTTGTCATTTGAGAATTGTGCTATCTATGTGTTTAATGTTGGAGATCAAGAACTTGTATGGAGAGGGTATAGTAATCTCACTTGTTTTGATAGAGGTGGGAAGATCAACGTTTTGATCATTCATAGATGAAGACGCAGATCCATGGAAAGGGTAGGAATGTAGGATAAGATGTGATTGCTGCTAAGCAATAGCTCTGATACCATTAAATGCTAGTAGTAGAGAATGTATATTGTAAATAGATGATGGAAGGAATCGTAGGACTACAGAGTATGTGTTAGTAGAGAGGTAATATATTATTCATTAGCAAGACATAAAGAAAAGTAGCATGAATTGTTACATTTCGGAGGCTGTTATTGACCGGTTAAATTGAATAGAGTGGTTATCTTTGAGAAGCTAAGATGCATTTGGAGAGGTTGTGGAGAATCCCGCAGTGATATACTAGTGGCAACGCATGTATGGCTATTAGGTGCAAGTTTAGAATAATGAAAAAAATTTAAGAAGATAAAGATAATTGACAAAATAAAGATTAAGTGATATAATTTTGGTGGATGTAAAAAATAATTGTCTGCTATCTAGTTATGCATGGGGTTGTTGATTTAGGTACATTGGATCAAGGGTAAATTACATGTTGAACCTATTTTACGAATTTCTTACATACAAATTAGTCCTTAAGTTTTAATTAGTTTTCATAGTTGCTCTATTTTGCTAATGGCATTAGTTTTTTTTTTTTAAATAAAATTGGCTTTAAAGATTTGGTGCTTGTCCTAAAGTTGAATGATAAAAAAATTTCTAACTATAATTCTCTTGCAGTTAAATCAAGGAAGAATTGGGTGTATTCTTTTTCCTCTTCAAGTGTTGCTTTGGAGAAGAAGATACATGAGATGAAGTTGCATTAACTTAGTAAGGTTTAATTATTACTCTAGTCTCGTGAAAGTATTTAACCTTTATGCTGACAGATCCGGGTTTCTCTTTGATGTTAGAGTTAAGTGTATTTGGTTCTGGGAAAGAGTGTTTAATGTGCTCCATTTATGTGAACCTTTAGTGCCTTATTAGTTGTCTTAGTTGTGGATTGATTTTCCTCTCCACTCTTATTGATGCGGACTAAAACCAAGCATCTAATAACTTGATTTTTCTTTGTTTTTGATTTCTCAGGTTATTTGCATTTTAATTCATTGAGTTCGATCTTGCTGAATGCTACTGCATATGCCAGTATTTTGTCCTATTAATGCCAATAAATAGAACATGTGGAATTGAGTTTTATTGTGCCATTTTCAGCATTAGTTTGTTAGTTGTAGAATGTTGTTCAAAATGAAGTGAATTTCTATAATTTTCTTACAAGGTAAACTCATGATTTTGCCATTAGGTTTTTGACTTGAGGTGACTATTATTTTGTCATAATATTTTTATTTTTTCAATTAACTTGACTTTCTTAGGCACTATTCACTTCAATTTAACTGATGTAACAGTTCGTTGATGTTATTATTTCTTCCATTTTTTAATTTTGCTATTTCTCATATAGGCAACACGTACAAAACTATTAGAGTTTTGTTAATTGGACGAGTACACCCAGAAGTCTGTGAGCTTATCACTTTAAAACCTCTGGTGGGCTGACCCTAATGTGTATGAGCTTAAATGAGCTAACCCATGTAGTCCCTGCCACCACCACCAAGCGAATGATAATTAAAAAAAAGTTGAGGTGTAGATATTGAACTCATAACATCTTAAAACTATAATTAAACACTTACCAATAGACCATCTAATCTTTTGCTATTATTAATTTTGGGCTTGCTCAAATCAAATTGCCATGCAGCCATCAGAAATTCACGTGCAAAACTTGTGTCAATTTTGTTTGAGTTGATTTTCATTCATCAAAAAGTTGAGTAAGTTTCTACATTAGTTTTTATTGGAGAAATATGTTATATTTTAATCGAGCCTAAACATGTCTGAATGGGCAGCCCATCATAAATCTGAGATAGCTCTAGACCATAATGAACTTTTCAGGGCTTAGTTTAATGGGCTTGGTTAAGCCAATTGACAGACCTAACAACCGCGTATAATAGGGGCTTGAAATTCCTCCCTAACTTTAGCTTCGCTTTTTATTTTTATGGTGGCTTTCTTCTGCCTCATTATACAACTCTTGAATCTGAATCAGGTATCGGAGTGCTTTATCTAATGTTTTTATTCAATATTTGAAAGATATTACCTGACAGACTACGGGAATACAGGGGCTGCTGTGATGTTTCTACTGAGAAATGCAAATGCTGTTGCTCCTTATCTGCCAACAATTTTGGAAAATGATCTTATGAAGGATGCCAAAGCTGCACCCAAAGCTGCTACTACCTTGGAGGGTCTTATTGCTGAAGATCCTTTTCAAAGTGAAGATCTTGATGAAGATAGTGATGCAAGTGGTGGAGCTGCAGGTTCTGCTTCACAAGACTACATTCAATTTGGAAACCACTCGGATGTTGCGGAGGATGAAGGATGGATAACAATTCCGAAAGGTATGCTTCTCACTAATTACATGCCTTTAGAATGCTGGTCATACATGATTTGCTATAAGTATGCTTATATTTG